>NJDD01002185.1:159265-176571 GCA_002245505.1 Calephelis nemesis | reverse complement strand
GGGATTACAACAGTCAGTAATGAGGTTTACAACTCCAGATCAATGATAATTTTATCAAAAAAATCAATACCACTAGTGGTAAAGTGCTGATCAGTACTTGACCGGATAAGGATTCACCCCCTTACGTGTTCCTGACGACAGATTTAAAGTGTTTTGTTATCCGGAAGATCGGATAGCAGGAAGACTTGCACAATAGACCTAATTACCCTGACACAAGATTGCGACACTACCATGTTAACGATGATAGCTATACACCATGGTAGTATCTTACCATCAAGAGATTATGTGCTTACTTTTGCTCGAGGCCTAACATCCCGGCCTCAGGTTGGCAACGCACCACTACCACCTTTGGTGTCTGTGGGCGGCGTGAATTTCTTACCATCAGGAAATCCGTCTGCTTGTTTGAATTCCAATATCAAAAAAAAATGTGCGTGTTCGCTGTCTTTTCACTAAAGAAACCATTAATTATATATTGTTTTAATTATCCATTTTGAATCTAACCCAATTTCGGCAATAAGGCGCATATCCCGCCCTTATCATGTTAAACAAAACCTTTAGAAGGTTTAATTGAATGTATGTTATGGGCATCTATAACTTTTTTCTATAATTTCTTTCTTTCTCAGTCATATTTTAATACGTAATATTTTTTGATTAAAAAAAATGTAAATGGAAGAAGATGAATATATTAAAAACAAACTTTCAGCCTCTATCATAGTCCTTTCAGTATTAATTGATAACATCTCATTAAATTCCTGTGTTAACCTACATGTATTTCAAATTATTTAAAAATTGGTGAAACGGTTTTGCCGTTAAATCGTCTAAGGTCGACTTTCGAATTTATAAATATCCATATCAGTAACATCATTTAGTAGTTTGTAGTATACAAGAGACGGTCGAATCTACGAATAAAATCATATCTACTATACACCCTTTTTTTTGAATGACTAATTTGTTGCTAACCGTGAGGTTCTTATAACTTCACCGGGTTATATCCATTTTTTTTTATTTACTCTTTTCATTTATACAACCTGTATGTAAAAATGGTAAAAGATATGCATTTTGTTTCGATACTAATGCGAAAGTGCGTTTGTTTGTCTGTCTGTCACGTCGCAATTGAGCTATCTTATAGTCTTTTTTTATATGTACAGATGTTTTGGAGACTGGAATGTGACCTAGGCTTCTTTTTATCCTGACATCTAAAAAGGTTCCCAAGGGAAAGATAAACAACTGCAAGCGTGGCAACATTCCAATACAAAGAAAAAAAAAGTTTATTTTTTCTGTGGTCTGGTGTTCCAGTGTTTGGCGTACAAAACTCGTCTCCGTAAAATTAGTAAATCCTTTTTGGGTCAATGTATACGTTTCTACAATAAGCTGCCCATTGGTCTTAGAGATCTACCTATAAATAAGTTTAAAAAATGTATCAAAGCAAAATTATGTCAAAAAGGCTATTATACGGTCTCAGAGTATTTGGAAGATGAACATGCCTGGGAATAGAGGTTTAATCTCCCACTGCAATTTATAATGTAATTTTTTGTACCTTTTATTAAAGTTAAAATCAGATTGTAACTAGTAATTTTAATCTAGATTATATTGTAAATATTATGAAGTCAACATGAGGTCCCAGGTTCGAATCTCGCGTCGGGTAACAAAAAGAAAATGTGGTATTTTCAATTTTATATTAAAAACAAATGTTGCTCGGGATAGGATATGTGCCCGGTTGGCGATAGGCTTGCCACTTATCATGTTGTGGGACTTAGTGTCTTCGGCTAATCGTGGGTACCCTGGTTGTGCCTCTGCCTACTCCTTCAGGGATATGGGCGTGAAGATACCTACTTACTTAAGTCTTGAGTTCAATTCCCAAGTCGGGAAACTCAAAATGTGATTTTTAATCTAATAAAAAACGACGTTGCTCGAAATTGGGCAAGTACCCGGTTGTTGATAGCCTTACATAATATCCTGTCCTGTATAGTGTCCTGGGAGGTTACCATAAGCTCTTAAAACAGTACTATTTTAACAATACTAATTGTCAGTCGAGAAAGGCAACCTTATGACGTACACCATAAAGTTGCTTATAAAGGCAGACATTTAGCAAGATGGAAATAATAGTGCTATAAGCGTTCATGGTAGGGCCCCTGATTGTACCTCTGCCTTCTTCTTCTAGGGTTCGAGTTTAGTAAAAATATTCAAATATTTTACATCGACCAAAACCGGCTATAAATGTCGTAAGCATATTTGACAGGCAATAAATCAGAAACATTTTAAGATTTGAGAACAAGAAAATATTCAAAAACAAGTACCTGCATAAAAAAAGCATCATGTGGCAATGCCAATATCTTCGTTTATGTAGCCGATAAGTGAACAAGGAGTGAATGGATGAAATACAAAAAACCTGTTTGCACATAACCAAACAATATATTGCCATCTCTTTTTAACGAACTCGAAAAATAGAAGGTTATTAATTCGTCTGCACTTTTTTTGTAAATTTATTAAGCTACTAGCTGATCCAGCAAACTTCGTATCGCTTGACATTAATGCTTCGGCAGTAGTGCAGTCTGTTGGATCCGATTTGAAACATTCCAAAATCAACACTTAATACTAAAAAATATTAATTAAAAACTTAAACTTATTATTAAAAAATTAATAGAAAAAACATTTTCCAGTGGACCAAATTGTGAATCTAAACCATTCTCGAATTCCCTAGAACACATAGAAAAAGTTTCATCGACATCGGTCCAGTCGTCTAGAAGGAGTTCAGTGACATACACACTCACAGAAGAATTATATATATAAAGACTAGCTGACCCAGCAAATTTCGTATCGCTTGACATTAATGCTTCGTTAGTAGCGCAGTCTGTCGGATCCGATGTGAAACATTCCAAAATCAACAACGACTTATTATTAAAAAATTAATTAAAAAACATTTTCCAGGAGACCAAATTGTGAATCTAAACCATTCTCGAATTCCCTTGAACACGTACAAAAACTTTCATCAACATCGGTCCAGCCGTCTAGAAGGAATTCAGTGACATACACACACAGAAGAATTATATATATATAAAGATATAAAGATTACTTCGAGGCAGATCATGTTTAAAAGGCGGCCCTATACATTTGATAATGATCTGAAAATTGTTTTTTGATTTACACTCAACAGAGCATATTTTTTTATTTACCTCGCTTTAAATCTATGGTTTATCTAGACCAAAAAATTGTGTAGTTTTTTACAGTTTAACAGAGCTTAAACTTTTAAAGTACTTACAACACCCAATTTCTTTCATTCAATAACTTAGATAATGTTAGCAGATGTTGACCATAAACTAAATTAATGATAAGGGTCCATATATGCTAAAATACATCAGCAGTATAATGTTTTTTTCATACAAAGCAAAAAATTACTTTTATAGTGTCAAAAATAGTGATTTGTCGCTTAAGACATTTACTTTAGAGCGCAATATTTCATAGTAATCATGAAACTGGGTGGCTCCTTTGGCTGGATAAGTATTTGGCCTTAAGTATGTGCTATCTTTTTCCAATTACGCGAAAAGAAAAGAAGTAGGATAGCCGGTATACTTACTAATGGTTTTCTTAATTTTTAGGAGACAAACGTGCTCGTTTACTGACCTACCTTATAAAAAATATGTTTATGGCATAGCTACTTAAAAACTTCTCGATTTGATAATCCTTTAGGTGAGATTAAAAGAATTGGAAACACAATATGGCGTCCAAAATTCGATCTTTTTGTAATGTACCCAACATTACTTGCGGTATCAAGATGAATCTAACAATACCACATGGTTCAACCTGCTTAAAACCGTTAAGCCTGGAGTTGAGAACAGAGTAATCTAAAATAAAATCTTACTTATCTGTGATAAAATGGGTGTACATTTGTAGTGGAAATTAGATTGAGGTTATATTTTTATTTGAAAACAAATTGAAAATTGCTTTTGTACTGAAGCAAAGTTTATAAAATAAATATGTATATACATATTGCGTTGTATATTGAACAGATTAATACTCAAAGCAATTTGTCAACAAATTAATAGATAAAAAAGAATCTTCACGCCCATATCCCCGAAGAGATAGGCAGAGGCATAACCAGGGCTCCCACGATTAGCCGAAGACACTAAGTCCCACAATGTCATAGGTGGCAAGCCTACCGCCAACTGGGCACATTTTTAATCATGAACAAATTTTTTTTATTAGAAAATTGGAAAATTGAGAGATAGTTGTGTATTACCCAAATATGCCAATTCGTCTTCACAAATACTGAAAATTAGATCTTTGAGAACGGATAATCCCGGATGAATACCTCGGTCATCGAGCCCGGACTT
This sequence comes from Calephelis nemesis, assembly GCA_002245505.1. Lineage (NCBI taxonomy): Eukaryota > Metazoa > Arthropoda > Insecta > Lepidoptera > Riodinidae > Calephelis > Calephelis nemesis. The sequence goes on along the minus strand of NJDD01002185.1, from coordinate 172,240 downwards.
TGTGAAGAGAACGGATAATCTCAGACGAAATACTTTGTGATCGAACCCGTGACCTCATGAATTTCAGTACGATACTAAAGTGCTAGATCACAAAGGTGACAATGTTGCGATAATGACGTTAATGTGATTTATGAAATATCTCAATTTTCATGTCTTCATTCTTCTTTCCAAACTTAAAAAAGAACAATTTTAATATTGCAATATCGTCATACATATACCTGAAGAAGTAGCCAGAGAAACAACCAGGGGCACCTACGACTAGCCGAAGACAATAAGTCACAATGTGATAGGTGGCAAGTCTACCTACCAGGCACACATTCAATCCCGTTCAACGTTATTTTAATTAGAAAATCGGTAATTACACATTTCCTATTTTTTTGCTGCCCGATTCGGAAATCGAACCCTGGACTTCTTGAAGCAAAAGTCCGACTCCAGAGCGCTAACAACAGAGGAGATAACAATACTGTTGATTCAAAAAGTGTTTTATTTCATCGTTTTTGCTGAATCATCTGATTTAGGTCAAATGTATCAAAGACCTTTGAACAAAGCGGTTGATGAACCAATGTGGATAACCGCTTGAACTGCGGTTTTTTTATAGTTAATATACATACAATACTACTACCGCGATTCACGCCAAAACTACTAAACCGATCGTAACCAAATTTGGCAGATAATTACTTCATGTTTCGAGCAAGGTTACTGTTTTTTTTTCTCCCGCTTTAACTAAAGATGTTCCCGTGTAAGAGGAATATAAATTTGCCAATAATTTAGTAGCACGTAAGTTTTTCAAATTTTGTTTAATGTACTATAGACAGAATAGAATAAAATAACTCTTTATTGTGCACTAAAATACATAAAAAATAAATAAACTTAAAAACTAAGTGATACACAAAGGCGGCATTATCGCCAAAACAGCGATCTCTTCCAGACAACATAATGTAAAGGAGATATAATCAAAGAAATGTTGCACGGTGGTGCTTTTAATATTAAAAAATAAATGACACATAAAATATAAATTGGAATAAAGTTACTTTAAGAATAAGCTATGTAAAGCACATTCTACAAAATTTTAAAAAGGGTATATTTGTGAATAGCATTGCACCGTATTTTTTTCTAGCTGTAAGTTTTGTAGTTTAGAAATTACAGATTTAACAACACAAACCGCCTCATTAAAAATACCTAGACTAAGGTAGGAGTAAAGCAATATTGATATTATAGTCTGTAACTTAATGTAATAAAAAATTTAATACTAGGTTGAACCTTGGCGTACTTTAGTCTATGTTTATTAATACGAAAGTTAGTGCAAAGTGACCAAGTATCTTGAAATCCGGAATTTCATTTCATCATTAGAACGAATAGGTACATCCTACATGTTTATAAACATGTCTTTGTCAAGTATTTCAGCGTTCAGGTCATCCTAATTTTCTAACCATTTTTATGACATAAGCTAGCGAAGAAGCAGACGGCTCTCCTGATGGTAAAGTCAGAGATACGTCGCTGCCCTGGGCTAGGATGTTAGGCCTATTGTGCAAGTCTAGCTGCTGCCCCATTTTCCGGACAGTAATATGACACTGTCATTATGGTGGCAGGAATAGGTAAGACCCATTTAACTTATGCTTGCATCTTTCAAACTCCAGGTAGTGGGCAGATGTTATATTCTGACACGAAGGATATGTTTTAAGGAAATATTAGCGTTATGATTTATTTCAAACTTCATTTCCTCATCATTCTTTCCAAACTCATAAAGGAATATTAACTTAAGTGATTCTAAAAGGCTTTTCAAAGAAATATATTTAAGTAGGTCTACGTGCTGGTAATGTTGACTATAATATAGCATCCAATTTGCGGTCAAATATAGGTATATTTATGTATGTATGTAATAATTTCCTGATACTATATATAACCTATTAAAAATATGTATTGATCTGTGAAGCAGTTTATTTGAGATTGTAAAGAACTAGCTTTCTGCCCGTGACTTAGTCAGCGTAGTTAAGATTGTTAAATTCTTCCAATAAAACAATCCTTGCAAATAATCAAATAGGTATATTTATTGCTTCAAAATTGAACATCGACTGCGGTCTATCGTCTTTACTAAACTATTTATAGGCACTAATGGTCGCCCATTGGTTGAAATTCGACCATAAGACATTTCTCAAGACCAACTACCTACTAAACTTTATGAATAGTTAATGCGCCATCTGTGATCTTTTATCGTTATCATCAATGTATTTGTTTGTGTGTGTCACGTGAATGGTAGTGTGGGTAATGTTTTATTTATTGATTTATTGTACTTTAAAATCATTATTATTGAAAACATAAACACTAAGTAAACATAAACTATAAGTGTGACAAATTTTATGCTCCATTTTCGTAAAAAGGGGTCCAAACTTCAAAGCTTTGGCATCACGGTTAACAGGTATATAGATTCTCAGTCGACATCAATACGAGTACTACTTTAACCAGTCAACATAATATACAACATCAAAGGAAAAAATATATTACACCAACATATGTGCAGTTTCATTGCAATTTTTATTACAATTTAAGTGAATATAAAGGGTTGCCTGAAAAAAAATTGGAAAAGTTAATAACATTTTTTTTAATTAATTAAAAATATTCGGTCCAGGATATTTTAGGCAAACCATTTTTAATATATTTTCTGATATACCAAATTTGTTATAAAACCGGCTTCATCGTATTATCATCTCGGTGTAGGTCGACTTACTTTCGTGTCTTAGACTATTAGTATAATAGGTAATTCACTCAATACATTTGCGATTGCCAACACAATAGTTAAAATTTTCACACAAACTTTCATCCCCTGTAGTCCTTTGAGGGTAGATTTTTGGAAAAATATGATCAGAGTTCAAGCATAGGCTAACTATGCTTGAACTCTGATCAATCGATTTAGCCGTGATAAAAAGACATTTATAGTATTAATATGAATTGTGTTTGAATCCCGTTAATCCTATTAATATTATATGTGCGAAAGTTTGAATATTTGTGTGTTAATACAAAATACTTCTTAATACAAAAACTGCTGAATTTAATGATTGATGATGATGAACCGAGTTTAATGAAATTAGGCAAACATATTGAGGGTAGCTCGGATTAATTAACAAGTTTAGGATATTTTTTATAATATTATTAATGTGAAAGTATGGATTGTGTTTGAATCCTATTAATCCTATTAATATTATATTTGCGAAAGTTTTAATACTTGTTTGTTACTCCTTCATGCAAAATTTACTACACTGATTTTTGATGAAATTTGGCACGCACATAGAGGGTAACTTGGATTAACTCATAGGATTGTTTTTACCGCAAAACAAAGTTCCTGTGGGACCACGCGGGCAATGCCACGGGCAACAGCTAGTTCTAAATAATTTTGACACTTAATTAAAGTTCACGTGGCGACGTCACTTTAACCACTACTAAACCTAATCACTGGACTTATGCGCTTATTATTACCAACCATTATGTTAGTAAGTTATTGTTCGGCTTTATGTTAATTGGTAATAGTGAATCATTGTGATTCGTTTACTGTTATGCAAAATTTATTGTTTCTTAAAGACCGCAGTTAAGCTGAGTAATGATTGTATTATTAACCAGCCGTACCTTGTCACGATTTGTAGACGAAATGCTGTCACATGGATGATAGAAACAATCCTTCTAGCGGATTGCTATTTTGTTGAAATTTAAGCTTAATCGGTGCAAAAATTTTAAAGTGCTTCTATTTTGTCAAAATTTGAGCTTAATCGGTACAAAAACTTCTAAGTTGAAGCATATAAAATAGATTATTACATTGAATTTGAAAATGTACTTGAACAGTTTTTAACTGACTTCAAAGGAAGAGGTTCTCGATTCGTCTGTAATTTTTTTATGTTTACTTCGCGATTCATCAACTAATAACGAATATATTTTCGTGGTATTTGGTTGTGATATCGAAGTCGTCTCTAGTGCTATTGACTTCTATAGTAGTTATTGAGTTATGTTAATGGTCACATATAAATAACGTCATGACGTGTTCCGGTTCGGAGGGTAAGGTAGCCGGTAAACTTACTTTTGCTCAAGGCCTAACATCCCGGCCCGGTCTCAGGTTGGCAACGCACCATTACCAACTTTGGTGTCTCTAGGCGGCGAAAATTTCTTACCATCAGGAAATCCGTCTGCTTGTTGCCTTCCAATATTATAAAAAAAATATTTTTGAAATAATTGTAACTGTATATTCATATTCACGACTAGCTGAAGAAAAATAAGAAGAAGAACATTTATGGTTTAGGCTATCTTAGCCTATACTATAGATGTTGTAGGTGTTGTGTCGCTGTCTAGTTGCCAAGGTGCTAGTTAGATCTATTGGACAGGTTCACTGACTACTCTACTCTTCGAACCGGAATCATGTTCCTGTATAGTGACATTGCTATATATAATCTACTAGCTGCCCGTTCCGGCTTCGCTCGGATGCTAATTTTTTTACCAAAAATTGAGATATGAGTTATCCTGTCTCTCAAGTTGGATCGAGCTGCACATGGTGAGAGGTTTAAGCGTGAAAGCGTAACAGACAGACAGAGTTACTTTCGCATTTATAATATTAGTAGGGAAGTAGGGATTTTTAACCAATTTTGCTACTATTTATATCATAATTTCTTTGTGTGTTTTTCGTTAATAATAAACTGATGTACGTGGTTCATTGTTATGGACTTATGGTAAAAATTACTGTTAAATATTTTTCCTACGCAAATTGTGCCACCCCCGTTCACCCTCATAGGGGTTGATTTTCAAAAAACGCTTAGATATGTATCTCATAATTTGTATTGCAAAACATTATTTCAGTATCACGCAAAATATTTCAATAGAATTAAATTTCCCATACAAACTTAGATACCCCCTTTAACCTCCAATGGGAGTGAATTTCGAAAAATACTGAAATACGTGTTTCATCATTTGTACTAAAAAGCATTAATTCAAAGTTTCATGCAAAAATGTGCAATAAAAATATTTTTCTCATACATACTTTGCCACCCCTTTTTACCCATTTAGGGGTTGAATTTCCAAAAAATAATATGCCCATGTCCTTCTCATGAATACAAACATACCAAATTTCAACAAAATCGGTTGGGTGGTTTAGGCGTGAAAAGGTAACAGACAGACAGAAGTTACTTTCGCATTTAGAATATTAGTGTGGATTATTAAATTACGAACGTAAATACAATTTAGATAAAAAATGTCGCGCTGAAAAAGACGTTTTTATTAAGTTTGTTATTTTCCTAGCTAGGGAACTCCGATAAATGCGTGCGATCGCTGTAAATTACAGGCCTATGAAAAAGACGCGTGCTTCGTCGCGTACGCACCGCGGCCAGCTGGTACCGCCGCAACTGCGATGTCCCTATATTTTAAACCTGTAATATCTCCGAAACTATTCGTTTGATTTACATACTGTAAAGGACTGTATTGTTTTTTATTAAATGTGAAACTTATTTAAGATACTTAATTAGATAAGGATTAATGCTGTATTGCTTTACATCGCTTCGTAAATAAGCCATTACTTTTCGTAAAAAGTAAAGGATAAAAATTGGTTATTGTAAGTTATCCCTAAGAGATAAACATATGCCATCGCAAACTTTTTTGTAGACCTTTTTAAGGTTAACAATACTTAGTACATTATTTTGATCTATCTCGTAGAGTTCAGCCAGCGTTTGCAATGCAACCGCAGAAAAATATGTTTATTTACGACTTCGCATTAGAAATCTTGAAATTATCAGTGGTTCTCTAATATATGAAGCATGTTATTATACATATAAACCTTCCTCTTGAATCACTCTACCTATTGAAAAAAACCGCATCAAAATCCGTTGCGTAGTTTTAAAGATATACCTAAGCATACATACATACAGACAGACGCGGAAAGTGACTTTGCTTTATACTATGTATAGAAGATATATTAATTCGTGATCCCAAAACTTTAGACCCCTTTTTACGAAAATTGCGCTGACGCAGGAGCATAAAATTTGGCGCACTCATAGTTTCTGTGTAGGAGAAGTGCAGAACGCTAATATTTTTCTATATTAATGCTTATAAAGTAAATTAAGTCAATAAATAAAACAGTACCATTATTAGTTTTTGTTTCTTTTCATAACGAAACAAAAACTAAAAAAATCACAAACTTAAGCTATTGTTATGCATAGAATGCATCTAAAATAGCTTAAGTTTGTGAACAGCAGAATCACCACCTCATCATAAGTTTGCCACCTATAACATCGTGCGACTTAGTATCTTCGGTTAGTAGTAAGTGCCTAAGTTGTGCCTCTGCCTAATATTTCAGGGATATGGGCAGGAAGATTTTTTTAGAACCACCATTAACTTTGTTACATTTTTTTATGTTATAGGAAGGCAAACAAGCAGACGGATTTCCTGATGGTAAGAAACTCACGCCGCCTAGAGACACCAAAGATGGTAATGGTGAGACATATCAAACTTCTTTAAATTAATCCCCACTTACATTGGATTGATAAAGAAAGATTGTCATTTTTTTATCTTCACGCCCATATCCCCGAAGAGGTAGACACAACCAGGGCACCCTCGACTAGCCGAAGACACTAATTCCCACAAGATAGGTGGCAAGCCAACCAGGCACATATCCAATCCCGAGCAACATTTTTTAATTAGAAAATTGGAAAAACCCAACTTTTCTTTATGTTGCCCGACACGGAATTCGAAACCGGGACCTCCTGCAGTCAAGTCCAACATCTGCTAATAAACCGCTAGAACACATGATTAAATATAAATAGGTACCGTTGTAAAATATCTTCAAATTATTTACGTACCTAAAACATTAGACTGTTTAATAAGAGCTCTGACGGATTTTCTTGGTTTTTTTTTAAGCTTACAAGGAGTTGAATAGATAACATATTTTATAACATACATATATGTACATGATAAGCAATACAAGTCATATTTGGGAGAGCCCAAGAGAGGATTTTTGTGGTAACTCAGGCGCGTCATATGGGAGATACCCTGTACCATGGTTAAACACTTCCACTATTTGTTATTTATATTCATGGCAAAAAACATTAGACAATCAATTGACTCTCCTGATTGTAAGACCAGACTGAAAACACCATATTCTTTTGTAGTTGCGTCGCTGTCCTGTGGCTAGGGTGCTACGCTGAATATGCAAGTTTAACGCATACCCTACCCTCTGGAATCGACCATAACATTGTCATTGTGGTGGCAAATATAGGTTAGGCGGTGGATCTCTACCCAGGCATTTTGGTGCACAGTACTATTCTACCAGTGCTCTAGATGGCGATGGCCTGTTTCGAATACTCCAGAACTAATCAAGACATTGTCATTATAGCAACAGGAATAGGTTAGGCGGTGGATCCCTACCTAGGCAACTTGCTGCACATCACGCTACCCTCAGTGGTCTTGGTGGCGATGGCTCATTTTGCCTTGCTCGCCCTATACAAGCTGTCCAATAAGTGGCAAATAACAAGTGCTAAGAAGATAAAAATTTCTGAGTAAATCAGAAGCAGACCTGAACTTTCTTTTAACACATAAAAGGAGGCAAATGAGCAAGTGGGTACTTAAGTCATATTCGTTTGGAAATACCGCCCTCGGTAACTAATTCCAAAAAGGTTCTACAAAGGGTGTCTTTTCCCCGTGTTGGTCCGGGCTCCTTTGCAGAATAGACTTTCCAACCAGGCAGCTCGTAAAAGGCAAACATAGGCTTACCGTCAGTAACACCATGACATCTGATTAGGTAGTGAGTTTCGCAGCGACTTGCCCGGATTGGTAGCACCACCTAATATAATATTTCTGCTGTCATAGCATCAGCGCTTGCCGTTGCCATATTCCGGTTAGGACAATAAGGTAGCCGGTAAACTTACTTTTGCTTTTGCTTGAGGACCAACATCCCAGTCTCAGGTTGGCTACACTCCATTACCACCTTTGATATCTCTAGGCGGCGTAAAATTCTTACCATCAGGAAATCCGTCTGCTTGTTTGCCTTCCAATGTCATAAGAAAAAAACTGTTGTACGGGGTAAGAAATTTTTTCGGAATTGCACTGTTGTAGATCGCCACGCATCAATATGATGGGCCTTTTCTTACCTAACCTTACCTTAAACTCTGACGCAATGTACGATTAACGTTAACTGATATGTTACCTTAACTTACTATGGAAGAGGGGGTGCTGACAATTATTAAGATGGTAATACCAACCTTGACGAGTCTTCGTAGGTAGTAGACTTACCCAGAACAACTTATCATTACATAATATTCACAGTTATATAAGAAAAACGTGGGATTTTTGTGTTCGGAATTTCTGATTTTGTTTTCATACTTACATAATTAATCTATTGTTATAGTTTTTACGAAAATTGCCATATCTATAAAATTAAATAATAACATTATTGACAGTGTTACCAATTAAAATTAATTGTTCAGAATTTGTGGGAAATTTCCTGAATGAGAAAAACTTGAAAAACAACCAATTTTATACAAATTGAAAAAAAATCCGGTTTACTTGACTGATTACGAATTTATGACACCTGTTTATTATATAATTACAATAGTATTTTATACTGGATCAACATCATCATCATCAGCCGTAGGACGTCCGCTGCTGGACATAGGCCTCCCCCAAAGAACGCCACAAGTCACGGTCACCAGCCGCTTGTATGCTGCGACTTTGACCAGATCATCAATCCACTGGGTGGGAAGTCGTCCAAAACTACCTCCTTCGGTGCAGGGCCGCCACTCGCCTTTTTTCCGCAGCGGTTGTCGGTTCTGCGGCCTTTAGAAAAGCAAGAAAAGTAACGCACTTGTAACATCTAAGGTGTTTTTAGGCCACGGTTTTTTCTTACCATCAGGAGAGTGGTCTTCTTGCATAGAAGAGGTAGGCAGAATTTCAACCACGTCTCCCATAGTGAACAAAATTTACAGACGATCCACAATAGGTTTGACGGAAAACCTATCACAAAGTTTTTATAAAGTTAAAAGAAAACACGTTTTGATTTGCTCAACCCAAAATTTAACCCTGGATCTCATGTAGCCAACGCCAACTACGGAACACTAGACCACAGAGGCGGCACAAAGTATAGTACTTCTATTTAAATTATGCACTTCGGCTTTACATTTTTACTCTTTTTACTTTACACTTTTATTTTAAAATCGGCTGACCTAATCTAAACTTATACTATAAAGCTATCTATAAAATACATTCGGATTTCCGAAGCTTGAAGAATATAGACGAAGCGCATAATTTAAATAGTACTACTAAAGTTACCTTTATTTGAATATATAAGGACACTGACTAACAGGCTATTGCGGTAAACTTTATAGTTATCACCTTAACCTATAATAAAATATAATGGTTATTGCTGCAGTCACGAAAGAAATGCGGCGCCTTTGAAGGGGACAACTTTTCTACTTTAATTTTAATGTCTTCATATTTCATAGATCTAAACAGATATAAACCAAGTTAACACATTATTCTCACCTATGAGAACTTCTAAACAAACAGATTTTATTATGCAGTTATTGCCCGCATGGGCATGTCGAGTGCCGAGCATAGAGGGGCAGCTGCCCCCCGCCCCTCTAGAAGAACGTTATCTTTTACTGCAATCTTCTTAAGCGTGGAAAAGAAATTGATGAAAGGCCGTGAAATGATTTAAGAAGAGAAAAAATAGAAACGTTTAATAAAATATTTAAGAACCGGGTATAATGTTTGTTGAATAAAGCTATTTTTGGTTAATATTCTGGTATCTTGGATACTATAAAAACCTTCCTTAAAACAACATAGTCTAGGATTTTTTTGCCTTGATTGACTGATTTTGTAAATACTTTTTTCATCCAGATCAAGCACACTATCGGGGAAAGGCAACATCATTGCTAATAGGTAAGTGTGGGCAAAGCCGCGGGTAACAGCTAGTAGGAATATTAATTATTTTCATTTCATTTCAGACAAACTCTTCGTTTGTGTCCCCTTTGTAAAATACGCTGCCATTATAAAGAGGTTTCTAACAAAAGTATAGGGTTTGTAAATTATAATAAAACCGTTTATATTTATTGATGTTCAAATATAGATAACGAAAGAAAAGAAAGGGCAAAGCTTCAAGTGGATAAACCTAAACAACTTACCTTTCGTTAAGAAATTCATTTCTTGGAAAAAGGCGAGTAAATACCAACTTATCCTTTCTTTAGATATTGAATCTTAACACGTCTTTATCTTTTTACTACTACTTTTGGTCACGTGTAAGTCCTCTTATTAAACTTATTTAGCTCTTTAGAATTCTGAAGTTTCGGAATGAAAATACTAAAATTGTATTTAAATCAGCTCAGCCGTTTTATCACAAAATAAAAAGACAAGCCTATTTTTTTCAGTTACGTTTTTTTCAGTTAGTCCATTACGTTTAATTGTTTAAGTGTATATTCTTAAACACAAGTGAGAAAGCAACCTTATTCACGTTTTATTTACCGGAATAAAAATATGCCTCTGTGGTCTAGCGGTTCAGTTGTTGGACTTGACTGCATGAGGTCCCGGGTTCGATTCCCGTATCATGCAACAAAAAAAAATTGGATTGTGCCCGGTTGGCGATAGGTTTGCCACTTGTCACATTGAGGGACTTAGTGTCTTCGGCTAGTTGTGAGAGCTCTGGTTGTGTCTCTGCCTACCTCTTCCGGGATATGGTCGTGAAGATACTTATAAGAATATAATTTGCTATCATTATTAATACAGCAGTAAGTAGTGTATTTAAGTAAATGCATTCATTTACGACCAATCGAAAATAAGCAGGTATCAACGACCCATTTGTCTTGTTTAGCGATTAGTTTGCTTAAAACAAGTATCTTTAATCTTCTATCTTTCAGAAACAAGAGACAATTTGTTTGGGTTAATAATGGTAGTAATTTTGATGTGCACTCACTAAAATACTTTTAAGTTATCGCTATCTTGTTTCAACAAAAATAATAGAAAGAGACAAAACACTCTTACGATGTCAGATTAGTCTGTACGAGTAAACGACATTTCTACAGACGGTTATTCTATCACTCGGAAAACGTTAATTAAAAACATTACATTTAGACTTACCCGGACTAATCTGACAATCCCAAAATGTTCCATCTCTTTTGTTTTTGTTTCATTTGAAACAGATAGCATCCATCTAAAATATGTTTAGTTTGTGAACAACAATATCAACATATTTGCGTTGGGTCGTTAATACCGTTGAGGCAGAAAGGTAATAGGTCTTTTTTTTCATAGGAAGGCAAACAAGTAGACGGATTTCCTGATGGTAAGAAATTCACGCCGCCTAGAGACACCAAAGATGGTAACGGTGCGTTGCCAACCTGAGGTCAGGATGTTAGGCCTCGAGCAAAAGTAAATTTACCGGCTACCTTACCCTCCGAACCGGAACACGTCATTACGTTATGGCGGCAGGAATAGGTAAGGCGGTGGTACCAATCCGGATGAGTCGCTGCGAAACTCTACCACCTAGAGTTTCAAGTAGTTTATTTTGCCGTTTCTTCACCTGACTGGCTAGGGTTGGTAACGATGGTACTGTATCAATTGAAATGATAAAATTAATATTTCTTAAAAATTGTTTTAACAAATTATGAAGCTTTTAATGAATATGAATAAAAGCTGCGATTTAAATATTAAAAATGTAAATAAATATTTCATTTCTATAAATGTTATTTAAAAAATTGCACACTACTATGTGGTAGAATATCTTGGTATGCTTAAATATATTTGAAATAAATTTATAACACACATGTCCCGCAAAAAAATATTTCTTTTAGTTACGTGACGGTATGTTTATAAATACGTTATAATATATAAAACTTTACTCGCCGTCCCCTTAACTAACCTGTCTCCACAGACATAAGGTAGGTCTGCATGTTTATTACTGCATGACATTTGCAACAATAATCTTTGCAAAACAAATAAATAGGTACGATCACGACACAAGTATTTCAAGGTTCTGCGGACCTTTTAAAATTGTACTTAAATATATAAATTCATTGACACTTACACTTTAATAATATTACATTTCAATGCCAAACAACTTGCTCTAGTGGTCCAGGGGACACAAACTATGCAACAAAATCGATTCTCCAACTGGCAGCTCATAAAAGGCGACCACAGGTAAAATATGACATAATCAAGAAGATCGTTCGTGAATTGTGATAGAGTGCTAGGAAGCAATTTCACCGAGTAGGTATATCTACTGCTTTACCTATTAATAATGGCAGTTTCATGTTTCGCCCTGTTCGTCCAGCTCCGATTTGTACTAACACTTAAAATATAGGTACCTAATCACTAATAAGATCACTGGTGGTATAGTGCATTGACAGGCTTAGACTTCTAGCGCAACAAGCCTAACTTCATGGCCACAAGACAGCGACTCACCTGTAACGTCTATGGTGTTCTGTAGACGTTTAACTCTAACCACCATGAGATCCGTGTGCATGTTCGCTGACCTCTCACATAAAAAAGATGACCCAGTCTGGAGGGTAGGCCTTAAACCGCAGCTACCGTACAGCCCATGGTGTCTAGAGTCGGTTGTCTCTTATCATCAAGAGAACTGTGTGGGTACGTGTACTTGATTGCTGTTGCACATAAAAACTAAGTACCTTGCATATTCGGAGATATTTTTACACATTGCACAAAAAGAAAAGTGTTGCATGCAATAAGAAAATATTACACTTGCAAGCACTTATTTTAGTTAAATAGTTATTATAATAAAAATGATGATTCTGCCGTGCACAAACTAAACTATTTTCAAATGCTTGAAACGAAACGTTTTAGCGTTTTCAGCGGAATAACTAAAAGTTTTGTAGAAATAGCATAAACAAACTAATCTGACTGCACTAAGTGTTTTGTCTCTTTCTATTACTTTCGTTTAAAGGCGATAACTATAACTTAAAATTAGTCAAGTATGTAACATACCTAGTCTTGCCATAAATATTGTAA
>NJDD01002185.1:144689-159113 GCA_002245505.1 Calephelis nemesis | reverse complement strand
TATAACTTAAAATTAGTCAAGTATGTAACATATTTACTAGCTGTGCGAAAGTACAGAAAAGAAAATATGAGAGAAAAATATAAGGTCATGTTAAGCTAAAAACATTTTTACAGTTTTTACAAAATTCCTTCTTTTGGTATTAATCCTGTATTTTTTTTATAACATTGGAAGGCAAACAAGCAGACGGATTTCCTGATGGTAAGAAATTCACGTCGCCTAGAGACACCAAAGTGGTAATAGTGCGTTGCCAACCTAAAGGCCGGGATGTAAGGCCTCGAGCAAAAGTCAGTTTACCGGCTACTTTACCCTCCAACCGGAACACGTCAACAGCAAGCATTGACGTTATGGCGGCAGGAATAGATAAGGCGGTGGTACCAATCCGGGCGAGTCGCTGCGAAACTCTACCACCTAGTAAGATGTCACGGTGTTAGTGACGGTGAGCCTTTGCTCGCCTTTTACGAGCTGCATGGCAGAAAGGCAGATGGTCTATTCTACAAAGGAGCCCCGACCAACACGGGATGTATTGGTTTTATTTTGAGCAACTACACTGTCCTGAGGACGAAAAATCATTTCTCCCTTACCCTACAAACTACTGGTCTCATTTTAGTTTACATCAAAGTATAGTGCCACTAACGAATCTATGCAGTAGTCGAAATATGAACTAACAAAACTACGTGAAACGTAATTCCCCTGGCAGTTTTTAACGTGATAACCGAAAATGAAACTACTACAATTACATTCTTTTATTATTTTGTTATTATTGTCGCTGTTCTTTCTTTGTTTAGGTTTTGGCATTCACGTTAGTGTTTTGCCATTAGTCAAGTAGAAATTTGCATCAAGTTTACCAAAAATTGGATTCAGTTATAATTAGTCATAAGTCGTCAATACGTCATGTTAAGGTCTTGGGTAAAGTGGTGGCCTCATTATCATACTCAAGCTCATATAGTGAGATTTGGCGGAAACAAAGAAATACACAATACGCTAATTTCTTCACGATTATTTCATTTTTGCACTTTCACTGAACAAAATTGTACAAAATTGACTAATTTCACTCAATATAAACACGAAATTCAATAACTATGAAAAAACTTCAACGAAAAAGATCTCTCGATGGCACCAAAATTCCTTGTCGCTGTTATGTAGGTAAAATTATCAGTCAGAAACACTAAGCGTCACACTAGCGACACTGTTCCCTAAACAGATAAGATTGTCTTGTTGCTGACGTATCGAAGTGTAAGGAGTTCAAAAACAATAATTACATCAATAGAGAACATGGTGTTAAGCAGGATAGAAAATCGCCTCTGTGGTCTAGCGGTTTGGCGTCGGATTTGGCTTCTTGAGGTCCCAAGTGCGATCTCCGTGTCGGACAACAAAAAAAGGGGTCCAAAGTTTTCGCATTAAGTATTAATATTTAGATTTAACATACTGTTATGCAATTATGGTATGATTTATATTGCTGTTTTGACAGGCATGGATATTGGACATTATTAAATTTTTAATCAAGTAATTAAATAAAATTAAGATTGATCGAGCGCTTCCTAACACAAATGCTTTATTGCATTTAAAATGACGCGCTACCAATGCTTTGTTAGTATTGAATAAAGATTTTAAGGTTTTTTGATTTTTATAGTACAAAAAAAATTAATATTTGTTGTTGTTCGTTAATAATCATAACTATAGAACTGCCCCGGATTCTCTTTATATCATATTATCATTATTATCATATTACATTATAATATCTTATTTCTCAGGAAAAGCAACAAATATCAGATCGTCAAGCAATCTTAGATTATTATTTTTATTTATTTAGTCTACAAAACTTTTATCCAACTTCTATCGTTTATAATACTCGTAAAATAAACATTTTTAGTTGATCTCTTCTATCTCTATCTATGTGTGTGAGAATAAAAGAATGAAGATTCATAAGGTAAGAAGTACACGTCATCTAAAACCACAGGTGGTAATTGTCAATTATAGTGCAAGAATGTGACGCCAAAACTAACAAGAATGAGATTTACCCCGTGTTGGTCCGGGCTCCTTTGCAGAATAGACCATCTGCCTTTCTTGCCAGGCGGCACGTTAAAGGTGAGCATAGGCTTATCATCACTAACACAGTGACATCTGACTAGGTGGTAGAGTTTCACAGCGACTCGCCTGGATTGGTACCACCGCCTTACCTATTCCTGCCGCCATAATGTCATGACGTGTTCCGGTTCGGAGGGTAAGGTAGCCGGTAAACTTACCATTGCTCGAGGCCTAACATCCTGACCTCAGGTTGCCAACGCACCATTTCCATCTTTAGTGTCTCTAGGCGGCGTGAATTTCTTACCATCAGGAAATCCGTCTGCTTGTTTGCCTTCCTATAACATAAAAAATAAAAAAAATAAAAAAATATCTGGTTCTGTTGTCTCGTGGCCCGACACATTATTAATCTGACCAAGACTGAGGCGAGCATTGACATTATCTTAGCAAGAATAGACAGTAGCAGTAACTATTTCATAACTTTTATTAGTAACAGTGATGTTACTAATGACGGTTTACTTTGAGGTTCTTCCGATTTTTTAATACTTTGTCATTTCTAATTCACATTTAGCAGGATTTGGTTTACCGCATTTTATATTTTTGATTTGTTATTTTTGACATCTTTGCGCTAATTCCGAATAAAAGTTAGTTTCAATTAGCACATGCGATTGGTATTTGCTGTCCACGCAACTTTATACGCAAGCAAAGAATAATTTTACTCAGAAATTAGCAACGCACCAATAATGTTTTCGTCAACGGATATGTCAATCATCATTTGATTGGCCTTTAACTCAACTTTTGTTACACCAAGTTGAAACTTAAGGCTAGGATATTCGAGAACTGTTGGCAGTTCAGTTAGCAAAGCTTAGAAATTTTGATATATAATAATTTATATAAAAAGTTATTAAAGAAAACAAAAAAGGAAAAAATAAAATAAAAAAAACATTTTATTGCCTCTGTGGTATAGTGGTCCGGCTTCCCGCTAGACAGACGTTGTTCGACCCTATACCTATGTTTTTTTTTAGTTGAATCTTTCTTTTGACAGTAACTTACAACAAAAGAAGAATCTGTGGTCAGGTGGTTCAGGTGTTAATCAGCCTCGCTAACACTCGAGTACGGCTGAACCGATTCGGCTAACTTTTCTTTTGAATTATTTATTCAAGTCTAGGGTAGGCTTGAAAGATAAGAAGGATGAAAAAGCTGCGAGGAAAAAAAAATTTCGCAAACGGACAGAACGAGTGGAATGAAGTTGGCCGGGACAGCTAGTCTTCAATATGCAGAAATCATTTTATTATAAGTATATATTAAAAATCGGCTATAAGCGGTTTATGGTGTACTAGCAGTTTCATGCAGCTTCGCCTGCGTAACTTGGCATTTACTGCACCGATTTTTATGAAATAAAGCCTTTGTCACTCAGGGATAATGTAGCATTCTAAGGGTGAAAGAATTTTTGTAATCCGCCGAGTAGTTTCGAAACCTATTCATTTCAAAAAAAGAAACAAAAATTCAAAACATTTTTTTTATAATATTAATATAGATAATTTATAAGATTTATCACGTTCTCAACGTTCTAATATTATGATCAGAAATAATACCTATCAAACTGTGTTGTATTGTGGTTGGGTTTTCCCACATCCATTTTTACTCCATAACTGATAATCTCAAGTTTATATATAATTGGACAATTAACCCTCAACTATTGTATACCTATATCTGTTTAGATACTGGGGGTTTGTATTTTCCTGATTATTGCGGTCAGATTTAATAATATTTAACAAAATGTGACTCATCTATAGACTATAACTATACTTAAATTAAAAGAGTGAATTCTGTACCTTTAAAATTAAAAAAAAAATATCTATGCGGCTAAAATGTCCGTCTGTCTGTCTGTATTCTGGTTCATATTTACGCAGAATTAGTATCAATCGCAAAAGTGAGATCCGGGAAAGAGTGAGATTGAAAGAAAGTATTGGTGTTACGTATTTGGACGTAGGTAATCGGGGAGACCAAGTTCGACATTCCACGAACAGATCACTCGGATATTATTCGAGGGTGGTGTCAAGAGTCTCAGAAACCGACATGCTAGGTGACTAGGTGGTAGAGTTTCGCAGCGACTCGCCCGGATTGGTACCACCACCTTACCTATTCCTGTCGCCATAACGTCATGACGTGTTCCGGTTCGGAGGGTAAGGTAGCCGGTAAACTTACTTTTGCTCGAGACTTACCATCCCGGTCTCAGGTTGCCAACGCACCATTACCACCTTCGGTGTCTCTAGGCGGCGTGAATTTTTTACCATCAGGAAATCCGGCTGCGTGTTTGCCTTCCTATAACATAAAAAAAAATGCTTGTATAAAAAGGGTAATGAACGTAAAGGAAGCTAGACAGGTTTGTCAGGATCGTGAGGTGGTGGGACTTGCCGTGAAGATATGTAGAATTAATCGTGATGCAATTGAACTTCCAGTTTTTGATACGCGTTTTGAGAAAGGTTTTATCTAGTTTACTGAAGGGATTCTTGTGAAAGAGGGAAATAAATAAATAAGCACAGTAAAATTGTAAAAGCTCCAACTATTTCATTGGGCACCATATTGCTATTTAATTATGTTTTTGTAGAAAGAGAGTAAATGTTTGCGAACTACTAGGAGGAAGTTTATATTTCATAAGTCAAAAATTTATGTACTTTAAATTATAACACAACATGAACTCAGAACATGATAATTAATATGAGACTACCTAACCGATTTTTTCAACAAGAATCTTAAAAATTGGTTGGCTAGTGGCGAAGTAATCGCGTAAGAAACATAAAAAAACGCGAAAGCACATTTGAATCCAGAACCTCCTCCTTTTTTGCAGTTGGTTAAATACAACATTTTTTTCTATTTTTCAATAACCTGCTGTCTTAGTTTCACGTTTTTTGTTTAGTAACATTGAGGCTGTATTTCAAAAATTACAGAAATGCCCTACAAGTCCCAGTGGTATGAACAGTTCAAGTAAATTTAACAATATGCTACCCAGTATATGCAGGTGCATATGAACGTCTATTTCATATTAACCTATTTTTTTCCGTGTTATAAATTCCATCTATACTGATATTAAAAATGTAAGAGTTTTTCTGTCTTTTACAGATGAGTGAAATTTTCCGTTAAAATGTTTGAAAATTTTAAATCAAACGAAGGTTATTTTAAAACAAAAGCTATTAACCCTACTTAAGAGAGATCGAAGTTTGTAAGAGGAATCAATTAATTATCTTTGAATTCATCCTTTGATATACGTAGGTATAAGTACGTTGTTACCATAGGTTGTTATAATTTAAAACAGGTATTAGGTACAGGTAAAGGTACTATTTATAATAGTGAACATAATTATATCAACATTGGAGATTATAGCTTGAGACAAGAGCGTCGCCAGCTGATGTCCCAGTGCGAGGGGGAAATGAAAGTTGATATGGTAAATAAGAAAATTTTAGTACAAGCCTTTGATGTGAGGCAATAGTAATAAGAAATGTGAGTACACGAGCTTCGAAATTAGATATTTATTAATTGCATTTACTATGCAAATAATTTGTGGGTTTGATTTTCAATAAGTCTACAGCGTTTCGTTCGCGTTCGTTCGTTCGTTTTTGTATCTAGTGATCGCCCATTGATCGAAATTCGCCAATAATAATATTTTAATATCTTGTTGATAAGAACGCCATTTTCATTTCTCGATACTACTTTGATTCCTGAATAGCGCAATTTGTGATGTTTTGTCGTTATCATCAAAATATTTGTTTGTGTGTGTGTCAAACGCATGGTAGTGCGTGTAATGTTTTATTTTTTGAATTAACGCACTTCATAAATATTGTCAGTAATAATAAAATATAGTTTAAAAAAACTAAAAAACACGCTTTTCAAGCACATCAAACTAAAAACTATAAAAAGAATGTTATAACAGTCATAAGCTGTTAGCCCTTACGTAGAGGAAACGTAAGGAAATTGTTAAATCCTGGCGCTCCTGATTAGGATAATAATGGGATAAACTTACTATATTACTCTATTGGCACCAGTTCTTAATAAGTGTACAAAGTTTGAATGAATGAGTGGGAGAAAAACGGGTGTGAGTTACATACATACATACAAACATACATACATACAAACATACAAGTGAAGCTAATAAAAAGCGTGTAAAAATATTAACCATCTGCACTTATCCTACACTTAAACTATACGTGTGCCAAATTTTACGCTCCTGCGTCAGCGCAAATGTTGTAAAAATGGGTCCAAAGTGTTGGGATCACGTATTAATGTATAGATACATTTTCTAATTTGCTTGTTGATTTAAGAAGTCAAGTCCGACGCCGGAACAAAATATGCAAATGTTATTTGTAAAACATATTTTCTTCTGATTCATTTCCAGGGGTCCAAAGTTTTGGCATCACGTATTAGTATATAGTTCACCAGATTTTAATATTAAAGTGTGTAGTAGACCACTAAGGATTCTAAGCCGGATACTCGTGTTAAATTTCTACAGAGTTCAGTGTGCACAGTACGCTCCTTGGAAATCAATAAATCGAGCATTAGAGGCCCAATTCCAAAAATTTGTGCTCGCTCTGATCGGTCCAACTACATCACTATTATTTTAACTTACCTATTCTCCAAAATTATGGAAACCCTGTTTAAACTTCAGCTTTTACTGTATCTAGCAGAATACCAGCTCATACGTGAACGTTACGGTTTTCATCGCGGTCGTTCAGTTAAAGATCGTTTAGTATACTTTAATCACCTTAGTGGCTTTACCCCGTGTTGGTCCGAGCTCCTTTGCAGAATAGACCATCTAACTTCCTGCCGTAAGCAACTCGTAAAAGGCGAGCATAGGCTTACCGTCACTAACACCGTGACATTTGACTAGGTGATAGAATTTCGCAGCGACTCACCCGGATTGGTACCACCGCCTTACCTATTCCTGCCACTATAACGTCGTGACGTGTTCCGGTTCGGAGGGTAAGGTAGCCGGTAAACTTACTTTTGCTCGAGCCCTAACATCCCGGCCTCAGGTTGGCAACGCACCATTACCTCCTTTGGTGTCTCTAGGCGACGTGAATTTTTTACCATCAGAAATTCCGTCTGCTTGTTTGCCTTCCATTATCATAAAAAAACCCATGGGTGAAGGGAGTGAGAGCAAGAGAGAAGCATTGGTTGTTAGTTTCGACATATCAAATGGATCGTGTATGTCACAAGGCGCTGTTATGAAAGCTTGTTTTCAAAAAAGTTTTAAGTTCTCAAGAAATTAACCAACTGGTCACCGTATTTATGGCAGAAAAGAGCATTAATTTTAATACATCAATAACATGTTACAAATAATAAGCAGCACTCTATATCTGCAGATCTATTATAGTACAGGCGAATCTTTATGCTTTGGTCAAGCCAATATTTGTCGGAAACACATCATTAAGAGCCTGAGCACACTTTCAAGAGGCGAGAATATTTTGACCAATATCTCGTAATAGGACCAACAGAACCTAGTTTTTTTTGAGCAATTTCACTCTAATAAGACATGCATATTCTCTGCTAAAAAGATTTTCCTTTTTATCATTCAAATATTCCTAAGCTTTACCCATTTTTGAGAGCGTTTACTTTCATGCCAAAGGCAGTACTGAAATTCTTGACCTTGATACATCTAGTGATGTTTATTTTCGTCGTTTTTCTGGAAGGGACGGTTAAAACAGCTTCTAAAAAGGCTGTTCTCTTCAGTAAGGAGGAACAGTACCAGGCATCGCATCGATTGCCGATCTAAACATCAAAATCAGCCTCATATATTCTCCTCTTCTCTAGGCGAAGGCTTAGACATAGCGACAGTGCGTGAAGTTTTATGCCCATAACCAGTGTCTGATTTATATTATTTATGAGTGTAGGCCACTTTATTTCTGCCGCCCCACGACCATAATTTTACGCCCCTATAATGCTGCCGCCCCCATGTTGCAGCCTATTTACCAGGACTATGGCCAGGACTGCCCATAACCTGGGTGCGTGGGGATTCTGTAACGAGCGATTCCGTAAACATATCTGACCTCGTACAACACCGTTATGGAACCAATTACTAACGGCGGTATTTCCAAATGGACTAACTAGGAACTTTCAATGAAAGAACCTACTCATTTCTAAAAGATACATCTATAACAATTTTGGGCAACGTTAATTTTATTAGAAAATTGAAAATACTAGTGGTCGCCCGTTGGTCGAAATTCGACCATAATAAATTTTAATATCTTGCTGATAAGAACGCCATCTTCATTTTTCAAAACCGACTGTTTTGTTTCTAAACTTTTTAGTGTGCCCTCTGTGATCTTTTATCGCTATCATCAATACATTTGTTTGTGTGTGTCAAATGCATGGTAGTGGGGGTAATGTTTTATTTATTGATTTAATGTACTTTATAAATTATTTATATTTATTTATTAAATTATAATGTGCATTATTTTTGAAAAATATTAGCGTTTTGCACTTCTCCTACACATAAACTATAACTGTGCAAAATTTTATGCTCCTGAGTCCGCGAAAATTTCGTAAAAAGGGGTCCAAAGTTTTGGGATCACGTATTAATATATACGAGGGCCAAACTGAAAGTTTTTAGAACTGGCAACTTAAAAGCATTATATTAAAAAAATAAGTTTAAATTTTGAAAATAGAACTCTTTACCAATAATATTGAGTATACATTTCATTCATTTGTCATTTGTTTTACAATTTGGTGGCAAATTGAAAATTGTCTGTGCACGTCAGAATGAATTTGAGACGAGAAAATTTTCATGCAATGATTTTTTATGACTTTCGATGTCATATAAGTCAACAAGAAAGTTATGATAGACTTCGATTGGCTTTTCACGATGAAGCCCCATCTCGTGCCACAGTTTACAACTGGTTTAATGAATTCAAACGTGGTCGAACTAATCTCACCGATGATTTGCGTGAGGGACGGCCTTCTACAGCGACGACTGAAGACAATATCAATGTTGTGCGGCGTATGATAGAGACTGACAAAAGAGTGACCTATCAGCAGATTCGGACAAGTCTTGGCATAGGTATGAGTCAAGTGCACAAAATCCTCCATGAACATTTAGCGGTCAGGAAGCTTTGTGCCCCCTGGATAAAGCATTATTTGACCGATGCTCAAAAACTCCGCCGTGTTGATTGGTGCCGAGAAATGATCCAAAAATTTAACGGAGGTGACTCAAATGCTGTGTTCGACATACTAACGGGTGACGAAAGCTGGATTTACTGTTATGATCCGGAAACCAAAAGACAGTCTGCTCAGTGGGTGTTTCCTTCCGAAGAGTTGCCAACTAAAGTGAAGAGAGGTCGAAGTGTTGGAAAAAAGATGGTGGCCTCGTTCTTCGGAAAGACAGGTCATTACGCGACAGTTGTCTTAGAGGATCAGAAAACAGTTAATGCAGAGTGGTACACTAACAACTGTTTGCCACTTGTTTTTGTACTTGTGAATACAGTACTGGCTGATTATTAAAAGTCTATCGGTTCAGGTGTCGGACTTGACTGCATGAGGTCCCGGGTTCGAATCCCGGGTCGGGATACTAAAAGAAAGTTAGGATTTTCAAATTTTCTAATAAAAAAAATATTGCTCGGGGTTGGAAACATGCTTGGTTGGCGATAAGGCTTGTCACCTATCACATTGTGGGACTTAGTAGAACTAAGAAATACTTTAAAAGATACCAGAATAAATTTAATAAACACCCAGACCCGGAAATGCAGACATATAAATATTCGTCACACAAATGCCTGCCATCGTCGAGCCTCGCGGTTGGTAGTTGTAGTTAGGCGTGTACGCTAGCCACTCGACCAACGAGGCGGTCAAATTAAAAAATATATAATATCTTTACAAAAAGGATGAGTGTTTTGATTTGGCAATGAGTTTTGTCTAAAAGTCTTACGCGCAGACAACTGCAAAAACCAACTTCGGTTTTAATACTACGTCCTCTAAGCAGGTACACAAAAAGTTAAACATTCTCCTCGATATCTTCAAGATTCAATCATATCCAGACTTGACGGCGAAGGGACAACCTTTTTTGTAAATATCGATTTAAAAATAGCGATGAAATTGATTAACATACATAAAGATATAGGAGTCGAATATACTAATCTTTTTTTAAGTCAGTCTAATTTAGTGGAAAACTAAAAGTGCTAAAGAAGAAGTGAAAAAGTAAACCAGTTAACATGATCTGAATACAGCATTTAGGAACTGAAAAAAAAATAAACGATATTTATAGATGACTAGCTACGCCCCGCGGTTTCACCCGCGTAAGTCCCAATCCCGCGGGAACTCCGGGATAAAAAGTAGCCTATATGTTATTCTGGGTCTTCAGTTACCTACATACCAAATTTCATCGTAATCGGCTTTGTAGTTTTTGCGTGAAAGAGTAACAAACATCCATACATCCATACATACAAACTTTCGCATTTATAATATTAATAGGATATAGGCGTCAATCGCCTCTGTGGCCTGGCGGTTCCGGTGTTGGACTTGACTGCATAAGGTCCCGGGTTCAAATCTAGGGTCGGGCAACAAAAAAAAAATTTGGTTTTTCCACTTTTCTAAAAAAAAATGCTGATCGGGATCGGATGTGTCCGGTTAGCGACAGGCTTGCTACCTATCATATTATGGGACTTAGTGTCGTCGGCTAGTCGTGGGTGCCCTGGTTGTGTTTCTGCCTACCTAACACCTTACTAACAACATATAGGCGTCAATGTACGAAGCTGTTTATGGTTCATCAGCAACCTGAGGTTAGGTATTTAAAGCTTGCACTAAAAAATCTACCTATTAAGGCGTGTTTAGATGACCCGCGCAGAGCACGCACACGCGTTGAGCTCTTAGACCCGCGCTCAGGCCCAAACACAAATCCCTCTCGTTGTGGTTAACGTAATCGTTATCGTATTAATTTGTATGAAAACCAGAGCAGCGCCGCAACGGTCGTTTGAGGAACTAAAAGTCGGTAGCACGAACTTTTTAGTTTATGGTAAATGTTATAGTATAGTTAACGGCAGTCACTGTATGGGAATTGGCAGCACGAACTCAATTTTGATGGTTGTATTCAACAGCTAGCTATCGTAATCTTTCTCATCGAGAATTTCTCAGTAACAAAACTATAGTTTCGTTGTTACGGCATATAAAAAATATTATTTAATTGTAAAAAGGTGCTTTTAATGCATCGCACCCGCTTGTACTACTAGTGACTGGAATTCGTTCACCTGACTTAGTAGCTTCCAGGCATTCTCTTAGTGAGAACGTGTATAACAAAATGGATTCGATTGAATTGGAAAAAATCTAATAGCATTCTACGTATATAAAAATGGAATAAATCAAAAGACAGATGAAAGATGAATTCTACAATAAAATATTGGGTTCATCCTTTATTAACCCACAGAGAGAAGCATGACGAATTTCAGGTCCAAAAAAAGCAGAATTACGCACCTATGATGATGTATTTCATAAATACCTGCTAATGCGTGTAAATTACTAGCAATTTTAAACCATAAATTGCAACAACAACACATAGCTATGCGTAATAGTATTTCTTTTGCTGAATGGCTTGTTGTAACTTTGAGTTAAGTAGCTGGTCATTCTCAAAAATTCGACTCTATTTTTGAACGCGACCATTACATATTAAAACATGTTAAATTGTTTAATAATTTATTAATTGCAAGCTGATTGGCTAATACCTAGTATCTCAATGGTGGTATTTTTATATTACTACAAGATAATACTAGAAAATATGACAGCTTAAATGTATCCCTGAAACCCTATAATAAGTTAAATGCGTTTACATTCTCAGCTTAAATTAGACTTATATAATAGCCCAGCAAAAATATAAAAATACCACCTAATAGTCTAATACCATTAATTCTATATTGCTACAATCTTCTTAAATCATAGTGGTAGGGATTGTTATAATATACCATAGGTAATTAAAATAAAATTAATCTAGTGTCTTAATGTCAAGATCTTCACTAATACTGGATTGCACACTAGATTGACTTGGTCCAATTTCAGTGTAAGTGTCAAATTCTAGGTCAGAACTATTTGTTTTGAGCCTAGATTGGCCCCTCACGTTAGCTAACTCAGCCGCAGTAGAATATCCATAAGTCTGAATATTGTAGGTTGGCTGAGATTGGAAGAGTTCATGCAGTTGGGTAATTTGAGACGCTGATGTGCTTTTTTGTTTCATGTTCCTTACTATCGATATAACTTGGTATTGGAATTCTACAACTTCTTCGTCACTAAACTTCTCTACAGTTGGAGCAATACTCTTAAAAAATGACATAATTCTACTGTCTTCATTTTTACTGTCTTCTTTTTTTAAAGAATCAGTAGATTCAATCATTCTTGTATCTACTACACTCAAATATTTTTCTTTAGCTACATGTCCTTTCTTCTTCTTTTTGACCATCGGCGAATCATCTCTGTTAACATTTTGTATATTTGACTCAGTATCCCTGTGCTTAGCAATTTTTAGCAAAAACTTCATATTGTCATAGTATGTGTACTTATGAACTGTTCGGTTAGCTTCCGATCGCGATCCCGACTTACATTCATTTATTTTTCTATGACATTTCATCCACTCGTCTCTCATCGATTTCCACTTTTTCAAAACCAGTTTTTCTGTAAATAAATCAAAACGACATTATTAAAATACTTCAACTCAGCAAACAATAACCAATAATTAGGTAGACGGAAGATCTAATGAAAGTTGCGCAAAGCCTTTCTATTTCGGCCAGTATAATTTTCTGACTAAAGTCTTAAATCAGAACAGCCTACTTTAGTCTTGAGTTTTATAAAATCATATTTACAACTAACTATTTTAGTTGAACTCTTCATAGCTACTTGTTAATTTCACAAGTAGCAGGTACCAACTAAATTCCCAATATCAAATACGAATAAAAAAAAATTGGCACTGCAATGCCCACGGACTGTCAAGTTGATAAATAATAAAATAAACTAATGTTACAGTTAAGAGCCAGTAAAACCTTTTGTGATTAAAATGTAACACAAAATATTTTAGGATATTTTTGTGACGCATGTCATCAATCTGTTTTAAAGATCTAGACACATTTTTGTTACTTAAGTGATTTTCAGTTTTGTTTTATTACTGGTACTATGGAACTATGATTCTGATCCTTGTGGAGTTGGTGAAATGACAGATTGATATTTTTTATTATTAATTATTATTTGTATAATACTATGTAAGTATAATTAACTATTAATTAAGTAAGTACCAATGTCAATAACATACGACAATACTTGAAAACAATTAAATACTTTCAAAGCTCGGTGCTCGTATTTTCGTCGTTGTTACAACCTAGCCCATCTTTCGAACCGCTATTGTTCAATTAACCAGTTGTTTAATTAACTCAATTCTGACTTCTAAACTTACGATGGTGTTTAGAGGTCATGTTTTAATAAGTTATATCTCTTATCATATATAATATTCATTAATTACACTGACTAATTGGCCTTAAATGAAAGCAAAGACGCGGGAATCGGGATGCCCCCGCGTACAAGTCTCTAAGAACCGTTTTGCCTTTGTATGTTTAAAATTGTGTCACATTAGCCCTTTTATTGCAGCAAAAAAAAGGATTTTCACCTACAAATATCAACTTTTTTTTAGTGTAGGTTGTTAACCTGGGTAAAATGTAACATTTAAGATAAAAAAGTAAAAATGCTCTAATTTTCGCATTGGTCCATGTACGTAGGTAGGACCCATCGATATGCAGAATGTGCTTTTGGTACTTATTATGGCTAATAAATAGAGAATTCTGCATCATCCTCTCGATGTTTCACATGTTGTATTCTACAGAACTTGATACATAAAGAAGAGGGTATGCCTGAAATACCTATGCCTTTACCAAGGTCGAAAACGATGCAACATAGAATATCAGCAAGTGTAGTTCGTGCTCATTTTGCAGAATATTCATGTCTCAGCAGGAAGTGCACCATGGCAAACTAAATATTGTTAGTTAAAAAAATATATACACCATTTATTAAAATACATTAACATGTACATAAGTACTTACCATATTTATTTCTTTCCACGTCTGACAGCGATTCAAAACCTTCATTCAAAATTACGCATATATCACGCCATGCTTGTAGAGTTTTTCTTTTGTCTTTATAAGTTTCAAGGGTTTGATCCCATAGTACATCCCTTTCCTCCACTAAAGAAATAAACAGTTCTTTATCGATGTTATCCATAATGACATAAACACGATACACGACGTGACTTCACTTGATGGCAGTCAATACAACACTAGCTGAAGCGCAGGCACAAGGCAAGGACAGCGCGTGCGTGGGGAGCGCGCGGTGCAAGCGCGAGACGGGGGCGAGGCAGGCGCGAAGCGGGCGAGTGGCAGGTGCGTGGCG
>NJDD01002185.1:103955-136446 GCA_002245505.1 Calephelis nemesis | reverse complement strand
TTTACAAGCTGTCTGGCAAGGAAGGCAGATGGTCTATTCTACAAAGGAGCCCGGACCAACACGGGGAAAAATTAATTGATCTTTTTTAGCTATGTTATCTGAATTATATTAAAATATACATTTACTTTCAAAATTTGTAATATAAAATTTTAAAGATAATATTTCGTAATAATAGAAACTTAAATGATACACAAACATTTTTAAAGTTTCAATCATTAAAACGTCTTCGAAGTATAAAGCGAAATGATACAACTTGTTAACATATTGTAAATTCACAGAGACTTTTAAGTCGCAGTATAAATACTAACATACAGAAAACAACTTTCTAACAAAACGCAATCACAATTGAAACTTGAGACGTCATGTAAAAGCTCATGTTGTGCTAAGCGTCGTTAAAAATATAATAAACTCTATTCGAAGATTTAACAGTTGTTAACTGGGTCTCTACTCTTGTTAATCTGATTGCATTAGTTATTATTCTTGATATTATTTACATAGTATTGAATTTTAAATACCAATCAAGGGGTAACGCATTAGAAATGACCAAACATAACCCGTGTTGGTCCGGGCTCCTCTTCCTTCCGGGTAGAATAGATCATCTGCCTTCCTGTGCCAGACAGCTAGTAAAAGGCGAGCATAAGCTTACGGTCACTAACACCGTGACTTATAACTAGGTGGTATAGTCTCGCAGCTTCTCACCCGGATTAGTACCACCGACTTAACTATTCCTGCCACCATATTCCAGTTGACTTGTTCCAGTTAGGAAAGCCAGTAAACTAACTTGATCGAGGCCTAAAATCCCAGCCTAATTTTGGCAACGCACCTTTACCATCTCTGGTGTCTCTTGGCAGCGTGAATTTCTTTACATCAGGGAAGCCGTTTGCTTGTTTGCCTTACAATATCATAAAAAAACACCCTTCTGAGCATGCTTCGCATTAGAAATGACCAAACAGAATTTTCAGAACGAAGTAGCTATTCATTACTGATTGTCGAAGGTATTAAGATTACTGTAATATTTCTAAAACACTATGCAACTTGTAATGGGTACGGGTAAAATGTAAATCCGAATAAACAATACTGAACCGTTTTCTTGTCAGGGCAAACATCTGTGACGTCAAAGTTCATAACATTTCCCACAGATATTGCAAATTGAGGCCGTTTGGTGTTTTGGAATATATTAAATAATAATGACAATTTACGTTAGATCTATTTTGACATCTTTCATACGGTAAAGGGCAGCGATTATTATTTGAATACTTTTCATCCTTGGCACTTGACAAAACTCCATTTGTAATTATTAAAATACAAACTCTCTCACATAGTGCATGTTTAAGAACTGTACATAATAATAATAATTTAGTCGTCGTAATGTGTACTCGTAAACTATGTGCCAGAGACGGATTTTTTTATTATGTTAGAGGGCTGAAGTTATGTTTTAGAGATGTAATAAATTACTTCATGCTATCCTTGTTCGTTTTCTACACTTTTTGCAAGTTTGAATTAAGAGAAGTCAGTTTCATTAGTTCAGTTAGTTGACACTAAAATAAGTTACAATGAACCATCGACCTCCAAGGAGCTTAGTACATAGATGCATAAAATGTCAAACTGCTTGAAAAGGGTTAAAAGACAAAATGATAAAAAATGGTCGCAGGGACTTAGTACTAACGGGGTACCAAAACTAAACTTGCTATTTGTCAGACTTAATGCTTTGGTTTGTAAACCAAACACGTGAACTTTACACACCTGCCGTGTTATTAATAATCTACTCCAAGGTTCAACCTGGTAGTGTAGTCTTTATAAATCGTGGTGCGGGCTCCTTTGCAGAATAGACCACCTACCTTCCTGCCAGGTAGCTCTTGAAAGGCGAGCATAGGCTTACCGTCACTAACACCGTGACATTTGACTAGGTGGTAGAGTTTCGCAGCGACTCATCCTACCGCCGCCTTACCTATTCCTGCCGTCATTCCGGTTTAAAGGGTAAGGTAGCCAGTAAACTTACTTTTGCTCGAAGCCTACCATCCTGGCATCAGGTAGGCAACGCACCATTACCTCCTTTAGTATCTCTGGGCGGCGTGAATTTCTTAGTATCAGAAAATCCGTCTGCTTGTTTGCCTTCCAATATCATAACAAAAGACTATCATATCAACTTAATTTTACTCCCACCTTAGTCCATACTAATTAATAAGACGGATTCTATGTTATCGAAAACTGACTTCAGGTCCGTAAATCATTTCCAATCTGACAGCAATACCCTCTCAATATAGTAACTTGTGCTTTCCGAATAAATAGATGTATTTTTTAGTACTGCACGTGGAAGAATTGAATACTTGTCTTGGCAACACTGGTATCCGTTTACTCCTCGGGGCAAGCGTCTGTGACGACGAAGTTTGTGACATTTTCCACAGGATACCTCAAGCTTGGGCAAGTTCAGCCAATTTGATGAAGTTAGCGAACAACAATGTTGGTAATGGTACTTTCATTAAACTGATCTGGTATGAGAGTTGCCGTGTTTTATTAACTACTAGTCGACCCCACGAACTTCATGTCGCTTGACTTTATAACAGCTACTAACAGTTTGTATGGATTGAAGCATAGTTTTTCTCATTTTTCCTGCAATTTTCCAGGTTTTTCTTTTGGGGTTATTCGTTATAGCATTAAGTGTAACTATTTTTTAACCGACTACAAAAAGAAGAGGTTTTGAAAGAGAGGCTGACTACTAACCACTAACCAACTAACACTAACCAACCGAATTTCATGTTTTTTTTTTGAAAAGGTAGGTGATGATCCGACTAGTGAGACTAGACACATTTTCGTCTATACTAACGACATCATCAATGATCGATCAAAATTATATTTTCTTAATAAGTAAGTAAAGTAAGTAATATAAGTAACTAATGTCTTCACGCCCATATCCCCGAAGTGGTAAGCAGATTCACAACGACAGCACCCACGACTCTTTGAAGACACTAAGTCCCTCAATGTGACAGGTGGGTGTGACAGGTGGCGCCAATCTGGCGCACATCCAATCCCGGGCAACACTTTTTCAATTAAAAAATTTGAAAAACCACAATTTCTTTTTGGTGCCCGACCCGGGAATCGAACCCGGGACCTTCTGCAGACAAGTCCAACACCAGGACCGCTAGACCACAGAGCATGTTAATATGCATTAATACGCATATTTAAACTAATCTAGAGCTAATTTTTAAAACTAATCTAGATCTTTGATATCATCGTTACAGCTTTAAGCAAACCTGATATTTTTAAAATAAAAAACTAAATAAAATTTGATTTAGCACTCTTCGAAAGCAAGAATGCAACACAATTTGTTTAAAAAACATCTATAAATACCATATTCTTATCAAACTTCCATTGTTCAGACAACTTTTTATGTTCAGAATATATCTGTTAAAACTATAGAAGTAATATACTTCAGCATATTTGATTGATTTTCAAAGTTGATTGAATTGCAGTCGTGAGAATAATATTTTTTCGTCTAGCACGATATCCTATAATATGATTTAAAGGCAGACCTTAATATTTTTTTAATAGTGTTACTGTCATATTGAAAACGCGTAATACTCCACCAATACCAAACACCAATAAATAGCAAAAACTAGGCAATTTTTACCCACAATGTGCTAGGTGGTAAACTTGTCGCCGATCGGTTATCTATCCAAACCCGTGCAATGCCGTTTTCTAAAAAAATTAAAATAAAGACATCCCGATTTGCGCTACACGCTAATTGGACCCGATAATACCTAGCTAAGACCACAGAAACACTGAAGTTAGAAAGTTTTTTTGACGAACAAGCACACGATATAAGATGCAAAGGTGGTCTATGTACACATAAAAAAAGTATTACCATATTACACGTCCAAGAGGTAGGCAGAGGCACAACCAGGGCATCCACGATAAGTCGAAGACACTAAGTCCCACAATGTGATAGGTGGCAAGCCAATAGAACTACCTCACCAAAAAAGTGAGGTAAAGTAAATTATCTTCAAGCCCATATCCCAGAAGTGGTAGTCAAAAACACAACCAGGTCATCCACAATTAGCTGAAGATACTACGGGAATATACGGGAAACATAGTTTTAATGAAAAAATCGAAAATATACATTATCTATTTTTTTGTTGCCCGACTCAACGATCAAGCCTCAAATAGTCAATTCCGGCGCCAAACCGCTAGACCACATAGGCTGCCTTACCATTCAGATCATAATTTGGAGGCTTTAACAGGTATCTATCAATGTTTCAATTTTTTTCTTATGAAGAATATTCATTTTTTTAATAAAAAATATTTATGCAGCTTTTATTAACTTACTTGACACCTGTCAAAACCTATATTATCTCAACTTCAAAGTACCTCGCTATCTTCAAAAACTTTCAGCATTCACAAAATGACACTCGTCTGGCTATTCAAAGATCTTGGTCTAACCTTTTTGTTGTATATTTGGTTAAAAGCTTTTGAGTAAAATATTTTTTCATATTCCTACGTTTTGAAGTTGTTCAGAGCAGAACAAAAGAGGGTTTGCGTTTTATAAAACTATTGAGGCACAAAAACTGAAAAAGTTCTATTTCGCATTCGTTTACTTTAACCTTCGCCTGACTAAAACTTTTAAATAATTTTCTTCTAGCGCAAATGCTTTGTAATGTAACTTTGGTAATAATTTTTAAGTATCGTATTTTATAAGTTTAAAATTATAGGCCGAGTGGACATCGTTGGGAAACTTCCTCAAAATAGTTACCTACCGTGGAAAATTGGGTACAAATTGGGAAAATTGAAATACCGTAGAAAAAGCAACGTTTTCAAGTTATTACTTAAATTCGTTGTTCTTGTTCCCCGACCCCTTGAAAAAACAACTCAAAAGTCAAAAAGCGCTATATACAATATGATGAAATTTTTAAAGGGTTACCTTTGATTCATGTATCTACTAATGAAAAAAAAAAAACAAAATCTACTCATTGGATACATACAAATATAAAAAAAACATACAGCAAATTGATAACCTCTTTAGATTATTCAAAGTCGGTTAACAATTAATATATCATCGCTTGTAATATGAATTAACGTAACCGCCAAAAGTACGAAATTGAGTTATATATACAGTTCGACTGTGAATTTGGTGATCTGTCGATTGCTGTTATCAAAATTTCAATATCTCAAAAAAAATTTCGAGTACGTTAACCAAAATGACGCCATTATTTTTAGTATTCCGTATTTTTTAATGTAAAATTCATTTTTGAGTGATGCTTCCTTATCGGAGTTGGAAAAAAATTAAGTGTAGCAACAAATCTCTGAGTGAGTATTATTGCATTGACCAAAATTGAAAAAAAAAGTTAACGTAAGAGTCATCTCATCATCTAGAAACGCCTCTTACATTAACTATTTTGCGACGCGCTGTAAAGAATTGACTGTTACACTAAATTAAAAGGATACGTAAACCTAAATATTAACTAAATTTAAAAAAAACGTTAAAGTAAGAGTCATCGACATATAATGTTTTATCTAAAAAAGCCTGTTACAAACGTGCTAAAATACATCGCGGTATGTTAGGTAATGGTAACAAGACAGTTATGGCTAGTTTTGATCTCCAAAATGTGCATGTTGGGGTCATGGCCAAAGTATATTGCATTACTGCAGCAAAAAGTATGTAATTCACTTAACTATGTACGGTTCGAAGGGTAAGGTAACCGGCAAACTTACTTTTGCTCGAGGCCTAACATCCCGACCTCAGGCTGGCAATGCACCATTACCGTCTTTGGTGTCTCTAGGTGGCGTGAATTTCTTACCATCAGGAAATCCGTCTGCTTGTTTGCCTTCCTATTACATAAAAAACATGTATGAATCAAATACAAGAATATTTTTTGTTTTACCTGCACGGAAAACGATGGAAAGAGAGGAATTTTTGAAATTGGGACCTGTTATTATAAATATCTTTTTAACCTAAACAAAAGACGACTAAAATAGGTTATTTTTCTATTCCGATTTTTGTTGGGGTCAAAAAAAAACAATGTAATATTAAGGATTTTCAAATACTTTTTAGCATCTGAACTGATATCGAATCTGTAAAAGTAAACTATGTTCTACCGGGACACAGGTATATGCCAGTCGATTGTATGTTCTGTTATGTTATTGTGTTCTAGAACGAGAGGTTAATAAGCATATTAAGTGGAGCCTAGTACTATGGCCTACTTTGATGATAATAACAGGAAAATCGCCATGTCCTTATGTCGCAAATACCTTGGACCTCACAGACTTCATAAACTGGGAAAACAGAGTCCATGAAATATTTACTACAAAATCTACAAAATATACAAAAACTTCAAAATGAAAGAAATGAGAATTGCTTAGATTTAAATACCAGACTTAAATGAGTGGCAAATTAAGTACACAAGGAAGGATGACGGTGGATATTTTAAGTTATCGCTAAGTCAAGGTACAAGAAAAATAACCGGGAAAAGAAAAGAAAGCGAATAAGGTGAGGATCAGACGAATGATCAGACTATAACGAATAAACTATCGAATTTGACGAATGCCATGAAGACACCGACAAAAAAAACGGCAGGGCCATAAAACAAGGCGCGAATAAAAAGCGCAAAAAGAGAAAGCAAGGGGTTCAATAAAAGATAAAGGAAAGGGAAAAGCAAAAACATAAAAAAGGCGAGTTTGACTCCGGGAGTGCAGGTAGAAGTGAAAACTTGAATATTAACGTTGTGTATTTTAGATATTTTCGAATGGTTAAAGAATAATTTTGCACGAATTGCTTTAATTACATATCAGTATGAAAGTACTATCATTTATGTTGTAGGATACAATATTCATTTATCGTATACAACATGAAAACACGAACATTCGCGCAAATACCCTGCGCTGCCTTATGAATTTTTAATTAGGCCACGTGTCCTGATGCGAATATAGACGTTTTTATCCATTCTAAAAAAGGTACGCAACGTTGCTAAAGAAGTTTTCGATTCAAAAATGCTGTTTTAGTTCATTATAATTTTTATTTGTTACCAACAATGCCATTTTTTTGTATAATGGCAAATTAATAGAGGTTTTATAGGTTTTATTTGATTCAAGTTAAAGTTTTTATGTTTATAAGCGTAACTTATAGTTTTCGTACTTATGCAGCTATTTTATTCATAACTTACAACCCTGCCTCAAAATGACTACAACAGAGGAAGTTTTGCTATATTAGAATATGCTTATGTTTATGCTTGTGAAAATGCCATAACTAATTTCTTGTTACAATAATCCATTTTTAGAAAACTGTATCTCTTACATTAATTTTTCTTACCTTAAATGTGAGATGCCTTAAAGGATTCTTTTGTTTTCTTTACAAGTCTTAATGTAACTCGCCTATTTTGAAAAAAAAATAACGTAACCGCCATGCTACTTTCTAAACCGTAACATCAGCCTCTTCTAGAGCTCATTTAGCTAAAAGACCTCACCATTTAAAGATAGTCACGATAAATAATGGTATTATTACATTGATATAATAAAAGTTATGGCACTTTTTCTAATTTGCTAATTAGTTTTTGGCTTCTCCTGAAAAGTCGTCATTTGGTGGTTACGTTAATTCATATTACAAGTGACGAATTATATTTTGTATATTATCAGTAGGTATACAGTTTAGCAAATTTCAATATTCCATTTCCTTATATTGTGGATCGATAACAACACATATGTTCGTAAATATAAGTAGAGTACATACTTTTTGATAAATTTAAACAAAGTGATACAATTGTTTTAGGGCCTACTAAAATTGAATATTTTCTGATATCTATTTATTAATACGTGAAAACTTTGGACTCCTTTTTACGACGATTGCGCGAACGCAGGACAAAATTTAGCACACTTATAGTTCATGTGTAGGAAAAGTGCAGAACCCTAATCTTTTTTAATAATAATGCTTATAAAGTACATCAAATCGATAGATAAAACATTATCAACACTACCATGCATTTGACACACAAACAAATATATTGATGATAACGATAAATGAACACAGATGGCGTACTAAAAAGTTTAAAAACAATGTGGCTGGTCTTGAGAAATGAAGATGGCGATCTTATAAACAAAATATTAAAATTTGTTATGGCCGAATTTCGACCAATGGACGACCACTAGTAAGTGTGATTATCACACACATTTGACAGCTGCTCGATAAAATAGGCATACTGTAGGTCCCTGCCCGTTTAGTTAGCATATTTAAATTTAGAAAAGCTTGGCAAACTTTATACAAATTTAAAGCAAAGGCTTCGGCTTACAAATGGTAGGGGTCACTAGTAACTGTAATTTTAATTACTGGGTAGGTACTCAAACCTTTTTACCGTAAAGTGTATTTTTGGTTGGTATCAGAAAGTAAAAAAAGTTGATAGTTTTCCGGATGTCATTATCGTACTTTCTTTTAGAAGCTCTTCTTTTTAAATATACAGTTGAATAAATGACTATAAATTAAAAATATATATATAAGACAGACCTGTCAAGTTTCCTCCATATTCGTTACTCTTTTTATCTCTGACGGAGTAAACATTTATAAATTTATATGTCTGAATATTTAGGTCGGGTACCTATATAAGTATTCCTATGTACAAGTATCGTTGGATAACATCCATGACACAAGCTTATAACTTTCTTACTTTGGGTTAGATTCAAATTTGTGTAGTTGATCCATATTTATATATTACACATTTTATGTTATGTAGGTCTCTGCAAATAATACCACTGGTGGCAGAATTCTGTGCATCAACTTATCTGGATAGGGATACAACGTCTTATTCCATCGCCATAATGATAGTTTCAGGCTCTAGGGAGCCTGTAGACTTTCACAAAAGGATTAACACCTGACCACAGAACAGCGAGGTACCAAAAACATCTATGGTGTATTTAGGTCAAGTTCGTCTTTCACCATCAAGAGAGCTGTGAGCTTTTTGATGCTGTATATTAAACGAAACAAACAATTAATACTACTGAATAAATAAAATAAAAACAAAATAAAATCATTTATAATCCTAGTCACCTACAAAAAATGTATCATAACTTCGTTTGATTGCGAAGTAAAAGGACAAACAAAACACTTTCGCGTTTATAATACTATAAAACTACAATAATATAATCTGCCTTCCTGCCAGGCAGCTTGTAAAACGCGAGCATAGGCTTACCGTCACTAACAACATGACATCTGACTAGATGGTAGAGTTTCGCAGCGACTGAGTCGGATTGGTACCACCGCCTTACCTATTCCTGCCGCCATAACGTCATTACGTGTTTCGGTTAGGAGGGCACGGCAGCCGGTAAACTTACTTTTGTTTTAGGCCTAAGATCCCACCCTCAGGTTGGCAATGCACCATTACCACCTTTGGTGTCTCTAGGCTTTGGGAATTTCTTACCATCAGGAAATCTGTCTGCTTGTTTGTCTTCCAATATCATAAAAAATACTATTTCATTGAATCACATAATATATTTAAACTCAATTAATCTACAAGACAAAATTTAATTACAAAATACAGTAAATTAGGTAACAACTCCGGCACGACTTGCAGAATGTCGTAAATACATGGTTTTAATTTGCCTGAACTGGTTTACTGCCCTTAAAAGTCCCTAAAGTTTTAATGCTTGCTCGAAGAAATAAAATGTATCGTCTTGGCGGGGGCACTGCCGTGCTTCCAGGTTTCGGTTCCTAAAAATGAGAAGGTTATAATTTCGACTGTATGTTTTTTTTTCATATGTGTATTACGCGATTGTTTAGAGAGTAACATTCGAAATTTTGATAACTTTTTTCGAAAGGTCACCGTTTCGATGTGGTTCCAAAACTTTATCCAGATCAGACTAACGGAGCGTCAGATAATTTTTTTAATAGCAAAATATAGCTCTCAGACTTTGATGGTAAGAGATAACCGCTGTCTACGGACCCAAAAGATGTTACAATATTTGACCTATTGTGCAAGTCTGGCACACATAGAAAGAACACTACCCTCTGGAACGGAAAATGACGTTCACGTTGTCAGTGCGCCAGAAACGGGTAAGGTGGTGGATGCCTACTACTACTGCAGCAGGTACTGCCAGGACTAGCCAAAGATATTAAGTGTACAATAGGTAGCAAACCTATCGCTAACCAGAGACTAACGATTGTTTTTATTAGAAACTTTGAAAAAGATTTGTTTTTCAATTTTTGCAGTTGCGCTTAAATTTTTTTGTACTGCAAATAACTGTACACAAGCATACCTACTGCTACATGGTATCAGGCTCTGCAGCAGAGACACCTTGATTAATAATTGTATTGAAAAATGTTGCACCTCTAAAAAGTATCACTGTAGCATGCTGTGATAAACATATATGAAATAACTAAACATATTAGAACATCTACCTTCCTACCAGGTAGCTCGTAAAAGGCGAGCATAGGCTTACCGTCACTAACACCGTGACATCTGACTAGGTGGTAGAGTTTTGCAACGACTCACCCGGATTGGTACCACCGCCTTACCTAATCCTGCCGCCATAACCGGTAAACTTACTTTTGCTCGAGGCCTAATAGATGTACCATACCGGCCTCAGGTTGGCAACACACCATTACCACCTTTGGAGTCTTTAGGCGGCGTGAATTTCTTTCCATCAGGAAATCCGTCTGTTTGTT
Source organism: Calephelis nemesis (assembly GCA_002245505.1). Classification (NCBI taxonomy): domain Eukaryota; kingdom Metazoa; phylum Arthropoda; class Insecta; order Lepidoptera; family Riodinidae; genus Calephelis; species Calephelis nemesis. The sequence goes on along the minus strand of NJDD01002185.1, from coordinate 125,807 downwards.
TGCCTTCCAATATCATAAAAAAATCAAATTCATTTATTCAAGCAAATAAATATTTTATTAATGACGTGCTATTTTAAAACTTCTACGTATCATCTACGTGAATAAACATATTTTGAATTTGAATTTGAATCTGAAGTTAAAGAAAGAGCCACACCCACGATTAGGGAAAGATACATACTAAGTCCCACAATGGCAAACGGTAAAATGGCATGATTTTTAATTCTCCTGTCATCAGTGTTGTGTGTGTATTATACTTACTTAGAAACTAGCTGACCCGGCAGACGTTGTTCTGCTATTATTTTAATGTGATTTTAGTAAAACAAGTTTGGGGTGAGTTACTCTCGTCACTTAGGGGTATGAAAAATAGATGTTGGCCGATTCTCGGACATACTCAATAGGCTTACAAAATTTCGTGAGAATCGGTCAAGACATTTCGGAGGAGTTCAATCACGCAAACCGTGACACGAGAATTTTATATATTAGAATTTGCTAAGTAACTTCTCGGTGTTGGTGCTGGTCCCCTGAGTAGAATAGACCATCTGAATCTCTGCCAACTAGCTCGAAATAGACGAGTACGGGGTAATATAGAGGTCATCACTAAAATGTAGGGATATATCGCGATAGTCATTCTAGCCTCGAAAATGACTCTGTCATGTTCCAGTCCGAGTGGTAGGTTACCCGGTAGACTTGCACAGGACAGCGACGCACCTGTAACATCTATTGTGTCTATAGGCCACGGTTATCTCTCATCATCAGGAAAGCCATGTTTGTTTGTTGACCTATCACATAAAAAAAGGACTTAGAACAATCAAAGTAATCTCCTGAGATAAATCTATTTGTAGGGGCTTCCACAAGCGTCCTACAGACTTTTGATGATGATATGAATAATTTATAGAAGAAATTGAAGAATATGAAAAAGGTTTTAAAACTTGTAAACGTTGTTATAATTGCTATTTAATAATACTTTAAACTGTGATTTAATTATATTAAAACTATTAATTATTATTGAATTAATGAATGATGATAACACACGACTGATTAAATGATTTGATTAATTAAATATTCGGTTGTTTGATTGATGGTTTGATTATGGTTTAATACTGAGTCCGCCTAACGCGAGAGTCTGATACGATCTGATGATTTTTTTGCGGCTTGTAGACGCAAAGTGAAAACTTGCTGACGCTGCACTCCTTTGTTGCCCGTGTTACTACCAATGTTACTACGTTTTTACTACTGTAGTTGTAAGATGTTAGAATGAAAATATTGTGTTACCCGTCTTACTACTGCCCAATTGTAGTTGTTACATGGGTAACTTGGTAGCATTGCAGTTGTAAGCAAAGAAATATTAAATTGTCTGTGTTACTATCTTAAAAATAAACATTGTCCATCTTCAAGACATAATCTAAGAGTCAAGTTGTATACGAATTGATTAATTTCCTAGGATATAATAGATAGAGAGATAAAAATAAAGGAATCAAATTTTCTTGTAAAAAAGGGAACAAATAATAAACAAAATCATAAAAACTTTTATTTTAAAATAAATAAACATAAATTTCTTAAATGATATTGGAAGGCAAACAAGCTGACTGATTTCCTGATGATAAGAAATTCAAGCCGCCTAGAGACACCAGAGGTGGTATTAGTGCGTTGCCAACCTGAGGCCGGGATGTTAGGCTTCAAGCAAAGTAAGTTTACCGGCTACCTTATCCTCCAAATCGGAAATCGTCAATGGCAAGCACTGACGTTATAGCGGCAGTAATAAATTAGGCGCTGGTATCTAATTGGAAGGAGTAGCTGGCTATAGTAACACAGACAATTTAATATTTCTTTGCTTACAAATGCAATGCTACCAAGTTACCCATGTAACAACTACAATTGGGTAGTAGTAAGACGGGTAACACAATATTTTCATTCTAACATCTTACAACTGCAGTAGTAATAACGGCAAATAAGTTACCCCTGTAACAACTGTGGTCACTTGGTAGTAAGATGGGCAATTCAGTATTTCCCTTCTTGCAACTTACAACTGCAGTAGTAAAATCGAAAAAAAAATTACCCATCTTACTACTGGTAGTAACATTGGTAGTAACACGGGCAACAAAGGGCTGCACTATCCTTAAGCATATCATAATAAAGTAGCTGATCCAGCAAACTTCGTATCGCTTGACATTAATGCTTCGACAGTAGCGCAGTCTGTCGGATCCGATGTGAAACATTCCAAAATCAACAACGACTTGTTATTAAAAAATTAATTAAAAAAACATTTTCCAGGAGACCAAATTGTGAATCTAAACCATTCTCTATTTCACTTGAAAACGCACAAAAACTTTCATCAACATCGGTCCAGCCGTCTAGAAGGAGTTCAGTGACATACACACTCACAGAAGAATTATATATAGTAAGATGTGCGTGCCGAACTCGTACTATCTATGTTTTAAGTCGGTTCTTAATTAAACTAAGTAAGTCAATTAAGTTTAGCAATAAACAGCTGTCGCTTATAGACGCCATAGATTTTATGATGTCTATAATATCATACTAGCCGTCTTATAGTTGGTATGTCTGGAATTTACAAGTCTACTTACTACTCTAATATCTGGACTCGATAATTGTAAAACACTGGGAGGGATGCATGTTTAGTCGACGATTTAAAGTTTTACGAACTACTGGTAGGGTTACCAACTATAGCGTTAAAAGTAATACTTTTACTATTTTTCACACTATGCTTTTTAATACTGAACAAAAAAATACAAAATACTGTATCAAATATAAACTAAAGACTAAGCATCAACGTGTTGTAAGTGTACAAAGCTAAAAAAATACTTTTTACACCAACAACTTTATAATTACAAGAATTATGTAATCTTTATTTAATTTCAAATTTTACATAAAAACTGTTGCTTTTGGTAGGAGTCCTCTTTTAAGTACTAAGTACTTGTGTTAGACGACTCCACTCCTCTATAACTATATACATGGTTTTAAATAAAAATCTAAAATTTATTACAGAATTTGTTCTCTTCAGTTGGTGTAAGTGTGTGCATGTAAGTGTACTTTCTTAAATACCATTACTTTTCTTTCTCAGATCGAATTTTGAAGTGAAAACTTCTTTAGCGGCTTTGCGCACTTTTTTTGGAATGGGTGAAAACTTCTAAACTCGCGTCAGATCGTAAGACGGCGCATGGCGTATGCGCGATTTTGTATTGCTTAGATATGAAGAGTGTAGGATTCGCAATAGATAATACGCTGCAATGTACCTACCATTACATTCTTACAAGAAAAGATAAGTATAATATTAACAGACATTGCTCCATTTGTTCCATCTTGAAAATAAGCTTTATGTGTAGACGAGCAATGTTCGTTATATCTGACGACGCTCCAAGCCGCCACGTGGTCTTTCGCGAGCTATCATTAGCGAGTTTTTGTCAAGTCAAACGCAGGTTATTATTGATATGAAAATAATATTTGTGCATAAATGATAGTACTTTCATACTGATAATTAAAGCAATTCGTGCAAAATTATTCCCTAACTATTCAAAAATATCAAAAATGCTTAACGTCAATATTCAAGTTTTCACTTCTGCGGAACTCCCGGAGTGCACCCGTCTTTTTTATGTAAAAATGGAGCAACAATACAATAATATAATAATAAATAAATAGCCAATACATGGCTAGCTTGGTGGAATGAGATAACTGTGCCACATACTATGTGGCGTCCATAGGGCATATTATTATATTATGATACAGGTACATAACTGTTAGGTGGCCAAGATGTTAGGCCTATAAGTATGCAAGTTTATTTTATATAATAATGGAAGGCAAACAAACAGATGGATTTCCTGATGGTAAGAAATTCCCACCGCTTAGAGACCCCAAAAGTAAGTTTACCGGCTACCTTGCCCTCCGAACCGGAACACGTCAACGGCTAGCGTTGGACGTTATGGCGGTAGGAATAGGTAAGGCGGTGGTACCAATCCGGGCGAGTCTTTGCAAAACTCTACTATCTAGTAGGATGTCACGGTGTTAGTAACGGTAAGCCTATGCTCGCCTTTTACTGCTGGTAGGAATACAGATGGTCTATTCTGCGAAGGAGCCCGAACCAACACGGGGTAAATCGGCTACCATAAACTATAATCCGAAACACGACAGCTTCATTTCAGCGGAAGGAATAGGTAATACTGTAACAAGTTGCAGTACTCTTTCACTTTACTAGTTATATAGTTATTACTTTTTAAACTAATACTCGTCTCTTACGAGCTACCAGGCAGAGATCCAGATAGTTTATTCCACTCAAGGAACGATAACCAATATGGGGAAATGTTATTTGTTTTAAAAAGTTGACAACCCTAGCTTCATAATTGTCTTTAAACTTTTTTATGAACAAACTATTGGCCACATATACTGTTAAATCGGAAAGCTTTTTCCAAGTATGTATTTTTGTTGAAAGCGCAGTTGGCCAAGTTGTGGGGCTTCTCTACAAATCTCTATAAATTCAACATTTTCGTCCGTCTATCAGTAATGTCACCATCACTTAATTCCTAAACTAATTTGGACTCTACTACTAAAACTTGGTAATTATACGTTTTTTGTGAATCGCTTTACAGTTTTTAAATGGAACTTAATCCAATTTTGTTTTAGTTTAATGAAATGTGGATTCATCGACACAGGTCTTCAAAAATGAATCAACGATTTCTAAAAGTAATTTTTCAAAGCCAATCGTTTGAAAGTGTCAAAATTCGCCTTCAAAGTGGTGAAATGTGTCTCTAAAAGTTTTAAATAACCAGTGAAGTAAAAAGAACATATTCTTTTTAGATTTTGACGAAAAAAATATATCTCAACAAAATCTTTAACCGAAAATCAGTTCGAATGCGCTGCAATTTTCGCGCGTTACAATGTAATAGCGTCAACAATAGCGAAACAAATAAAAAATCTACAGTTGAATTCATGACCTCCCATTTTTGAGTCGGCTGAATCAACTTCCCAAATATAAATATAACTTATTTTTTCGACATATAAAATTAAAACTTCAGTCATTTCTTAGATCAAAGGAAATGTTACCAAACCGATCAGATCAAATCAAACATATTAAGTCATAAATTGAGTTTTCTAAGAAAGTTCGAACTTTCTTCTCAGTTGTTGATAACTTTATTAGATTTTTTGAACGCCTCAATACTTACAATTGAAATGGCTAAGGTTCAACACCCTGACATAGGTCGCGGTCGCAAAGTCGAGGAGAATCCGTAAGAAAAGACAATATTCGGAATAACTTTCAACTTTTTTTTAAATGAAAATTTATTTAGCGGCGTTGTGCACTTTTTTTGGAATGGGTACATACTTCTTAACTCGTGTCAGGGCACGTGACCTGATTCGTGAGACGGCGCAGGCGAATGTTCGTGTTGTCATGTTTGTGTACGATAGCGCGATAAATGAATATTGTTTTCTACCACATAAATGATAGTACCTTCATACTGATCATTGAAGCAATTCGTTATTATTCGTATTCGTTATTCGTTATTCTCTAATCATTCTTAAATATCAAAAATGCACTGTGGAGTGTTACCGATTCTGACTGCCTGCCAAGTGGTTTTTTAGTTATGTTTTTACATATTTGAGGTTACCTACTTAGAAACGATAAATTAAATTGGAATCTTTTGCTTGTTTTTTACTATTTGTTTCATTTGGTCACTTTAAATTTATTATTTTTTCACTAATCAGTTGCAGTCAAACCAATTATTAAGGCTGGTATAGACGTCTCCTTAAAAGAAAGAATAAACATAAAAAAATTCTGAAGTTCTCTTGGATAACTTTTGGATCCAGATTTCTTGTAGCGAATTATTAATTCGTATTTAAACTAATTCTTTAATCTTTTTTGGGAATTAATATTAATAATCTGCTAATAATGAGTTGAAGAGAAGGATTCATATGAAATTAAGAGTCAAAAGTAACGCTTACATTTCCTGTGCTATAGAATAATTTAATTTATATTTGACATTTCAAAAAGGACATCTAATAACGTTCCATTCTAATAACTTTCAGTTTATTTAAACTTAATTAATATTTGAATCTTAATTAGTAATAAATAGAAAATACATCAAAGGTTTAAAGCTAGATAACACGTTCTCTACGATGAATGGAGGAATTTCCTTTCATCTTCGATTTTAAGAAAAATATGTGTTTATAAAGAGAATGTATAGGAATACTATTCAAATTATGCGCTTCGTCTATATTCGTAAAGCTTCGGAAATCCGAATGTATTGTATGGATATCAATATAGAGTTGTTATTACACATTTATAATTTCGCTTAAATTTAGATTAGGTTAGCCAATTTAAAAACAAAAGTATAAAGTGTAAAAAGAGTAAAAAGTGTAAGGCCGAAGCAAATAATTTGAATACTAACACTGTACATCATGACTATAGCGTGAAAAAGCAATAGCCCAAAAAACCTACCGCCTTACCACAAAATAATGTAGATGTCTGTTTAACTTAACACATCGACACTTACGGCCAATATTAATTATGTTATCGCTTGCCAATAACATATCTGTGGACCTGATAAATATGGCAATTAGGTATGGGATAGGCCGGCGGATACGCAGCTATCTAGATTGCTTGAAATCCATTAGATTGAGATACATTATTAACATTGGCCGTTAATCAATAATATGCTACATGTAGATAATGTGGCAGCATGTTTTTGGTTAAAAATCCAATTTAAAACAATGTTAAGTGAAACATATTATGTTCAAAAAGTGTTTAATTTTTAATAGTAAGGCAACTAGTGTCGATCATTATCGTCCCGTCATTAAAAAAAACAGTGTTCAGATTCAAAGTTATAAATAAACTAGTGGTCGCCCATTGGTGGAAATTCAACCATTTTAAAATACAAATTTTAATATCTTGTTGTTAAGAACGCCATCTTCATTTCTAAAGACCAACTACTTTATTTCCAAACTTTTTAGTATTTATCTGTGATCTTTTATCGTCAACATCAATATATTTGTTTGTTTGTGTCAAATGCATGGTAGTGTGGGTAATGTTTTATGTATTGATTCATTGTACTTTATAAGCATTTTTATTGAAAAATATTAGCGTTCTGCACTTTTTCTACACATTAACTATAAGTGTGCAAAATTTTATGCTCCTGCGTCCGCGCAATTTTCGTGAAAAGAGGTCCAAAGTTTTGGCATCACGTATTGACATACAGATAATAGTAAAATTATTTTGTTTTTATAACAACCACAAAAACTTTATTTATTGTAACAAAAGCCATCTCGATCATGTCAGCTTTCGAACACAAAAGCAGCAACGAATTAGTCCTTTGGTTCAAAAGTTATAATACTACAATATGCAACTATGCATACACATACAGGCTTAAAGTTTATATCATCCCTGCTTTTACGTCGGAGGTTAAGAACAAAATGACAAAGTGACAAATTATAACTTGGGTTAGCTACAACAGATTTATGCATACGTTTAGACGCGTCACATCCTTTATGTGACGCGTCTACTCAATAATTATTATATGTATAATGGTATAGTACTATTATTACTGAAATACTATTAATGAAATTATGCGCTTCAGCTATACACTTTTAATTCTTTTTACACTCTATACTTTTATTTTTTCTAAATTTAAGCGAAATTATAAATATGTAATAACAACTCTATATAAATATCTTTTTAAAATACATTTGGATATAGCCAAATCGGATATAGACACGACTTTAGCCAAAGCGCATAATTTAAATAGTATTACTGTACGTGTTTGTTGAAACATTATTCTATTCTATTAAAAAAAATCTTAAACTCAAAAACTGGTGTTGAGATAACGTCCCCGAAGAGTGAAAAGTCATTAACTCTAAAAACCGAATATTAAGATTACATCCCCGTCGAGTGAAATATCATTAACTCAAAAAAGCAACTGTTGAGATTACGTCGTCGTAGAGTAAAAAGCTATTATTTAAAAAACCTTATGTCGAACTAAAGTCATTTTTTTATATAAACAACTTGGTAGTGAGACATGAGCGTTTAAAAGTTAATTAACTGCCATGATTCTGGCCATTAAAGATAGGCGCTCTTGTAACATTCACGATGTTACAAACGACAAACAGTGGCATCTTATCATCATTAGAGTCGTTTGCTTATTCGTCATCGACAGACGAAAATAATGTAATAACCTTCGTCTTTCAAAAAAATATGTCTGTTAAAAACTTTTAGCTAAAAAGGGGATCTAAATGGTAACAAGAAACATTAAAAATCAACGAGGACCGTAAAATTAGCGTAAAGGCTCAATCCCATTACCTCCAGACGCTTCACAATTATGCTAAGCTTACTAACTTCCCTGTTTTTATGACATTTTTATGCTCCGCAAAGAGGCCAACTTCCAGGCGTGATTTTGAATGCAATTAACTGCTTATGTTTCAAGTAATTTCCACCTGCTTTCAACCTAAGGTTAAGTGATTCATGCATATATTTTATGTACATATGTTAATGTAATTAGGAATCTAAGAAGTTTTTTTAGTTTGATGGTATTTAAGAAAAAACAGTGATAGTACAATTTAAGCACAGTAATGCGGCAAAAAACCGACTTCGAAATTAATAAGGAAGTCACATAGGCCCACAAAACATTAACATTTTAATCGATTGTCAGATCTAGAATCGGTGAAACTGAGACCACCTCGTTGGTGCAAAGGTGCGCTTTTTAAAATATAAAAAGAATTTTTGAAATCTACTACTAACTACAAGAATATGGCATTTTGTAATTGTACTTGTTAGTATTTGCTTGTAAATTTATTTTACTCATCTAAAATACCAAACCACATCTGGCTAAACCACAGCGTATTTAACTTCAACTTACGCCATAACTACTACTATGTACGTCTTTAATACATACGCCCATACATCTTTCAAAAATTATAAAATAACGCCTGTCTGGATGTACGAGGATTCAGGTCTATTTCAACTGTTTTTACTTATTCAGACTTTTTAAATAAAAAGTTAGTTTAATTGGGTGTGACTTTGGGGGCAATTCTGTTGTTTCCTAAATGCAAGATAAAGAAAACACGTTTCATGCTAGTAGATTAGTTAGTATTAGCCATAGGCTCTACCCTGATGGACATAGGCATACATACACACATCTTCACGCCACATCCCTTACAGGTAGGTAGAGAGTATCGGGTGCCAAGTATCGGAATCGCACAGTCGTAGACCGCCACGCATCAAGATGATAGGCATGATACTTTAAACTCTGACGCGATGTCCAGAGGTGGTAATCAGCGGCTGGAATCAAATCAAACAACTTTATACTTGTAAATGCGTAAACATAAACATTTAACATAAGTGAAAACTTGTAACTGGCCATATACAAAATATTTTTGTAATATTAATTTTGCTAGCTGTAAGTTTTCCTTTAATGGTAAAATAGCATCTTCACGCCCATATCCCCAAAGACGTAGGCAGAGGCACAAACAAGGCACCCACGACTAGCCGAAGACACTAAGTTTCACAATGTGATAGGTACTAAGCCTATCGCCAACCAGGCACATACCAAATCCCAAGCAACATCTTTTTTTATTAGAAAATTGGAAAACCAACTTTTCTTTTGCTGTTCGACCCGGGATTCGAACCCGGGATTTCATGCAATCAAGTCCAACATCTGAACCGCTAGACCACAGAGGCGATAAAATAAAAATAAATTTAGCGTTTCAGAATCGGCACCAAACTCACCTTCCTTTAGCTAAGTGTCATTTGAATGAATAATGTATGGGACTAACTCGACAAAACTGTTGAAAGACTATTTGTTTGCTGGGGGTTGATTTATTCAATGCTAATAAGGGGGACCCTACTCTGGAAGACGAACAATCTTAACCCAAGTATTATTAAACCTTCAGGGAGTCATGTGTACTCAAACTTGAGGCCTTATTTGCCCTATGTGTGATTTAAAATAATATTTTATTAGCTGGCTCTAAAAACGTGGATGTTATCAAATACATTGTATATTTCCCTGTGCTGGTCTAGGTTCCTTTGTAGATTAGATCATCTGCCTTCCTGCCAGGCAGCTCATAAAAGACGAGCATAGGCTTACCGTCACTAACACAGTGACATCTGACTAGGTGTTAGAGATTCGCAGCGACTTACCCGGATTGGTACCACCGCCTTACCTACTCCTGCCGCCATAACGTCATGACGTGTTTCGGTTTGGAGGGAGAGGTAGCCGGTAAACTCACTTTTGCTCGAGACCATTACTACCTTTGGTGTCTGTAGGTAGCGTTAATTTATTACCTACCATCAGGAAATCCGTCTGCTTGTTTGCCTTCCAATATCATAAAAAAAATTTCGTAGATTACGCTTTTACTCACCCAATGACTAAACATTTTTGATGATTCTTTTTTCATATCATTACCTAGTTACCTCACTTTACATGAAAGTTTTTGCATAATCTATACTTATAAAATAACATGTCCTGACTGAGAGATCCATCATCGCCGAGCAAAAACTGTTAGAGTTACAGTCATTAAAGTTTGGTGAGTGAGTTTTATTGAGTAGACCCACTAAGGACGAATTTTTAAAAATTCTACCCTTATAGGCCTGAAATAGGGGTTGAAAGTTTGTATAAAAGATCGTCATTTTTAAGTTAGTAACATGAAACTTTATGTTTGGACTGCTTATTTAAAATGAGTCGGTACGTATTTAAGCGTTCAAACGTCACCCTGTTCAAACGTCAATCCTTATTAATGGGCTATAATTAGTAAATATTTTATCTGCCACACGAGCAAAGCCGCAGGTAACAGCTGCTAGAGAAGTATAAATTAAAACCACAGGTAAGATCAAAATCTACCTCCAAGAAAGGAATGATTAAATCACCACACTACAACAGTGCAACTACAACATCTTTGGTCTCTGTACTATGGTTTTCTCTTACTATCGGGAGAGACGTGTGATTATTTCCTGTCTTCAGTATTTTTTTCGGAATGTATTATAGTAAAAAAAAAAGATTTTATATTTTGAATTACTTTTAGTATAGTAACTGATAGTTAAAAATGTATAAATCCTATATTGCAAAATTTCCCTTTCTGCTAAAATTAATGAATCTTGATAAGAATTCCAAATAGTTTGAGGGTTTGCTGCTGAAAGCTGAAAAAATTGGGACCACTATGTACTTTAAGCATTCAAAATAGCAACGACATAATGTGCCGATAAAGAAAAAAAACATTTCATTTATTTAGAAAAAAACACAGAAAAAATGCGTTTGATACCTAATGTAATGTAATTTATTCAGAATTGTATATTTAAAATATGACTGATTTCCTCCAAAGCTACGAACTAGGTATAATATCTTAATCTAGTTCATATATTTTGACACTTTAAATAAAATGCCTACAATTTATGTGTTCAAGATAGATCCTTGCTAAAAAATGAACTGTAATATGAAAGTGCATGGTAAAAGTAAAAAGCAAATAGGTACTTACTATGAAATAAATAACAACGCCTAAATTAGGTACTACATATTATGTTCAATTGAAAGTGCCTAGTGAAATTAAATAGCAAATACTTATAACTATATAAATATAACGCCTTAAATGACTGTGTTAAATAGGCAGTCATGAGTATTTATGCACTTGTTAAATAATTGATTAATATTTAACACTAGCAAAATTTTATCAAATAACTATTGTATTTTATACAGGGATTTTATTAAAGTAATAGACATTTTGTCTTACCAAAGCAACATTATAAAATATGCACCGGCGTCAATTCCACTTTGTCGCAGCTACATAAGGTGGTTCTTGTGATTACACCCTTAATTAGTTTCGCTAACTTTTAAATCGCTTGTTCTTGTTACTGAAACTTCAATGTATCATGCAGCTGCTTACACGTTGGTAACGGGAAATCGATAGTATCATTAAGTTTTACATAATGTAAGTTAGTGCAATACTTAATAATCAACTGTAAAATAAAATGATAAAATATCAGTAACAAGTCAAAAAAAGATACCAATTTCTAATTGAATAAAAAATACGAATGAAATTTTTTTTTCTCCAAAACCAGTTAAACAGAATCTTTTGAATGAGACCAGCTGAAATGACATGTTATCATCAAAAAACGTCAAAATGTTGTAACAAACCAAAAGAATACTGAATATTGCAATATACAATAGCTGTTTTTAATTCGTCGTCGTACGGACGCAACACAAACATGAAACTAATAGGCAATGAAATTTGCTATTTGTTTGTTTGTTGTTGGGCGAGTGGCTAGGGTACACGCCTAACTACTTCGACTAACTGCGAGGCTTCGGTTTGATTCCCGACGAAGACAGGCATTTGTGTGATGAACAAAAGTGTGTGTGTTTAAAAGTAAAAGTAAAGTATCTTTACGCCCATATCCCCGAAGAGGTAGGCAGAGGTACAACCAGGGCACCCACGACCAACCGAAGACACTAAGTCCAACAATGCGATGGGTGGCAACTGGAAATTCTATCGCCAACCGGGCACATATCCAACCCTGAGCAACGTTTCTTTTATTAGAAAATTGGAAAAACCCAATTTTCTTTGTGTTGTCCGACCCGGGATCTGAACCCTGGACCACAAAGGTGATCATGATATACGAGAGGAGATATCTGTTGTCTAAAAAAAAATGTGCACGTTATATCGAAAACCTTTTTTTGCCTTGACATTAGTTTCATAAGAAACGCAAATAACGAGCGTCACATCTGAGTAAAAACATTGGCATTATAAAACAAATGCATTTTTATTTTTACAGTTTTTTATACAATAAGACAGCGAAAAGGACACGGTTCTTCTGATGGTAGAGACACCAATGCTCTTATAGGTGTGTTGCTATTGTGCGGCATCTTAGTGTTTAAGCTTACCGGCTACTTTATATTATTACAAACCATTAACCAACATCAAACACTAACATTATGGCGGCAAGAAATATTTGTTGTAAAAGTTTCTTTTGACAATAAATAACACAAAAAAATAAGAATTAGTGAAATTGGTCCAAATTTTTGGCCTGAACGGATGGATCCGTTCAGGCGTGATGCAATGACCACGCAAAATGGGGATTCATTTTAGTGTTCCGTACCCAAGGGGAAAAAATGGAATTATATTACTAAGTCTTTCTGTCTCCAGGCTGTATCTCAAAAAACCGTGATAGCTAGAAAGCTGAAATGTTCACAAATGATGTATTTCCATTGCCACTATAACATCAAATACTAGAAATAAAAAAAATACCAAGGGGGTCTCCACAAAATAAACCTTTTTTTTGATTTTTTCCCAATTTTAAAAACGGTAACAGGTAGACGCTTCAAAATTTCACAGAATATTTACTTCTATAATATTACCTTTCAAAACAAATAACTAAATAACAATAAAGTAAATATTAAAGAGTTAAATAGTAAATATAAAATCCCATACAGCAAACGTAATTTTTAAGCAATTTTTACTTGATCTTAATAAATAGTTAGAAACTTGAATATTTGTAAGTAAATATTTAAAAATACATTAACTACAAAATAAATACCTAATCTATTAGATAAAAACTAAAGACTAGCACTTGGCCGGTTTTTATACATACAAAAGTTGAGATATACGAGTACAAAATTTAATATGGTTTAATATTTGATCTAATTTTGTAATTTAATATTTATAAGTCAACAAATGAGATACGTTTAATATATATTGAGTTTTAATTTCAAAATGAATTCGGAAACGCGTTTTGTTTATTATTTATTTATACTTTTTATATACTCGTATCAACTCAAGTTAAACATAACATATTAAATAACATAATAAATAATAATCCACGAAGATGTTTGATATTATAAAGCTTTGAGGATTTACTTCGAATATAATATATTTCATTCATAAGAAGAACCCGAAACCCTAATTAGCCTTATTTGAGACTAGATCTTGGCCGCAGCTATTACTGCTTATCAAAGTACCTAATTTATTTTCCCAAGTGAAACCATTTAAATATTGGGATAAAAAATCGCCTCTGTGGTCTAGCGGTTCAGTTGTTGGACTTGACTGCATGAGGTCCCGGGTTTGAATCCTGGGTCGTGCAACAAAAAGAAAATTGGATTTTTCTAATTTTCTAATAAAAAATGTTGCTCGGGATAGGATATATGTATAAAACAAAGTCGCTTCCTCTGTCCCTTTGTATGCTTAAATCTTTAAAAAAAGGTTTATATGTATATTTCATAACCGTGTGAAACCGCTTGTTTTATTATAAAATACTCTTTTCAACAATTCAATTTTTTATTCGAACTTCTAGAACAATATTTCCTTCTTTTTATTTAACTACATTTAAAATCTTCTCTAGTTTTTTTAAGTTATTATTTTCATTTGCTTTTCTAGTCTTTGGCAATGACGAATAGACATGTCAGACATCAGTTTTTTAGTACGTACATCTTTTAAACAAAGAAATAAATATAAGAAAGACAAACAAACCCCCGCATTTATAATATAAACTGTATGGATTCGTATTATCCGGCTTAGGGATTATTAAATATGTGGGTTTTAATATATTTTTCTGATACCAAAAGGCAAATAATGGACGGATCTCTTCTGTTACAAAAAATGGGTAAAATACATGGCTCATTGGATGGTAAGAGACAACCGTTACTATACAGCAAAGATGTTATAGATGTGTCGCTCTCCTTTTGGAGGGGTGCTAAATCTAATGTGCAAGTCTAACGGCTACCGTACCCTCCCCAGACTAGAGTATGACACTATCATACTGGCGGCGGGAATAGTTGAGGTGATTGGATCACCTTATTATCAAAGATTGTATTGGTGCGTAACTAATCCGAGACTGTTTCGTTAAGCTTTTTGCGCAAATCGGTTGTCTTTAATCTTTAGACTGCAATCATGGCAGTGGTGAGCACTGACAATATTGTGGTATATCAGAACAATCTAGCCTGAGGTTATTGAACCCCGTCATCACGTTTAGTCAATGATTATTATTTCTTACCTACAGAAATTCTTATTGTTATTTGCCTTCTAATATCATAAAAAATAAATAGAAATCAAAATAAATAATGTGTTATTACTAGGTAAGCCGACAGATGTCCTGTTTTTATACTATGGATATTAAATTAAAATAAACGTTTTATATTACTTTTTTTTCATAAAAAATAACACAACAAAAAAAATTTTTAAGAGAAAGCGATTGACAAGGTAATTGATAAGACAAAGATTTTTCTCGATTTCTCTGGAACTTCACAATCGACTCTATAGTCTACCGGTCCGCCGTCGGACTTGAATTTTTTTAGGTCACAGGTTCAATCTCTGATCGAGTGACAAAAAAATGTGTATTTTAAATTTTCTTATAAAAATAGCTTTGCCCATGTGATGATGTAGATATGTGCCCAGTTGGCGATAGGCTTGCCACCTATCACATTGTGGGACCAAGTGTCTTCAGCAAGGCATGGGTGTCCTGGTTGTGCCCCTACCTCTTGTGTCTTCACGCCTTTATCCCCGAAGAGGTAAAGTATAATATACTTTTTCCTATAATCAGATTAGGAATTGATACCCACGAAACTGCCGCAGAAGTACTCTATTTAAATTATTTTTTAATTTCACAAACGACGTAGATCACCTACCATAAATAAAAAAATTAGGCATAGAACATACAATCCCCTTCTTTTAAAGATAACCTTAAATACACGTTTTGCGGTTGAATAATGTGTAGAGATTTCAGTACAAATTATTAATCTCGCAGTGAGCGGGCACCGAAGCGTATTTCCTTTACCTGTCACAAATATATGTCACTATACAGGGTGCCCTCATTTCAAGCAACGTGACACTGTCGAACACAATAGGTGCGACATTCGGTTTCTATAAATACATCTTGTATTTTGTTATTTCATGTATAGACATGTGACACCGCTTAGGTTTTAGAGGTATCGCTTTTGTAGGCTTGTGACCTGGTGTTGACGTTGGCTACATAAGGTCCAAGATTCGATGGCTGGGTTGGGCAATTCAGCAATGAATTTTTCAAATTTACTTTTAAAACAGCGTTTTCCGGAATCAAGAGTTAATAAATAAATATAAAACAAAATAACCACGTGTTAAATATTTATTTATAACCAAATTGTACTAATGAAATTTAATAAATATGCATTTAAATTGTAAGTGACTATTTTGGTTTTTAATTCGATCCACGGGCAATGAAAAATGTAGAAAATGTAGATATTCAATTTTAATTATAATGTTACCCGCGATTGAATTTGTGTCCAGTTGGAGATACGCTTGCTACCTATCACGTTGTGGAACACACAGATAAACACAAACACACATATACACACAGACACATACACACTCAGGCAGAAACACATGTACCCACCCACTTTATATACTTACGTACTCTTATGTAGTACATACAAGCAGGAATTGAGATGTTTATTATGGATTTTGTATGGAAAAGTACTGACTCTTATAGCATAGTTTACTCTTTCAAAATAGTGAATGTGTAGTTTTGTATAAATACATATATTAAGGTACAAATAAACAAATGTTTAATTAAAATATCATAGCCTTGCAACTTGCTAAAGCAATGTCGGTTGGCTAATATAGTTATTTTACGCTTTTTTTAAAGTAAAATCGGTGAAAAGGGGCAAGTCCAAAAGTGCCAAGGATGGAAACAATTCAATTTGTAATATATTTATAAAGACCATAATTTTAACCCTTCATTTTCTCGAGGTAACTTTATATAAAAAATTTCAATAGAATCACTAGAAAACTTTCAAAACAAATCATTTTTCTCACAATGGCAGTGAGCAGGCAGCGAAGCGTATTTCCTTTTCTTGTCACAAATATATGTCACTATGCAGGCTGCCCTCATCTCAGGCAATGTGACACTGTCGAATACAATAGTTACGACATACGGTTTCTATAAATATATCTTAGATTTGCAATGATGCAATTTCCTGTGTGTTCAAAATAGAAATGAATATTTTTAACTATTCCACTCCAATGTGATATTAAAAATTGCAAGCAGAGAGGTGGTAATTCTGCTGTTCACAAACTAAACTTAATTTAGATGCATGCTTTCTTTTTTCTAGTGAAACGGAAACAAAAGAGATGGAACATTTTAGAAGTGTCAGATTAGTCCAGATATGTTAAATTGCGATGTTTTTAATTAACTGTTTTCGAGTGATACATTAAACGTCTTTAAAAAAAGTCGTGTACGGTCTAATCTGACAGCACTAAAAGTGTTTTGTCTCTTTATTTTACTTTCGTTGAAAGGAGATAGCAATAACTTAAAATAAGCTGCGTGAGTGCGCAAAATTACCACCAGAGTAACGCACGGTTACCATTTAGTCTCTAAGCAATGTGTATCCCCGTTCTGTAGGGTTACTCTTAAATAGTGGTAGGATGCGAATTGGAAACGGGCCTTGTATAAGTCAGTTTATGTATTTACTTATGAACACAGGACTAGCGGATTATTAATACTTAGTTTTATTAATATTATAAATGCGAAAGTTTGTGAGTATGTATGTATGGAAGTATGGTACTCTTTAATGCTGGAATGGGTAAGCAGATTCGTTTGAAATTTGGAACTTAGATAGATTATGACATGGATTAACAAACATGCTACTTTTGGTTCTTATGGCGCAAAAGGTTCATGAGAAAACGCGGGTGAAGCCGCAGGCAGCAGCTAGTTACAAATAAATTCAACTAATCCGATTAAATAATTAATTGTTTACTATTAACCCAAACTATATATATTAACACATAATGCTAAAACTTTGGACCCCTTTTTACAAAAATTGCGCTGACGGAGGAGCATGACATTCGGCACATTTATAGTTTATGTGTAGAAAGCTAATATTTTTCAATAATAATGCTTATATATTAATAATGCTTATTATAAAGTACATTAAATCAACAAATAAAACATTACCCACACTACCATGCATTTGACACACACAAGTAAATATAGATGACAACGATAAAAGATCACAGATGGCGCACTAACAAGTTTGGTCTTAAGAAATGAAGATGGCGTTCTTATCAACAAGGTTACATACATCACTAGTGTTAATAATCCGGCAGTATTGTGTTCAAGAGTATCCGAAAAGTCATTCTCGATTCCAATTTCCAATATTTCATTAACCGAGCTTCAAGAGCAACCTTATGATGCCGGATGCTATTGAGGAATAATTTGGGACTAATGCTAGCAAACAGTTTGACAGACCACCGACATAGTACGTAATGAAGTAAGTATCTTTACGCCCATATCCCCGAAGGAGCAGGCCATCTGCCTACTCCTTCCAGTCACAACCAGTATACCCATGACTAGCCGAAGCCACCAAGTCCCACAATGTGATAGGTGGCAAGTCTATCGTCAAGCGGGCACATATCCTGTCTCGGGCAACGTTAATTTTATTAGAAAATTAAAAATATACATTCTCTAATTTTTTTGTTGCCCGACCCGAGGATTGATTGGACCTTCAGAAGACAAGTCCGACGCCGGAAAGCTAGACCACAGAGGCAATTATTTCTTGTATTTTATTATTATTATATTACATTGTAAACAATAAATATTTTCAATATTTCTGATAGGGAAATAAAAAAAGTAAGTTCAATGATCCTGTCGTCCGGGACTCTTTCTCGGTTCTTTATAACAAATGTTGGAAGACCGGCAGAGTACCTGAAGACTGGCGACGTGCGGTCATTGTGCCCTTGTATAAAGGCAAGGGTTCACGCTTGGATTGTACAAGTTACAGGGCCATTAGTTTGATCAGTTTAGCATCAAAAGTGTATGGAAAAATAGTTGAAAGGATGATGCAAGGGATGTCCGATGGAACATTGTGGGAGGCTCAACTCGGTTTCATGTCTGGAAGACGATGTACGGATCAAGTGTTTTCGCTCCGCAACATTGTAGAGAAGCATCTGGCTGTGGGTCAGAGGGTTTTCTGCGGTTTTGTGGATCTCGAAAAAGCGTTTGATAGGGTTATACGTAGGGAACTTTGGGACTTTTTGCCAGATTATGGGATAGATGGGTCCCTGCTGCGTGCGGTGCAGTCTTTTAGACTGTAAAGTATGCGTGCGGGTGGATGGCAACATATCGCCTTGGTTTGATGTTAATATTGGCGTCAATCATGGTTGTGTGTTGTCAGAACGCTTGTTTATCTTGTATTTGGACAAATGTCTGCAAAGGTTAAGATCATTGAATGTGGGAACGCGTATGGGTGACCAAGTTGTGAACTGCCTGCTTTATGCAGATGATGCTGTACTTTTGGGCTCTACACCATCTGAGCTGCAAACACTGGTCACAGTTATGGAAGAAGATTGTAAAGAAAGGGGCTTACATTTGAATGCGATGAAAACCAAATTATTGGTATTTGAAAGAGATGTAGCCAGAACGGATGTAAGAGTTTTGGTTGATGATGTAGTGCTGGAACAAGTGAATGAAATTGTATATCTTGGTTGTGCTTTTAGCAGGGATGGAAGGTTCACCGGTTCACCGCGGATGTAGAGAGGGGAGTGAGTGCAGGGAATAGTATGTATGGAGCGTTGGGTAAGCTATTTCAAAGCGAGGTTTTGAGTCAAAAAGCTAAACTAGCTTTGCATAATTCTGTGCTTATCCCAACGTTATTGTATGGAAGCGAGAGTTGTGTATGTCAGAAAGATCATGAAAGTAGGATAAATGCGGTCGAAATGAGAGCACTACGGAAAATCTGTGGTGTAACGCTCGCTGACCGCATTCGTAACAGTGAGATCCGAGAAAGAGTGGGATTGAAAGAAAGTGTTGGTGTTAAAATGCGAAAGGGCATGCTCCGCTGGTTCGGTCATGTGGAAAGAATGACAGATGAAAGATTGACAAAGCAGATATACAATGCGAATGTGGATAGATGTAGGTACCCGGGGAGACCAAGGCTGACATTTCACGATCAGATCAATCGGATATTATCCGAGGGTGGTGTCAAGAGTCTCCGGAACCGGCGTGTTTGTATGAAAAGGGTAATGAATGTGAAGGAATCAAGAAAGGTTTATCGGGATCGTGAGGTCTGGCACTCGATACTCTCTGCCTACCCCGTAAGGAACTTGGCATAAAGAGGCGTATGTATGTATGTATGTGATTTCAATGGCTCAGTGATGCCCCTAGATCTTCGATAGGTCGTTAAAAGTTGCATTTACCTGATACAAAGTCCATTAGCCTACATTTTATTACATTCATATACGAGTAGGTAGCAATATCTGTTTTCGGTATTCAATACATGATTTCAAAAAGATATCTACGTGACCTGCTTTCTGGTGGAGCAATGAAAATGAAATTTGTGATTCGAGACCACTTAGAGAGGCATACTTCCATAGGGCTATATAATATCGTCTCCAAATTAAAGGGTTTCATCAATTTAAACGCGAACACAGTACCGTCGATAAGTTCTTGCTGGAAGAGATCTTTTTAGGTAGTGCTGAATGGAAATCTATTTCCTTAAATACATTTTAGGGTTGAAATTGCAAACTCTCTAAAACCAAATGTTAGAGCATTCGTCTGTTTAATGATAGATTTTAAATCCTGTCTGGGGCAAAAAAAAACTTTTGCTAACGTGTAGACATTTAACCCAAGCACAGGGTAAGTGCTAAAATTAAAATAACTTGAGAGAAACGAAAGCTATAGCCATTATAAATGTAAGTTTCATCTGTAACGAGAAACTTAGTTAGTAAGAACACAAAGCTGTTAGGGTAATTACTTTAAAATTTGTAGAAATTTAACCCGCTTGGGTTAAGGCAAGTGCTAACATAAAAATACCTTAAGGGAAACTATGGTTACGGCCATATCTTAATGTGAATTTCATCTGTCACGATGAACTCATTACAGTTCTTTTATTTTGTGACCCGGTGTTGGCTTTGATAATCCGACCACGATTGAGGCGAGCACTGGCATTATGTTACCAGGAATAGGCAGATTTGTAAATTTTAATAAAAAAATACAAATCTTTACAATCTTTTACAATTTACAATTTTAATAAAAAAACACTAAGTTTACTAGCTGCTCTAATGTTCTAAACAGGATATCGCATTTGACGAGTACTGATATTAAGACGTAGTGGCAAATACAAAAGATATCAAACTGTGAATGTACCACTCATTCTAGATTCACAAGTATAGGCGTCAAAGGCGTCAAAAAAAGAACATATCATGACAGAAGCGAATAATAACGCTATGGTAGCAGGATTAACTCAATTAAGTGAGTGAGTGATTGAGTAAGGTGAGTCCCGGTGTGACCACGGCCTATCTAACTAGGCCGAAATATCGACAAATAAGATATTTTTATCTGTCGTGAGTATTCCCTATAAATAATTAAAAATGTTTGTAAGGAAGACCGTATTAATGGGCTATATTTAGTTAATATATTAACTACCACGCGAGCAAAGCCGCGGGCTACAGCTATTACTTAATAAAATGTTAAATGTCTGGAAATAGAACAGAATCATGGGATCCTGTTATTTATATCTTTTAAAAGTACATTACAAAAGTATTGTACTGTAATAGACATTACTTAACCTGAAAGGGTGATAAATAGTTCTGAACCTCAGTCTGAAACGCCATTACAAAATTAACCTTTAAGACTCGAACACAAATCGTTTTCATAAAGGCCTATTATTGAATATAATACACAAAGGGTTTCCATTACGATCCATTTGAGCTTTTTCCTGTAAGAGGCTGAGTGACAGGTACCCTTTATGGTGAGCCTTTACAGGTATATTTAGGAACATGCAGTATGTTTTATTAGTTTTATCTGGTTAGGATTTCTTACCATCAGGAAATCCGTCTGCTTGTTTGACTTCCAATATCATAAAAAACTACGACAAAACTAATATTGCTAATAACGATTGCAAAAAT
>NJDD01002185.1:48805-103827 GCA_002245505.1 Calephelis nemesis | reverse complement strand
ACGGACAAGTCGAACTTATTACGATCCTCTTTTTCTGTAAAGTAAATATCTTTACGCCCATATCCCCGAATTGATAGGCAGAGGCACTACCAGAGCACCCTCGACTAGCTGAAGACATTAAGTCCAACAGTGTGATAGGTGGCAAGCCTTTCGCTAACCGGGCACACATCCAATCCCCAGCAACGTATTTTTATTAGAAAATTGGAAAAATTAAATTATTTGTTGTTGCTTGACCCGGGAAGTGCAAAAATTGTACCGCTAGACCACAAAGGCGATCTTTTTCTGTTGGAGGTTAAAAACTTACTTGAGAAACAAATTCTGGCATATCATCAGTACTCAATAGAAAACAAAGTCGCTTTTGTATGCTAAATTCTTTAAAACTACGCAACGGATTTTGATGAGGTTTTTTTAAATAGATAAAGTGATTGAAGAGGAAAGTTTGTAATATGTATATTTCATAAATGCGCGAAGCCGGGGCAGGCCGCTAGTTATGTAAAATGCAATAGAAATTTGAGCAAGTTTTTATAGTTTTAATGAGTTTATACTTCAAATCTAAAACAATATGGAAACTAGTGCTTCTTGGAACAGCGAGGTACCGTTTGCCTGCTTACTTTCATATAATTAAAACACTGACTCTGACTTGTTACAAAGCCAGTAATAATGAAGTACGTTTTACAGCCCTACAAACCATGAAATAGGAATTACATTTTGCAGCCAAACATGTCTAATGCGTCGTAAAAAGTAATAGCGTTTTCCTGGTGTTTGATTAAACCACACATTAAATGTTGCGAGATGAAAAAAATAATTTTGGGAGTACTTTTGTTCAAAGGTAAACATAATATTTTCAGCTTTGGCTCTTCCTTTTCCATATTTTAATATGTGTGTTTTTCATGTGATTCGACAAACTGTCTTATTGCCAGGTAGCTCGTAACTGGCGATAAAAAGGTAACTAACATTACTAAAAAACCCACCGATGCTTGAGTGTCGAGCTTTCATCCGCCCTTCCTATTCCTGCCGCCATAACGACAATCTTATGTTTCAGTCCGAGGGTAGATTAGCGGTTTGACTTAAACAATTGGTCTTAAACCCTGGCTACAGGACAGCGACGTACTTATAGCATCTGTAGTGTCTATCATCTCTCTTACCATATGGAGAACGGTATACTTTTGGCGAAGTTAATGTCATCCATGTATAAAAGAAAGTCCTGTTAGTTACACTATTTATAACTCAAGAACGGTTGAACCGATTTGGCATGGGGAGGTAGGTACCTTAGAACCACTAAACTGACATAAAATACTTTTTATCCCATACGACAGTGAGGAAACTAGGAAAAACAACATTTTCAATTTTCTCAAAAAAAAATGAACGGGTGGTATGAAGTTCCCCGGAGCGGCTGGTATTACATAAAAAGACAGTTTTTTGGGTTATGCTTAAAAGTGTATATTTTTGTTTACTTAGACGAATATTGAAATTAATGGTAGTTTGTTGAAAGTACCTAAACAATCAGACAGATTTTAAACGTAGCACCACAGACTTTTGTCTAGTTCTTTTAAAACGTTTTTACAGGCATCATTAATATCTCTTACCGCAGTGCTACTAAGAAACGCTTTTACTTGCCCATTTTTTCTTTAATAACTTGCTAATTTGATTAGGCCTTTCTAACCGATTCCAAATAGATAAGTAATAAGGTCATATGTTTTTCCTTTGTGTATTTGTTACACGATTACTTGCTCAACAGTAAATGGATTCTGGTATTGTTTTAAAAATAGGCCGTTATTCAGAAATGCGTTTATACAAATTTGACTGAGAGGAATATTACAAGAGGTTTTTGAGTAATATCTAATCTTTAAATACGTGATGCCAAAACTTTGAACCCCTTTTTACCAAAATTGCGCGGACATAGGAGCATAAACTTTGGCACACTTATAGTTTATGTGTAGGAGAAGTGCAGAACGCTAATATTTGCCAATAATAATGCTTATGAAGTACATAAAATTAATAAATAAAACACTACCCACACTGTCATGCATTTGACGCACACAAACAAATGTATTGATGATATCTAACGATGAAAGATTACAGATGGGGCACCAACAGTTTGGAAACAAAGAAGTTGGTCTTAAGAAATGAATATGGCGTTCTTATTAACAAGATATAACAATTTATCATGGTCGAATTTCGACCAACGGGCGACCACTAGTAAATATTTGTGTCAAGTGGTCATGATAATAGAGTAAATATGTATGACATAATATATCAGATTCAATTAATGTAAATAAAAAAAAATCACTACAAAATTATATACATCAGTATACATTTACAATACTTCAGGTAGTACAAAATAAATTAATGTTTGTTTAAAATATTAAAATATCAAAATATTGACGGAGCAAGAAATATCGTAGCCCGCTCTGGATCCCTAGCACGAATATTGTGTTTGAAACATAAAATAAAGTAGAAAACTACATGAAAAAAAAACTTACTTTTTATTTCTTGTGATATGGTTTTTTAATATTACTGTGTAAATAAGCATTGTATATTTATATAAACTGCGAAAAAAGGAAGGGGTTATATGTTTTACTCTTATATTTTTGTTTCATTTCTGCTTTTAGAAAAAAAAATCGGAGCAGATTTCAAAAAATCTTTTCTTTATTTGAAAGAACGTATTTCCGAGATGGACTTCCGAGATTCATATAGCCGCCAAATCTAGATTTGAAACATTACCCTTGGAAATCTTAATTTTTTAACATTATTTTTTCTTTTTTTCAAAATAATTTTAACCAAATTTGGAAAGAGAAGGACGTTGCATGTTTGACTCTTATATTTTTTTTATATGAAATTGACTTCTTTGTAATTTACAAATCGATTTTAAAATTATTTTACATTTGAAGCAGCGCATTTTTGAGTGGTTTCTATCTCCTTTAAGTATAGATCTGATAAAGTAACCCCAGAGACATTAAAAGGATTTTTTGTGTGTCCAAAGATGATTTACTGATCGAGATCTAAGTCGTTTTTTGCAGTTATACTGCGCTAAAATTATCGATTAGACTTTTCGAAATAGGAAGAAGTTCATGATAGATATCCAAATATTTTTCGACATCGATCATTGTACCAAAATATTCTTGTATTATTTCAGCTTGAATCCTTCGTTATATTCATTCATCTTGTTTATTTTAAGCGACTGAAAATAATGAATGAAAATAAGCTTTATTTGTAAAATATTTTGCAAGGAACTTTTCTGTTATTTTTATCAGTAAAAGGCAGCAACAACACACGCGTCTGAATGATGCACTTTGTAAAAATATTGACTTTGACATCAGAACAAAAGTAAAATTGTAATTATTATATTATTGCTTGTTAATGTTTCCTGTTTTATTAATGTCCATATCTTATGTTTCCCCATGTTGGTCCTGGTCTACTGATTAGATTAGATAGATTAAAGGATTAAAATAAATAAAAAAGCTGTTAATGTTCAAGTTATTACAAAGCCTCTTAATTTTTTTTTTTCAATTTAAGATATTGACATTGCTTTTTTGCTGATCCTGAGAAAATATGTCGCACGTTTCTTTTTTTTTAACAAAAATTGGAGGCAAATTTACTGCCGCCAAAATATATCCGCGATATCAGATGTGTTGACGACTTTCAGGAATAAGAACGTTCTTTTCTTGAAGTTCCCGAAGACTTGTCATTTGTAGTTATCGTCATTGGTTTGGTAACAGTTTAAAAAACAAAAAGATGATTTTATAGCTAGCTGAACCAAAAAGCACAAATAAAAGTATTGTTTTATTAAAAAAAACATTTTGTTATTGAACGCCGTCGGTTAATAGGTTTTTAAGTACTTTATCAACCGTGGAAACAGTAAACTTGTTACAAATTTCTTTACAATCATCCTGCGCTTCTTACAGAAAAATGTTTTTATAATCACTCATTTGTTTTATTTGATCTAATAAAACATTTTTTTTACTGTTTAAGTCGGGTAATGTAAATGCGTCTTTTTGGTTTTTTAAAATATAATTTATTACTTGTCTATTTATCTATATTTACCTTGCATAGGGAAGACTTGATAAAATACATGCCACAATTCCTCTTAAATATGCACCTCCATAAACCATCTTTTCAGCTATATAAGGAGTACTGTCCTCATCCTTTGGCAATGACTATCCAGCACCAGCTCCTTCCTTTGCAGCTTCGGACATTGCTATATAACTCTTACACCCGCCACCATGATACGATGTAATTTCAAAGACGTTTCTTATCTCTTACAAAACCTATATTAAATTAATTACCAACAGTATTTCCAAACGGATTCGATATAGCAACCTTCAAGAAAAAAACTCACTCACTCGCTCCTAAGTGGTCGGCAATAAATCTGTGTCACACCTGGTGATGCGAATGTCCTACAGCTGTGGTTACTATCCATCACATGACCTACATGCTTTGCCTCCTCTGCTATAAAAAGACAATAAATTTCCCAACAAACTCTGGATCGCAGTTTATTCGAGAATTTTATTGGAAATTTAAATTAGATGTAAATAAGGCACTGCGTTTGTAGAATGAAACAAATTGTCTCAATATATCAAATAATTGAAAAAGAGCTATATCAGTACTTCTATTTCTTCTATTGAATTATGCCTGCGAATGTGATTCGCTTTAATCGCAATGTCTTATGTGACATATGGATCACCCATAAATATGCTAAATATATAGGTTAGTCTGTGTACCTCGTAAAGAACCGACAGCGTAATAATACTTCTTGCGTTAAGTATACGTCTTATATACAACCGAAACTTTTGTTATAATTTGATTGATGATTATAATAGAACAACATAATTTTAACTATTGGCAGTTTTTTTTGTGTTTATGGTCTGGATATTTACAGAGTAATTAGATTTAACCAAAAAAGCGTTTGATAATCCTTGTAGCAATTGTCATAATATGGCATACTTAACGCAAAATACATTACAAGAGTGATGAGATAATTCGTGAAAAAAGTCATGTGATGAGAATGAGTGATGTTGCTGGGTGAAATTACTTTTTGAAAGTACTACGTGATGTTGCATCACACTTTAAACAGTCAAAGAAGCGGAACCGTCTACTATGCGGCGGCCACTACCTTATTTTGTATATGACACGTTGCAGTTTGCACTGTTGCAGGCTCTTGAACACAGGTGACTGCGATGCGGCAATAGCGTCAACGTGTCGCGTCCTTTGAAGTAAACGAAAAATATATTTTAATATACACAATTAAAAAATGACTGATCTCTGAATTATTACCTATTAAAAAAAATCATAATTCATTCATTACTGGCGGAGTAATCGCGAAACCAATACACAGAAGAATTGAAAACCTACAAATTTTTTGCATTAGTTAAAAATTTATTAAATATAATTTGCGTATGTAGAAATTAAATATATTTTTTAATAATTATAACTAATTGAAACAGCTCTTGGGATAGATCTGTCGTTAGACGCGTCGTGTGGGAATTTTGCAATAGGACTCACAAAACCGGGGCTTCAGTAATAATGCTATTGTTAGTAGTTACTGAGATTAACCTTTTTATGATTAAGATACGACAGTTTAGTTAAAGTTAGACAGTAAGACTTTTTTTTATCATATATAACAATTTAAGCATATTCCTATTTTCCTCAATTTACCGCAGCTCTTAATGAATCATACCTCGGATGTACGCTTTTTTGAATGAAAAATACTTTTAAAAATTTATCGGAAATGTCAAAGAAATCGATAAACATTCACACAAAAATATAGGAATCGAATATTTGTGCTCCTCTTTATGTAGAAATTGGTTAAAAAGTTATCTTTTTTGGTTAAATTTGATATGTAGTTACTATGAGTGTTCCTCAGGGCTCCATTCTGGGACCTTTTTTGTTCCTCAGTTACATCAATGACTTACTTTACTTCGTGAGTCACAAAAATGAAATTGTATTGTTCGTGGATGACACTTTACTTTTATTGTTATATATTTGTTTTACAAAATAGCGCTATACGAACAATTTATAACTTAGGCTTAAGAATGTTCCTTAGAGAAAAAATCAATTGAATTAATATTGTAACTGCAATTTCCCAGTTTACTTTTGAAAATTTAATATATTTTACAACTCTGCTTCAAAATTTAATATATTTTATAGCAAAGATCGCTCTACAGCGATAAGATCGCCTTCGTGCACCAAAGTTAAATATTATAAGTGAAAGAGTGTGTATTATTTTGTAAATTTTGGTTAGGGATGGTAGGTACATCGTGAATGTACAAGTCGAATCAAGAATGTTACTTCTTACTATTGAGTTTGTTATATAACTTTGCTACTCTGCTAATGTGTCTCCTAACAGGAATGCAAAGAGAGCCAGATCACTTAAAGGCCCAAACGCTGTCCACTAAATCATCACAAAATGTGATGTAAACAATCACATTCTTTTCATCTTAACCCCTTGTTGTTGTAAAATACCGTATGCATTCATGTAAACCTTTGTACCTTATAATAAAAGAAAAAAAGCTAAATATATGAACAATATAACCCAGAGCAAGTACCCTAAGTTTAATAATATGCCTTTAATTTTTTTGCAGCCATTTTGCAAGCCAGTTCAAAATGTCAAATAAACTGTCCGAACACAGAAGAAAAAACAATTTGTGCGTTTGAAATTATGAAAAAAACATATATTATGTTTCCCAGTCTATGTGCGATGGATGGATACGCGCAATGCCATAAACTAGGTATGTAAATTATCACAATAACAAAGTCACACACAACACAACAAAGTCAGTCCGCAGAGGAAACGAACTAGCAATCGTCGTTATACGTCCGTCGACGCTCTATCGACAATTATATTTCAACAAAGTTTAATACAAAGATCAAACCCAGGGTAATCATTTCGTAATAGACATTTTTAGATTCTTTAAATAAGATATCTGGTGCAAAAGTAGGAGCTATGTATGTGCGTATGTACGTATGCACACATGTATTTTGAAAGATTTTACATACTATTTTGTCCTGAGTTAATCCGGGCCAGTTCCTGGTTCCTGTGCCAGGCAGTTCGTAAAAGGCGAGCATAGGCTTACCGCCACTAACTCTGTGACACCTGACTAGGTAGTAGAGTCTTGGAGCTGGTCACCCAGATTGGTACCACCGCCTTACCTATTCCTGCTGCCATAATGTCAAAACTTGCCGTTGACGTGTTCCGCGTTTGATTATAAGGTTGGCAACGCATCATTATCAACTTTGGTGTCTCTAGGCGGCATTAATTTGTTACCATCAGGAAATACGTCTGCTTGTTTGCCTTCCAATGTCATAAAAAAACTTACATACGTATCATAAAGTCAAATCCCTAACAGGGCGGGCACAGAGAATCGACATAAGACATTGAAGATTGATGAATGATGTACTATTGTTGTATGGAATCGGTAATTACGTATGTTGGAAAAAGCATGGCAGTAGGACAATTGCAGTCTAAATGAGAGCGCTACAGAAAATCTGTTGTGTAACGCTCGTTGACCGCATTCGTAACAGTAAGATCCGAAAAAGAGTGGTATTATAAGAAAGTGTTGGTGTTAAAATAAGAAAAGGTACTTTATAAAATACATGTTGCAATAAAAAGGTTGAAATGTATATAGGTACCTACCCGGGGAGACCAAGGTTGACATTCCACGATCAGATCACTCGGTTATTATCCTCGGATAAGTGGTGTCAAAAGTCTCTTATCCAGCGTGTGTGTATGAAAAGGGTAATGAATGTGAAGGAAGCCAGACAGGTTTGTTAGGATTGTGAGGTTTGGCACTCGATACTCACTGCCTACCCCGTACTTGGCGTGAAACATTAGTATAGTTTAGATTTGACTACTAAACAGATAAGTTTATAGACTTATATACTTCCAATTTTAACATGGTATAACAAATCAGTGGCAAGTTATTCTAACAGTTTTTCCACATGTTAATCTGAGTTCTTTGAGAAGACAATTGGGCTCTTTGTACGCTCCTAAGTGGCAAGCACTATATAAAATATAAGTTGGTATCAACAAGACTACTGGTGGTTAAAAAGATAAAACAACCAAACCAAAAACAGGGTAATTTAAGAATCTAATGATATTCAAAATTGGCGGAAATTCCAAAATCTGTTTCTTCTCCTACTATTTTTCGTAATAAATGGGTCCCAAAAAAGAAAGTTTAACATATTATGGTTCTACTTTAACCAGCTGCAGCGGAGCTATGCAGTACCTTTTTAGTGATGATCACTGGGTAAAGTGTACGGCAAATGACGTGTTTTATATTTGATATCTCCTGTGACCTACGGAAATACAACGGAGATAGCAAATATAAAACACGTTATGGGACAGTTATTTGATGTACACTTTACTTAGTGATCATCACAAGTGAGATAGGAAATCAGCCCCCAGCAGCAAGTAATATATTTATCAAAATAAGTCCATAAATCTTTAAGTCTTACAATATTTTTTACTAATTGAAAACATAATAATATAAACGGCGTGAATTGGTTAACTATGCATTTATTTAAAAAAATATTAATAATGAAATCGACTGTACCGAACTGTTAAATATAATTTTGTTTAATGTGACAAATTTTAAACCCACCTTTGCATATTTGCAAAGCTGCCACTAAATGTAGACAAAACTCATACGTAATAAGTGCGAGCAGGTCTTTCCGTAGATTGGTCTTTCAATCGCTTGTGCAAAAATCTAGATAATGATCCATTTATAATCAACGTTCCTACAGGAAGTGCTGCTACAGCAACAATTACTTTTTGCAGTGATCTAATAATTTAAATTGTTTTTATAATTTTCTTACTCTGATTTTTCTTTTTAAGTCATTCTGTTAAGCGTTATTTGTTTTCTGCTATTCGATACGTTTTGTGTATCATGGTGCAGTGTTAACATGTATAAATTAGTGTTTAATATGTATCTATAAGTTAGGACCTGTACCTGTCTCACCGTTTTTTGAAGTGAAAACTTCTTTAGGCGCGTTGAGCTTTTTGGTAGAGGGTAAAATCCTCGGTTCGCGTCACCGACATGCTAATGATAATAGTATATCTATAGCTATGGAGAGCCAGACTAGCGCACGCGCAGTAGCCTGTGTACACGTATACACTAATACAACGACTATTTCTGACTGACAAGATAATTGTATATTAATTATTTTTTCAACCACTTTGTTTTTATTTTTTGTTCATGATTTGTTTAACCCATCATATGTAACTAATAAATAAAACATAAAAAAAATTAATATAATTTTTGCATATAGTTTTAATTACTCTCAACTTAATAGTTCCCTTTTCTACTTCTTTCGGCAGTCCCACGACTGCAACTGTTTTTTTTTCTTTCTGTTTTCATTTGAATTGTATAATTGCTGTTGGTATTCCATATGAAATAAATAAATAAAATATAGTCGTATACTGTTACTTAAAACAATATTTCAATTGCAATAATAAATAAAACCTTTATAAAGTAAATAATACAAAGACAAAAATCTCTTTGTAAAGTGGAATTAAGCATCTCATTTACGGAGTCCGGTCATGTTTCATGATTGTTAATTAATACTGTATTGTGAACTCAAAAAAGGTTCGTTTACAACTTTCTACAAAGGAAAATTTATTGGTCAAAGAATTATTTCTTCAAATCAAAACTGATTGATCCTTAATTAAATTTAAAAAATGAAATAGATTCTTTTGAGCTAATTCACAAGTTGAGTTACTTTATACTGCTTAAGGGTATAAACACACTGTGGCAGGATTTTTTTATATTTGACTCTTAAACAATAATAGAAAATAATACAAACGCAGTGAAACTGCTAAAAATGACTTCCACTTCAATAAGTAAATCATCTACATACATAAAAATATAGACCACCTTGTTAGTCGAGTGGCTAGCGTACATGCCTGACTATATCGACCAACCGCGAGGCTCGAGTTCGATTCCCGACGGAGGCAGGCATTTATGTGATAAATATTTAGAAGTCTGTATTTCCGGTTCCAGGTATTTATCAAATTTATTCTGGTATCTATTAAAGTATTTCTTTGTGTTAGACTCGTTGATTAATACCCATAACACAAGCATATAATTTGCTTACTTTATGATTTGTGTGACTTGTCTAGGGATATTTATTTATTTAAACTATCGTCCTCTCTTTCTCTGTAATTTCACCATCATGACTTTGTGCAAATTTGGGAGACTAGAGACAATCTCGAAAATAGTTAATTTTTTTAAATACAAAAAAACCTAAAGTCGATTCACAAGTGACAGAAATGAACAACATGCAATTAAAAAGAAATGGAGTCAAACATATGACCTGCTCTTTTTTTCAAATTTCTCTCACCGGATCATCTCAGTGAGAGATTTTACACTTATTATTATATTTTATTCCGCATGTCAAACTTGTGTAGATGTGGAACCATAGCAAAAATACGCTGCATATAGGCATTAAAATGTTATTGGTGTGCTGCTAAGTTGAGGCTAGTCTGTTAAGTTAAACTTAACTTTCATCAGTTCGTATACCCTGTGTAGGATAGACCATCTACCATCTGCTCGTAGCTTTAAAAAGGCAAGAATGAGTTGCATGTACCTTTTCAAACTTGCATTGTTGATTTGATTGTTGACTTGTTGTTAGAGAAAACATATTATAGTGTCAAGGATTTTCTTGTAGATAAGAATTTATAGTAAAATAACTGTAATAATTATTAACCAAATATAATGAAAGTCATGGTTGATGAGGAGTTTGTTTCGCCGTTTCTTCTCCTGTCTCGTTAAGTTTGGAAAAGGTGGTAGTTTACGGTAGACAGGGTTAAATTTAAATATAGTCTTAAAATGTTTTGGTAATAAATAATTAAACTAGTTATAAATAATTGGCTTAAAAGTTAAAGTATATATAATTAAATAATATTTTTATAAATATTAAAATATTTGCACACCAAAATATGGTAGAGTATGTTGATATACCTAAATATTTTTATAACATCTCTTTTTCACACATGTTCCGCAAACAAATAATTTTCTTTCTTTCTTAAACAAGAAATCTGGTGATTTAGAGCTGCGCAGAAGCTTGTTCAAGAAGAGATTCAACACCTTACATATTCCTGTAGAAACAATGAAAGTGTTTTATTTCGGTCCGGAGGTTAAGGTAGGCAGTAAACTTTCAAAATCGGCCTATTACCTTGACCACAGGACAGCGATGTACCTACTAAATCTTTGGTGTCTATGGGCCATAATTGTCTCTTACCACCAGGGAAAATGTGTTTTTGTTTGGTGTCTTTTTCATACCTGCATGTGGATTAGAAACGTAACAATTAATATTGTGAGCAATTATTTAAAACTAGCAAAGTCGACAGGCAAACAAAAAAATAATTACCAAAATAAGTTCATAAATAGGGGTTCAATTTTTAAATAAAACTAGTTAAACAGAGAGACGTTTTCCTGTTCTAAATATAATTATAGATTTTTTTACATTATGTGAATCTTCTCTAGGCAATAACTAATACTAGATTCGTTCACGCGTGATGCTATGGGGATTCATTTTTATTAATAAGACAAGAGATAAGATTATCACATTTTGTATAATCTCCTTTCAGATTTTGTGCGTACACATTTGAGGTTTTGTATAAAAGAACATTTCCAGGAGACACAATCACGACGTGTGTATGGTGAATCATGTCCTGTATTCTGCCCAACACATTACAGACCTGTCTGCGGAGCTTCGAAGTACAGAGACTACATTTACAGGACTTTCACAAATGCCTGTCACTTGGACATGCTGAATTGTAGAGGTGACGATGATTTCCAAAGTACGTAATGTTTTATTTTTAGCCACCTAACGAAAAAGAGGGCTGCAGAGACCTCTGCAGTATGTGTAACAAACAGACACACCCTGTTTGTTACGTTATAACTATTGAACGGATGGACCGATTTCGATGCAATTTTTTTTCTCAAAGCCGACTAGATTGAAATGGTTCTTAGCTATATTACATGTAGGTTTTGTTAGGGTTCACTGAATTTTAGTGCTATTATGAATGTCAATAATGGAATTTGGACGGATTTCACTTATTATAGATAGACCGAAAACCTTGATCATAAAAGTAACAGGTTTACAAAGAAACTGTTTATATCCACGCGTCTGTTAAGACCTTATTTCTCAGGAACGCTTAAAGGTATCCAGCTTAAATTTATATCAATTACTCAAATCCTCTGCTCCTTAAATGTGTGAAAAATCAAACTTCTAAGCTAATATGCTCCAAAGATAAAAAAAATCACGGAAATGAAAACCTACAGGGTAAAAGGAAAACAAATGGTACCGTTTTGGTAAACAAATTCAGTTGAAAACTTTGGAAAAAGGAAAGGGTAATATAAGTGTCAGAATACATTCGATAAAAGAATAAATGTACCTTCAATACCTTAATACTGCAAGTTACACTAAATAATTAACAAAATCCTAAAAAGTTAAATTATATAAAATGGATGAAAACCATTAACCGAAAATTTAGCAAAAACACATTTTGTTTATTTAATTTATACAATTTGCAAAACTGCAAGATATAGCTTAAAGTATAAAATGACTTAGAAGCTGTTCACTATATTTTTTGAATTTAACTTACTGAAAATCTTGTCTGGTCTACCTGAGTGCAATGACAGACGCACGTATATGATTTTGAAAAAAACTGGCCAAGTGCGAGTCGGACTCGCGCACGAAGGGTTCCGAACTATCATCACTTATAAAAAAAAATGCGTTTGTTATATGGGAGCCGCCTTTAATATTCACTTTATTGTCATTTAATTATTCATTTTAAAAGGTAATACCTATACAAGTAGATATTCTTTCAAAATTTGAAGCGTTTACCTGTTACCGTTTATTGAGCATGCATATTGAACAAAAATTATGAAAATAAACACGCATATTGTATGAGGAATATTTTATTTTTTTAATTTTTAGTATTTGTTGTTATAGCGGCAACGAAAATACATATTTTTTGAAAGTTTCAGCTTTTTAGCTATTTCGGTTTATGAGATACAACCTGGAGACAGACAGACAGACAGACTGTCAGTTAGTAACAGGGTCCGTTTTACCCTTTGAGTACGGAACTCTAAAAAATACATACATAGACACCTTCACGTCAAGTCCATCAAGGTGTGTGCAGAGAGTTTTGAGTACTAAATCTTACGACCCTTGCAGACCTTTCTAGCTTCCTCTACTTTCATATAAAACATCCGTCCATATTGAAATATTTAAAAATCTCGAAGAATGAATTTAATCTGAAGTCTGATTTTTCTTATTTCATTAATCACTGATAAAATCGAATATAAAGTTCTATTGAAAATATGAGTCCGGTGAAATCAATCGCTATGGTATAAAACGCATTGTCTGCTGAAATTTACGAGAATGGATAGACATAAATCTTAAAAGAAGATAAGGGACGGGCGAAATTTTTTTTTAATATGTCTTGATTTTTTTATATTATATACGAAGGCAAACAGGCAACCTTTTCTTTTTTTTTTCCTGATGCCGCCTAGAGACACCAACGTTATATAGAGCCGGTGTTGCCAACCTAAAACTGGGATCTTAGGCCTCGAGCAAAAATAAGTTTACCGGCTAACTTACTCTCCGAACTAGAACACGTCAACTGCGAGCACTGATGCTATAGCAGCAGGAATAGGTAAGGCAGTGGCACCAATCCGGGCCAGTCGCTACGAAATTCTATCACGTAATCAGACTTCACGGTGATAGTGACGGTAAGCCTATTCACACCTTTTACGAGCTGCCTGGCAGGAAGGCAGATGGTCTATTAAGCAGAGGAGCCCGGACCGGAAATTGTGCGAAGTGAAAAGTTTTCTGATAGGTAGAGTTTTCTAATCAACAAAGTTACGAGTAGTTACGACGATAGTTACGAGTTACGACGACGATGCTTCGTATAGTAAGATACTGACATATAGTAAATTAAAACACGTTTTCTTCCGTAGTTTGATTTTTAATCAGCCGGGTGCGTCTGAAGATGGGGGATGTAACTGTGTCATATGCCATTTGAATATGCAATTTTGTATTTCGTATGTTCCAAAATAATAAATTGAAACTGAAAACTTGAATAGATAACTGGATTTATTTGAAACTTTATTTATTAAGTCTTATTTAAACATATTATTCAAATCCGTTTAATTGGGCTTTTATTTTTATTTTTGTTTTACTTGCACAATTAGTCTTTTAAAAACATGTCAAGTAATATTAAAACGGTCGAAATCCAACTGTTTTGGTGAATAAAAATACTACAACAATTACTTTGTAATAGTTTAAAAATAATTTGATGAAATCCTTATTTATACTGAATGAAATTAAATTATCTTTACGCTCAAACCTAGCGAGGTAGGTGGAGGCACAACCAGGGTATCTACGACTAGCAGAAGACAGTAAGTCCCACAACGTGATATGTGGCAAGCCTATCGCCAACCGGGCATATATTCAATTCCGGGCAACGTTATTTTTAACACAAAACTGAAAATAAACTTTTTTTGTTGCCTGACCCGGGATCGAACCCGGGCTCTCTACAATTCAAGTGCGACGCTGGACCGCTAGACAACAGAGGCAATAAATCATATTATAATCACATTAAATATAATTACGCGAGATTCAATCTGGAAACTTTGTGAGCAAATATTCAATCAATCAAAAAGTTTATCACACTCTTACATTTAAATCAATTTAAAAATTATAAGTTACATACATATCTTCACGCCAAGTCCCTAACGAGGTAGGCAGAGAGCATCGAGTGCCAAACCTCACGAGCCTGACAAACCTATCTAACTTCCTTAACATTCATTACCCTTTTCATATAAACACGCCGGTTTCGGAGACTCTTGAAACCACCCTCTGATAATATCGGATTGATGTGATCGTGAAATATCAGCCTTGGTCTCCCCGGGTACCTACATCCATCCACATTCGCGTTGTATATCTGCTTTGTCAATCTTACATCTGTCATTCTTTCCACATGTCCGAACCACGGAGCATGCCCTTTCGCATTTGAACACCAACACTTTCTTTCAATCCCGCTCTTTATCGGATCTCACTGTAATGAATGCGGTCAGCGAGCGTTACTCCACAGATTTTCCGTAGTGCTCTCGTTTTAACCGCATTTATCCTACTTTCATGCTCTCTCTGACATAGCCAACTCTCGCTTCCATACAATAACGTTGGGATAAGCACAGAATTATGCAAAGCGATTCTAGCTTTTTGATTCAAAACCTCGCTTTGCTTACCCCAACGCTCCATTCACACTATTATAAGTTGATGTATATAAACCATATTTTAAATAATTAAATATCAGTATAAACACAAAAAAAACTGTTTTTCTTAACACGTCGCAATTTGATAATTTATATTATAAAAGGTACTTCTAATTTTTGAAACAATTAATTATTTATTAACACTTGTACTTTCCACATTATATTTTTAATTTTTATTTTTATAGGTTAGCCAACCGGTTTCGCTATAACGCATCAACAGGGCTATATGCTTGTATAGCGCAACCGGTTAGCTAAACTTAAAAAATAGAAAATAAAAATATAATGTGGAAAGTACAAGTGTTAACGAATGAATCTTTACATGTTTCTTTCTATTTTGTGCTGTGTTCTATTCTTCAAGCTCTTTCATTGTCATCTGCATTGAATAGTGCAAAAATATCTTGTCCGCCATTTCATAATGGCGGCCATTTTAATGTTACAACAATTTGTGTGAATATTAAACTTAACTACGTGTTTCAAATTTTAACTCAATCGGTTGAGGTTAACTAGTTTATAATTCAATTCAAAGATTTGTCCCTCACTTAGAACTGATAATTGAATAGGTTGAATTATAATCTCGTAGCAACGTATAATATTGCGTTTTATGATTTTTGTGTATCGTAAATATTTTTAATAAAACAATAATGAAAACAAGATGGTGGATTTACTCATTATATATACTATACACAATTTTTTTATAGATACAGAAGCTTCAAATATAAAGTATCAAATCTGTTATATGTATCTGTTCTTTAATTGGTCGAGATCATCGTCATTTTACTCCACTGTTTTCTTAACACGAACAAAATATGCTTCTAACTTCTTTTTATTTATTTTTTCAGGTTACGTAGAAGTCCCACTGCGCTTTTGTCAGAGACATCTCATGAAAAATATATTTAGAGAAAAAATTATTATGTCAAATATGTATGATGTTCGTGATCCTTTGCTTAGCTGAATCTAAAATTTTAAAAAGATGTTTTCTCACTAGAGATTAAGACATTTAAATGTTAACATTTTACCGAGGATAAGAGATACTTCTACATTTATTTAAAGACTAACTGCAAACCGCTACTTCAATCGTGACTGTCTGTAAAAGCTTACCAGATTAAAATGAGTAAATCGATATCAATGGACAGACAAACTTCCGCAATAAATTAGTATGGTTGGATTTTATTACAAAGTCAATACACCAGATTAAGATGATCTGTACATTCAAATGATTCTCTTCCTTCCGGATTTCACGTTATTTGGTGACTATACTAATTACTGTTGTTGAATGTTTAACTACAGTATTCTAAGTTTTTGACCTGATGATGATGTTATGAGCGAAACCGGTTGGCTATTTATAAAATGATACGTAAAACAGTACAAGTGTTTCTTCATTTACAAATAAAAATATTTAGAAGTTTCACCAAGCGCCGACGATGAAAAATATCGAATGTTGTTACAACTGTAGTATAGTACAGTAATTTTTGAAGTATAGTTAAAAAATCTTATATAAAAATTTCAACATACTTGCAACTTGGCAGATCTTTGTTTGTGAAAGATAAAGGTCGCAGGTTCAAGTCATGTCTAATATTTTTTAAAAGTTTACATAATCAGAATTCAAGATTATGCATGTTGTATAAATAAATTAAATTTTAAACAACTTTTTAACAAAAATGTTATTTCTTCGTTCTCCTTTATGATTTTAGCAGTACCTCTACCGGAGCAGGACATGGATTTATTTATGACTTTAAAGTAAGCAAGGAAATGGATTTTCGAATGTATAAAAATTATATCGGCTGTACACCAAAGAAGGCAATAGAGCGTTGCTAACCTAAAGATGGGATGTTAAATCTACCTAGATAATTTACCTCAGTGTGTGGTTTTCGTTTTCGTTTCGTTTTCCAAACTGTTGGTAGATTTTGGTGTTACTTATTTTTCTTACCCTCCGGACCGGAATAGGACAATGCCCAGAAATGGTGTCATGGTGCCAGGTACAGTCAATACAGTGTTAACAAATCAAGTTTTATCCATGTGGGTCCAGGCTACTTTCCAAAACAGACTATATGTCTTTCTGTCAGTCAACTCCTAAACGACGAGCATAGGCATATCATCACTAACACCGTGACATCTGACTTGATGGTAGAGTTTCGCAGCGACTCGCCCGGATTGGTACCACCGATTTATCTGTTCCTGTCTCCATAACGTCAGCACTTGCCGTTGATGTGTTCCGGTTTCGTCGATAAGGTAGCCGAGGCCTAGCATCCCGGCCTCATGTTTTCTGCGCACTATTAGGTACTTACCTTTGGTGCTTTTAGAGGGCGTGTATTTCTTACCATCAGGAAATCCGTCTGCGTATTTGCCTTCCGATATCATGAAAATACGGACGGTTATATCTTATCAACACGAAGTCGTCTACGTTTTCCCCGTGTTCGTCCAGGCTACTTTCCAGAACAGACTATCTGCCTTTCTGTCAGTCAACTCGTTAACGATCATAGGCTTACCGTCACTAACACCGTGACATCTAACTAGGTGGTGAGTTTCGCAACGACTCACCCGGATTGGTACCACCGCCTTAACTATTACTGCCGCCATAACATCATGACGTGTTCCGATTTGGAGAGTAAGGTATCCGGTACACTTACGCTCGAGGCCTAGCATCCCGTCCTCATGTCTTCAGCGCACCATTACTACCTTTGGTGCCTTGTGAGGGCGTGTATTACTTATCATCAGGAAATCCGTCTGCTCATTTGCCTTACGATATCATGAAAACACGGATGGTTATCTCTTATCAACATGAGAGTCGTCTACGTTTTCGTTATTCTAATAACATACAAAAATCATAAAGTATGTTTAAGCTTATTGCAATATTCTATTTAAAAGAGTTGTATAACTGGCTCACTTTAACAAGAAAATAAGCATGCTAATCCTAGGTTGGCAACGCAGCATTATTTATGGATTATCTAATCTATATATGAAGTGTACTTCTAGCAAGAATTGTATCTGCTTTTCTTACAATTGCATAACATTGATTTTAATTTTTGGCACTAACCATTTGCGAAAACGTCCAAATTGAGGATTTATGAACACTGTTTCCTTATTAACAATCGCATGATAAACTGCTTAGTTTTCCGAAATTATATCTTAAGAGAAATCTTTGCTGCAAATCACTTGGAGCAAGCAATTTTCTTGGAGCAGCGGCCATTTTGATGAACAATTTACACGTGAATTTTTTTGATTGCTACAATCAGTAACTCTTAATATAATACTTAATCATCTGTCTTGTACGTAGTTTGAGATGGAATGGAATATTTCAATGATTTCTTATTTTAGTACTAGCTTTCGCCCACGACTCCGTCCGCACGGGTGTCGGTCTTCGCGTAATAGAAATGAAGATAAAGATATTTTTTTCTACGTATTTTACCAGGATAAAAAGTATCCCTTTTATGCCCAGGATAATAAGGTATAATTATAACAAGTTTCATAGAAATCGAACCGTTAATTTTCACGTGATGCTCAGGCATAAACATAGATACGGACAAAAAAAATTTTAATCACTTATTTGGGTTTGGTATTGCTATTGCTATTTATTTTTTCAATATTTTTAATGTACAGAATTGACCCTTCTACAGATTTATTATATGTATAGACTAGCGGCCCGCCCCGGCTTCGCATGGTTATGAAACATACATATGAACCTTCCTCATCAGTCATTTTAAAAAGCATCAAGATCCGTAGCGTTATTCTAAAGATTTAATCATACAAAGGGACATAGGGACAGAGGAACGAATGAATGAACTCTTTATTGTGCACAATTAAACTTATTACAAAATGGTACAATTAAGTATTAACAAGAGCATATTATTATAGTTCATAGTACACAAAAGGCGGTCTTATCGCCACACAAATCGATCTCTACCAGACAACCTTTTGAGGAAGCGACTTTGTTTTATACTATGTAGTGATAGTCAGTCCTAAAAATGGTAAGCATGATCATGATGACTCAATTTTGAAGTAACTACTTAATTCAATTTTCGAAGAAAGTGAACTCTTTATTATAATATTAAACAAAAAAAATACTGATCTTATTGACATTGAAAAAAAAATATTTTACAGAAACGTTATTATTTTCTTACTGTTAGGCTATATCAATTTTTGTAAAAAGAGAGACAAAGTGATAAAATAAAAAAGTGAAAGTAACAATTTTAATATAAAAAAATAATCCCCATTATTTAGAGATAATTGCGAAGATAATTTTAAAAATATACGCCTTTTATCCCACTTACTGATGTCACCTGACGTTTACAAACTATCTTGTCTCAATAAAATATATTTAGGCTTGTTACACACGTACCACAACCACCGACACACTACTACTAACAAATGAATAGAAATTATTATTAATATACATGAAGCAAACTTTGTCGTCATTATTGACCAGTGAGTGATATTAACCACATCGTACCCAAAACACAATCAAAAGCGATAGACCAATGGTCTTTCTTTAACTCTCTGGAGATTATCCCGTCAAGGAGTTTTATATCAGTTTAGTGGCTACCACACACGCCTAACTACATCGACCGACCGCGAGGCTCGGCTTCGATTCCCTAAGGGGAAAGATATTTGTACGATGAACATTTAGATGTCTGCATTTCCGGGCCTGAGTGTTTATTAAATTTATTCTGGTATCTACTTAAGTATTTCTATGTATTAGAATCGTTGACTAACATCCATAACACAGCTTACTTTGGGGCTAGGTTCAATTTGTGTGACTTATCCAGGGACTTTTATTTATTGATAAATTTATTTATCTCCGTAAGCCAATGTCTCTACAAGTCATCACCATTGCGTCATCGCAACCGAACTAGTGTAAACATATTATACACTTCTAAATTTTGTTAATACCACAATTGAACAACGTATATAGATTTGCAGCAACACTATTCACACGTAGTCAATGCTTGCCACCTTTATCACTGCAATGTGCTTGTCGTACGTGTGTAACAGGCCTTATCGTAATATTTATGTGGATCATGTCAAACATGCCAATAACAGAGTTGGGCGTATTTTTGCGTATCCTCCTAAACAATATTTATAGCTTCGTGAAAAGTACAAAAATATTCAGTATTCAATGCGAAGGTTAAGACATAAAAAACAAATTCACATTACACATATTATAGCCCTTTCCGTAGAGGCGAAATTCGTCTGTATTACTTAATTTTGTCAAAGAGCACGGATTTGACTTAAAACGACGTGTGCTATTAGTTTGACTTGTGTGTGTATGTGTATATGTGTGTGTGTGTGTTTGTCGTTGTGTTTGTCTGTGGCATTGTAACTTTTGAACGGATGCAGATTTTTGTTTGAAAGCTATTACTATCTGTACATAAATGTTTATGTGTGTGTGTTTGTGTGTCTGAGTGAGTGTGAGTGTGAAAGTGTGTGTGTGTGTGGGTGTGTGAGAATTGGTATGTGCAAACCATCATTAGGTCAAAAAT
Source organism: Calephelis nemesis (assembly GCA_002245505.1). Classification (NCBI taxonomy): domain Eukaryota; kingdom Metazoa; phylum Arthropoda; class Insecta; order Lepidoptera; family Riodinidae; genus Calephelis; species Calephelis nemesis. Next base: position 83,066 of record NJDD01002185.1, on the reverse strand, counting down.
TTAAACTACTCCAGTACTGGTAATGGGACTTATTGCAATTTTAATTCGGTTAAACTATTTGCATTTTGTAAATGAATAAATTTGTGATATATACTTAGTTACTTCGAAATCGGAAAATCAAACTTTAATTAACAGTGTCAATATCAAAACTTCGTTATCAAAAATACTTGTCAAGATTCGAAACCTTCGAATTGGCGAGATTGCAAAAGTTTAATTCAAGTCTCCACAAAGTCGAAGGCAATCAATAGTTGAGGTGAGAATTTCAATAAGGTGTGGTTTTCTGAAGATAGGAGTTTGCGGCTTCAGTAGGGTTACTCTTGAAACTCGATTTCATGCAACTTGAAATTGGAATAGAATTCTTTTTTTATATTATTGGAAGGTAAACAAGCAGACGGAATTCCTGATGGTAAGAAATTCACGTCGCCTAGAGAAATTAAAGGTGGTAATGGTGCGTTGCCAACCTAAGGTCAGGATGTTAAGCCTAGAGCAAAAAGTAAGTTTACAGTAGCCTGTAAGGTAGCCCTTACCCTCCGACCCGAAACAAGTTAACGGCAAGCATTGACGTTACGATCGCAGGAATAGGTAACGCGCTCTACCACCTGATAAGATGTCACGGTTTTAGTGACAGTAAGCCTATTCTCGCCATTTACGAGCTGCCTGGCAGGAAGGTAGATGATCTATTCTGCAAAGAAGCCCGGACCAACATGGTTAAAAGAATTCATGTGATTTCGTACTCTTGAAGACAATACTAGAGAATCATTAACATTTAGAGCTCTTACACACGAACGGCATGTCACCAACAGCAAAGGTAACTGCGGCTGTCGACAAGTAGCGACGCTTGCAGTTGTGACGGCAAGCGTGTGTAAGAGCACTAAGTCAATAATGAACAACCATTTATTAAATCGAACATATGTTCGGTTTATATTTATTGATTATTTTAAAAACTTAATGTTAGTAATTTACTAATATTGTATTCAAGAGTACAAAATGACACCATTTCAATTCCAGTTTCCATTCGGTATGAAATCGAGATTCAAGAGTAACCCTACAGATACAGTTACAATGGCAAACTATTGTGAAGTTTGTTTTAGGTACTTATTTATTTACTGTGCATTCAAAGGTACTAATAAAAGTATATAGCATGTAAAATTACACCAAAGGCTAGCTTGCCTATATTTACTTGTATATTTTCTTTAAAATATAAGTAGACATTGATTTTGTGCTGGTAAAAATAATGTCTTTGTGGTCCAGATGTGGAACCTCTTCAAGAGGTCCCGGGTTCCAAACTCCGGTCACACAACAATAAAGAAAAATGTGACTATTTTATATGTAGATGTTTGAATGCGATGATTAGTTATGGTCAGGTATTTTCTTAACTGCAGAATATTCGTATATTACTATTATACTATACCTATAAACTACACTTAACTTAGTTGTGTATAATATAACACTAAATAGGATTAGTCCTGGTTGCCGGGGAGTTTGTTTTGGGAGGGAAGTAGGGAGGGAGATGGAGAGAGACGGAGAGAAAGAGAGACGGAGAGAGAGAGAGAGAGAGAGAGAATCGGAATATAAATTTCTAAAAGAATTTCTAAAAAAAAAATTCTAAAAGAAAAAAGGGTGTCATTTAGTTATTTTGGAACTAAATGACATCCTTTTTTCTTTTAGAAAAGGTTAAATTTATGAGAGTCAATAGATTTATTCATCATCTCTGCACATTTTAAGATACTATCAGAAAAAACGTACCTACCTTCGAGGTGGTTTAATTCGATTACTTACTCCTAGTTTGCAGTTTTACTATTCCTGTTGAGCCTGCAACACTTTTTTTGGAATGGGTAAAAACTTCTCAAGTCGCGTCAGGACACGTCACCTGATTTAAAATTCGTAAGACGGCGCAGGGCGCTTGCGTGAATTTTCGTGTTGTCATGTTTGTGTACGATAGCGCAATAAATGAATATTGTATTCTACCACATACATGGTAGTACTTTCATACTGATAATTAAATCAATTCGTGTAAAATTACTCACTAACCATTCCAAAATATCAAAAATGCTCAACGTTAATATTTAAATTTACACTTCTGCCGGCACTCCTGGAGTGCAACCCGATTTTTTTAATTTTACAAGCAACATGTAAGTGGCTCTTCTGATAATAAGATACAAGTTACAACCAATGCCTATAGACACCATTGATGTTACCGGTATGTCGCTATCTTATGGCCGGTATCTCAAGCCACGTGCAAATTTACCGGTTCCAATGGTTTTTTACCAAATTCCAAAAAAACCGGTATCAAAATGGAACAAGACAATAGCAACTACTTCAGGAATATTCATACAATTCAGGCAAGCAGCTGCACAGCATTCTACCATCTAATTATGGCATTTATTCCGAAACAACGGGTGATAGGGTCGTCTCATCCTATTATCGAATGCATGTTTATAAATTTAATTCACGACTTTCTTTTGGAGCTGCTGCAATTAAGTTGCATTTTACTGAAACTTTTATTGCAGTTGAAAGCTTATAGTGGACATGAAGGACAAAATACGAAAAACTTTCAACATACAGAAAGTATATAATCTAATCAAGAGTGGAACGCTCATTTCTCACACTTGTTCCCGTTTGAAACATTAACTATTCTTAATTGTATGATAGAAATAAAGAGACCTCAAAATGAATTATTCTGTTCAAGCAATATTTAACAATAACAATAAAAACACACAAGATCGAGTTAATCTTGCATCGCGATATTACAGTTAATTATGCCTGTAGCTTATATATAACTAGGAACGCTTCTTAGTTGGAGCTTAGAGCCACACTGTGAGCCCAGGATATGCACATTGCCTGATTGGGAAGACTTAGCTTCGCCAGTCATTTTGAGCGACATCAGCTTCCCTATGGTCAGAAATCAAAGTATCAAAGAAACTGAAGTCCTTTTAAATGATTATAATGATGAATATAAATAAATAAATGAATATTCCTGGACAAGTTACACAAATTGAATCTAACCCCAAAGTAAGCAAATTATATGCTTGTGTTATGGGTGTTAGTCAACGATACTAATACATAGAAATACTTATATAGATACTAAAATTAATTTAATTAATCCCCAGACCCGAAAATGTAGACATCTAAATGTCCAATTTATCACACAAATGCTTGCTGCCGTCGGAAATCAACCCGAGCCTCGCGGTTGATGCGTGTACGCTAACCACTCGACCAACGAAGCGGTCAATGAACGACGCATTTTGGTGTTTATCTTTTTCGCCATAGCGTTTGTTCTTGCCATTGTCGTGTTCCCTGTTGAAAAGGGTTAGCCGTTTAACTTAAAATGCTAAATTGGTAGAACAACAAGCGGTGTGACATGTACAGAAACAATATGTTTTTGAGATTTATTTACAAGTATTAAAATCTTAACTACAATATCAAATCTAACTTTACAAAATGTAAGAGGGTATAAAAATTCAGAAACTCCACAGCGAAACTTGAGGAATGAAAAAATGAAGGGGACATTTTGATGTAAGCTCTACATTTTTCATGAAACGCTATATTAAAATTTCAACTTATTACAGAGCTTTTGTATCTTGGGGCTAAGCTTTTAACCAACCTTATTAAAGTGAAATGTAACCGGTCTCGTAAAATTATGTTAATCATTGAACTGAATGAAAAAGTTATAATCTAGATCTAAAATTTACATAATATTAAAGTTATTTCATCGATTATTGCTTTTGTGGTATAGTTGCGGCACCACTGTTGCCAGTAATGCAGGTTCTTGTCCCAGGTTCGATTATGGGTCCAGAAATCCATAATGTGTTTTCTAAAACTATGCAAATAAATACAATTACAGTATCTATTTGTTATATTAAAAAAAACGCTCATTAGGTACTACATTCATATGAATGTATGCGCGTATAACAAAAGGCGTTTTTACGATTTTTACAAAATCACCTACCTAGGAGGTTACTTTACTCTAGAAAAATTTTAATCCTGAAATAAAAAAAAATTAAAAAATATATTGGAGTTATAATGTTTTTAATAACGATTTTACTATATGCGTATAAATGTATATACGTTATTAGATTATTACATACGTACAATTAAATAAAATTTTGGTGTATAAATTTGTGTGTGTAACATTAAAATAACCGATTCTATATACATATGAATGAATTAATATAATAAACGAGTTACTTTTAAGCTTTATTTATTTTAGCTAAAATCTAAATTGACTAACTATACCTACTAAATATTTTTTGTTAAAATTCAAGCGGTCAAAGTCACGGGCATAGCTAGTTTTCTTATAAAACGTCGTTGTATTGGACAAGCAAATGGTTTACGTTATGTCCACCTTTCATCTACATTTCATCTACAAATTACCTTTGGCAAATCATGTGTGTCTTGGTTACACCTTTTCCAACTTCTTGCCGAGTAAGCCTCATTTACTTTTACATCCCCCCTGTTACCCCGTTACATTACCCCGTGTTGGTCCGGGCTCCTTTGCAGAATAGACCATATCTGCCTTTCTTGCCAGGCAGCTCGTAAAAGGCGAGCATAGGCTTATCGTCACTAACACCGTAACATCTGACTAGGTGGTAGAGTTTCGCAGCGACTCGCCCGGATTGGTACCATCGCCTTACCTATTCCTACCGCCATAACGTCATGACGTGTTCCGGTTCGGAGGGTAAGGTAGCCGGTAAACTTACTTTTGCTTGAGGCCTAACATACTGACCTCAGGTTGGCAACGCACCATTACCATGTTTGGTGTCTCTAGGCGGCGTGAATTTCTTACCATCAGGAAATCCGTCTGCTTGTTTGCCTTCCTATAACATAAAAAAAAAACATCCTCATTGAATGGAAACACAAAGCGAACGTCACTCTACCACTTACTCTGAGTGCAGATGGAATAATCCACTGACCTTTAATTATTACATAATTCCAATAAACATTCTTTGTGTCGTATAAAATTGTGACGCTACTTTTAATTAGCAATCGCATTAATAAACCAATTAATCACAATGCTCCTCAATGGTGTTCAATTGCCTTACTGGTTGAAAGACAGGTTTGTTACCGATGTGTGTAGATTTGTCACTAGCACCGTGACTCCGACTAGGCGATAGAGTTTCGCAACGACTCGTCTGGATTGGTTCCACTGCTTTACCTATTCCTGCCGCCATAACGTCAGTGTTTGACATTGACGTCTTCCGGTTTGGAGGATAAGGTAGCCGGGAAACTTACTTTTGCTCGAAACCTAAAATCCCGGCCTCAGGTTTGCAATGCGTGTCTTTGACCATAAAATCCTTTGGTGTCTCTTACCATCATAAGTACTTACCCTCAGGATATCCGTCGGCTTGTTTGCCTTTTAAGGGGCCATATACGTTAAAATACGTCAGCAATTTACTGTTTTTTTCATACAAAGCAATCATGGATCTTGCTGACAAAAATACACAAGATTAACATGAATATGCTTTACTAGACTAGTGTTTCCAAAACACCATTCATTTCACTTTGGTCGATGAAAAAAAACAAAAAGTTAACCCTTTTTTGAAAGCAAAACGCAAATGTCTACTTCAAACATAAAAATATCGACACCAGATTTAACGTAAACGTAGATAAGTACTATACCTAAAAGATAAGTGTTTCAGTTTTTATACTTCTTTTCAAATTACTTTTATAGTGTCAAAAATAGTGATTTGTCGCTTAAGACGTTTACTTTAGAGCGCAATATTTCATAGTAATCATTGAACGAGGGAGTGCGGTGATTGGCTCTTCTGGCTGACTGAGTATGAGGCCTTAATATCACAAAAATAAAAAAAATATATAAAAATGCTCAAGTTCAATTTGTTTAAGTTGTGTGAATTGGGAATTTGTGGTGACTTGTTGAGATGGATACAATTATTTACTATAGTAACAATAACTTCAGGTGTGCCACAAGGACAACACCTCGGGGATCTGTTTTATAGTTCATATCTGTTCGATATCGACTTGAGTCTTTAATCTAAGCGTTTATGATAAAGCAGATGCCAAAAAATATTTTTGCAAGATAACTATAAATGAAAATTGCAACGCTTTACAAAAAGATTTCCTAAGTCTTAGTAATATTATGTTATAAACAAAATCAAAATCAATGTATAAAAGAGTCAAAGTAAAAGTTTTACTAGGAAATGAAATCCTTTTCAATTTGTTTATAATTTTAATCGAGTTCTTATATATAAAACTTAAGTGGAGCGAGATTTAATGATATTTTCAGAACATATAGACTTAGGGCCAATATTAATATCCTATATTTATCTGTGGATAGGTTATCCACAGATAAATATAGGATATTGTTGCAAAGATGTTTTCTTAACTATTGGAAAGTAACAGCGATTACCTGGTTACTGATTTAAAATAGCAAGATCTCTAATCTTAGATAGATTAATTATTAATTATGACCGTTAGTGCGTAGAAAAGTATATAAATATTTATTTTTTATTTCACGCATATGTACAAATTTTAAAAATACTGACACCGTAAAAACAGTATATAGTGCAGGCACATGAAGTGTTTAGGAGTATGCTTCTTTGATATGGTATCCCCATTACATTATTTAAACGAACCGCATTGAAAAGTGGCAAGAAATTTCATCAGCCATCTCAATTTTCACCTTGGTTATAATTCCTCTGTTCACAAACTTAACTAATTTCACATGCATGCTATCCTTTTCAAATTAAACAAATGAAATGGGACACTTGCCGAAGACACCAAGTCCTACAATGTGATAGGTGACAAGCCTATCGTCAACCGGGCACATAACCAATCAATATTATTTTATGAAATTTGAAAATACTCATTTTCTGTTTATTTATTGCCCGATCCGGGGATCGAACCCTTGACTTCAAGATGTCAAGTCCGATGCTGAACTGGTGGACCATATTTACAAGGTTATCCAATTGCAACCAAGTCTGGATCTCATGTTAAAATCCAAGGAAAATCGAGGATGATGCTCAATTCAAGTGAACGTAAAAATTATTTAATATACTTATATTTTCAGAGCAATATCCGAAAGTTTAATATTAAAAGTACTTTAACTTTAAGCAGTTCCGTTAGCCAGATGATGAATCGTTTTACACAACAACAGGACTTAGATTGTGTTTCCGAAACTTTGTTCCGCACTTCATACAAATAACAATTAACGAATAAATTTTGTGTAATGTAATTACTTATCTTAAATCGAAGAAAACCGCAAAACCGACCTCCAATTCCCTAATGTTATAAAGAGGAAATGTTTGATTTTTTGTTTGTTTGTTTGTTTGAAATGAATAGGCTCCGAAACTACTGGACCGATTTTAAAAATTCTTTCACCCTTAGAATACTATATTATCCCTGAGTGACATAGGCTTTGTTTCATCAAATCGGTGCAGTAAAACTACTAGTATTTTATACTTCGAAACTTGTTTTATTAGCAAAAAAGTTTTTTTAACATAAGAACTACTTTTAACAGACTTCCAAAAGGAAGAAATTAATAATCGCCTCTGTGGTCTAGCGGTTCAGGTGTTGACTTGACTGCATGAGGTCCCGGGTTTGAATCCCGGATCGAGCAACAAAAATAAAATTTGGGTTTTCCAATTTTCTAATAAAAAAATGTTGCTCGGGATTGGAAATGTGCCCGGTTGGCGATATGCTTGCCACCTATCACATAATGGGACTCAGTGTCTTCGGCTAGTCCTGGGTGTCCTGGTTGTGCCTCTGCTTACCTCTTCAGGGATATGGGTGTGAAGATATTTTAATAATTCGTTTTTTTTAAGAATTTTGTTTTAACTTGGTTTTTCCTCACCTGTAAAGTGTTGAATTTCCACTTGTACCAGTTTTTACAGGAGGCATAGAATATTTGTTGCTAATATAATAACATTGAATGAAAATTTGAAATTAAGCAACCTGTTATCGTCTAGACAGGGGTGAATTTTAACTGAGGTTTTAATATTCATCCAATTTTGAAGTCAATCCCTACCCTTTTATCATATTAAGCTAATATTAAGATATTATGAGGGCGATAGTGCATAAAAATAAGTATCAAATGCCTGAATAAAATCGGAATTTTCATATATATTTTTCATTTCACCCCAACGAACGACCACATTATCATTCTTGAACCCATTTATAAAATTTTTATGTCTTAGCATCGAATCGTATTAGTGGAAATTTGCTCATATTAAGATAATCCTTTTAATATTATAAATGCGAAAGTTTGTATGTATGGATGTATGGATGTTTGTTACTCTTTCACGCAAAAACTACAAAGCCGATTACGATGAAATTTGGTATGTAGGTAGCTGAAGACCCAGAATAACATATAGGCTACTTTTTATCCCGGAGTTCCCGCGGGATTGGGACTTACGCGGGTGAAATCGCGGGGCGCAGCTAGTATTTTATAAATTTACCTCAACAATTGGAATATTCAAGTTGAATTTTCCTATTATAAGTGGTATACTACATTTCAAGTGTAGCAATCCGATTTTAAACATATATACGTGAGGCATTCTCAACTTTTGAGTTTTATATTTTTTGAATTTATAATATTGTATTTTTAAAAAAAAAACAACACTGTTGATATTTGAAAAAAATGTATTTACTTATTGAAGTTAATCCTCAGTCAAATTCTTAAAAAGTAATCAAGAGTAAAAACCAAGTACAGTACTACTATTTTAATTTACGTTTTACATTTTGTATTCTTTTACACTTCGTACTTTTATTTTTAAATTTTGCTGACCTAATATAAATTTAAGCGAAATAATTAATTATGTGTAATAACAACTCTACATAGATATCTTTAAAATACATTCGGATTTCTGAAGCTTGACGAATATAGCCGAAGCGTATAATTTAAATAGTACTACTGTAAATTGAGAGATTACGGTAGTAGTATAGATAATATAATCTCGATAATATACTTGTATTGTCATGATATAAGCTCCAGAAATGCTCCAGCTGCTAGAAATGGACTGTAATGGTTTCATTCTATATCGCAATTTGATATTTTTATTAAAAGTTAGTTTATGATTCCGATTTGGTTATAAAAATTGTATCAATGTCACAATAGTGTTTTTGATGTAGACTTAATAATGCAAAAAAATATATACATAAAAACTGAACTAGGTAGATGAGAAGTAAGGAGTAGAGATAGACCACGTCCTATTAGTCCCATAGTCATGATTTGCCTTGAAATCGACATGAAACCTGAGGTACTAGTAAATAACTCAAAAATCTCCATTAGAATTCTGATATTTATGTGGAACTATTTCAGAATCATTAGCTATTTTTAATCGAGTTCAAAAAAAAACGAGGAGGTTCTTAATTCGGCCGGTATATATTTTTTTAATGTTTTTACACCAATTTCTTCGACGTTTTTGAACCGATTTACGTAATTCTTTTTGAAGTTATACTTCTTCTGGTGCGTTAGAAAAAAATGAAGAGGGTAAATTTTTACTATGCGCGCGCATACATGATGAAGTCAGCTATAGATAACATTTTAGTTTTTTGTGATATTTTTATTAAATATTAAATAAACTTTTTAACTGAATAATGCATTATAACAAAACTTTTAATGTATTAATTACCTTTTTTCTATGGTTAGTGTCGTTTTGTCTACAAATGTAAAATAAGGCAAAAGATAAAATTTTTAAAAAGATTTTTATCTTATTACGCCGAAGAAATATAACTTCTAACGCGTGTATTAATTATATTATAAGTACACACACAATTTTTTTTTTGATTTTGATGCAGAATAGCTTCGAATTGGTTCCATAAAAATTTGATTTAGGTGGCCTAACTTAATCAAATTTTTAAATCATTGGTTTTTATTTTATAAGCATTTTTTTATATATTTTCACATATCCCGATGTTTATTAATATCATATCAGCAACAATCTAAAAAGTATTAAATAAAAATAACTACGTTAATAAAAATCGATTTCAAACTTGCAAAGTAAAAAAGAATAAAGATTTAATATTAATTTTAAGCGATATATGATTTATATGTGCCATTTACTAATAGGTTTTAAGTCGGTGCCAAGTCTTAAACTAGTAATTAATTATATTATAACTAAGTATTAAACTGGTATTGCATCGACTTCAAACCTATTAGTAAGTGGCATATTTAAAAATATGTAGTATACAATTAATATAAAATCTTAATTATTTTTTACTTTTCAGTTTTAAAGTCTGTTTTTATTAACGTAGTTATTTTTATTCAAAAAAAAACAATTCACGTTATCTTAATGAATTAATTGGAGTCTTTTATCTTTTTACTGTTTGTAAATTGTTGTCAATCGGATAAGACGTGTATTCTTGTTAAACAATTCTAAATTTCCATTCCATTTCATTCCATTCTATTCCGTTCCATGCCATTCCATACCATAAAACAATCAAAATCTGTTCGTTACTGACCAAGTAATGGCTGACATACAAAAAAAATGTCGAATTGATTTAAGATAGGATTAAATAAGAATTAATTTAACTCTTATTCGTTAATTGTAATTTGTATGAAGTGCGGAACAAAGTTTCGGAAACACAATCTAAGCCTTGTTGTTGGGTAAAACGATTTATCATCTGGCTAACTGAATTTTTTCAAGTTAAAGTACTTTTAAAATTAAACTTTAGGATATTGCTCTGAAAATATAAGTATATTAATAATTTTTACGAACATTTGAATTGAGTATTTTCCTCGATTTCCTTTTATTTCCGTCACCAGATTCAGACTTGGTAGCTATGGTAGTACGGTAGGTACCTCGAAAGTAAGGTCTCGGGGAGAAATCGATCGATTAAAAAAAACTAAAAAATTAAAAAAAAAATGAATGAAAAAAATATGAACATATAACCTTCTCCTTTTATTCAATGCTGGTTATAAATAAATATTTTCTTAACGCCTGATGGAAAAGTGGACGTTATAACACGTTTAACAAGCATGTATGTGTGTGCGTGCATGTGTGTATGGCTGTGTAAACGGATGGAACAATTTCGATGTGTTTTTTATTGGAAAGCTGTCCTGCTTTTTTATGTAATGTAACTTCACATTTTTAACGTTTGGGTATCGAAACTAGGGTTTACTACAATTACTTTTTAGGGTTCTATACCCATAGGTAAAAGCGGAAACCCTATTACTAAGCCTCCGCTGTCTGTCTGTCTGTCTCCAGGCTATATCGCAAAAATTGTGATAGCTAGAAAGCTGAAATCTTCATAAATGATGTATTTCGTGAGCAACGGCCGGCGCGGGTAGTGGAGAAGATAATATCACTGAGCGAGCCACAGCAGCATGTATTCCCGCGAGCGTCGTCTTGCTGCCCGGATGTGTATCGAAAACCTAACTATAAGTTTGCAATTTACTACTTGTTGATAGTACTGTACCTTGCTCGATTCTGACTCGCAATTGGCCGTTTTTTATTTCATATTTTCCATGGGATACCTAATTGATCTTATATCGCTTATAACAGCAAAATTGATTTTTTTCAATGAACTCTCGACAAAACTTTTATGTAATGCTAAGAATCATCTCGATCCTGACAGATTTCAAACAAAAAAAAGCATCAAAATTGGTCCATCCATTCAAAAGTTATGATGCCACAGAAAGACACACACATAGATACAGGGTAACTGGTTTTAGCATGCTTTACAGCAACTTGTTGCTATTGCCGTTGTTGAAGTGTTATGTTCCGGACCGGAGGGTAGAATAGCTACCACGTAAGCGTAAACCTTGGCATAATATCCCGGTTGGAGGACGGTGACGTACCAATAACATCTATGGTGTCTATAGGCCCTATGGCCTTTTACCATTAGGAGAGCCGTATGTTTGTTCGCTCTCTAATAAATAAAAATCTTTTTTTATGACATTGGAAGGGAAGCAGGCAGGCGGATTTTCTGATAGTATGAAATTAGACACCAAAGAGACGGGGATATTGGGCCTACAGCAGAACCTCCTCCGAACCAGAACACATCAATGGCAAGCATTGACGCTACGACTTCAGGAATAGGTAAGGCGGTAATACCTGTACCTCCTCGAGGCCCGACAGGACCTTATAGTCTCCGCTTCTTGTTCGGTAGTGCAATATACTCATAGTAATTTTAATTAATAAATTGCTGCTAAAGGGGTTGTCGCTTCCCTAAAACCAGAAACGCTACTAAAATAACAATAACAAGAGCTCATTGGTATGCGAAAAACAAAGTTTAATAATGAAGTAAAATAACCAAAGAAGTTCAGAGCAAAAACAAAGGACCATTATATATATTGATGTGAACGAAATCTAAGAGCTTTTGTCTATTAAGATCTTCCCACAACTTCTTCTGATTTCATTCAATTGTTATTTCAATATTATTTACTTACAATTTTATTTCTATTATGTATCTATTTTCTTCTTCGAAATCGGTGTGTTTGTATGAAAAGGGTAACAAATGTGAAGAAAGTCAGACAGGTTGGTTTGAATCATGAGGTTTGGCACTCGATACCCTCTGCAATCTGCATATGCCGTAAGGGACTTGGTTTGAATATATAATATGTATGTTATAAATACCCTGTGCTAGTCTGAGGGTTTAAAATAGACCACGTGCTTCCCTGTCAGGCAGCTTGAAAGAGACGATCATAGGTTAGATGGTTTACCAACAAGATTACTGCTGGTAAAGTGCAGTGTAAAAATGTGCATGGGTAGGGATCCACCGTTTTACCTATTACTGCCACCATAACAAATATATAAATAAAGGTTTTTGAAAAATTGCACAAACTAAATCTTATCGCCTCTGTGGTCTAGCGGTTCGAGTGTTGGGCTTGACTTCATGAGGTCCCAGGTTCGATTTCCGGGTCGGGCAACAAAAAGAAAAACGTGGTTTTTCAAATTTCTAAAAAAAATGTTGCTCGGAATTGGAATGGCGATAGGATTGCCACCTATCACGTTGGGACCTAATATCTTTGGCTAGTCGTGGATGCCCTGGTTGTGCCTCTGCCTACATCTTCGGGGATATAGGCTTAATGATACTTTTAAATCTAACCCCAAAGTAAGCAAATTATATACGATCAAAGATTCTAATACATAGCAATACTTGAAAAGATACCAACATAAATTTAATAAACCTCCAGACCCGGAATTGCAGACATCTAAAAGTTCATCACACAAATGCAGCACAAATGCAGCTGTCCCCATCGGGAATCGAACTCAACCCTCGTGGTTCGTCAGTGTAGTTAGGCGTGTAAGCTATTCACTCGATCAACGAGGCGGTCAAATGTAATGACATTGTCACATTCCGGTTTATAGGTTGCGGTAGCTAGTAGACTTACAATAGGCCTCAGGACATCAACGCACCTGTAACATCTATGTTGTTTATTGCCACGGTTGTCCCTTCCTGCCAGAAGACTCGTGTGTTTGTGCGCTGTCGACGATTCTCATACAAACTTTCATACGCTATGTAGTTTTTTGGTGGTTGATTTTTGAAAAAACAAAAAGCCTGTGGTTATTAATCTGTATATCTAAGCTGTTAGATTGAGGTACAGAGCATTAAAGCTGGTCTTGGTGCCTCTCAATTTATACTCCCTCCTTACAAACTTCTAGGCTTCTAGGTACACATACCATTTACACATACTTATAAATTTATGTGACAAGATAAACATTTTTCTTTTTCTTTAAAATTTGTAGAAAATTAATTAAAGCACAGGGCAAGTGATCTCTTTCGACAGTGAGAGCCTAACATCGGGTTTAAATACCTCATAAATTTAGACAGCCTTTGTGGTCTAACAGTAAGGCGTTGGATTTGACTTTTTGAGGTCCCAGGCTCGATCCAATAAAAAACAAAGAAAATTTGTGAGTGTGCGCGTATGTGTGTGTGTTTGTAGGCTAGAGATTGGCACAGGCTGCTTTTTATCCTGATATCAAAGCTGTTAAATAACGAAAGTATTATTTATACGCGAGTGTAGACAAAACAAAGAAAATCTGTGCGTGTGCGTGTATATGTGTGTGTACGATGGAGATTGTCACAGGCTATTTTTTATCCTCATAACTAAGCGGTTAAATAGCTTAAATACGCAATCGTAGCCAACACAAAGTAACGAAGAAAAAGTGTACCTAATTATAAAATAGGTTTGTTGGTTTCCAAGAATGTGATCCCTTTGAGTAACGCTTGACAAAACTTTACCTTATGATAATTTTGTCTCAAATTTCATGGCTTGTCGAACCTTGGGGTCGTGTTTATGTAACAAACAGTTAAACACAAATATTTAAATATCTTTACAAAGGCACGAATTCATAATGTAAACGAAATAATATAGATAATTGGTATTCCTTTCAGGTTCTGTATTAACACAAATACTGTAATACAGTTGAGCTTAGAAAGTTATTAAAAGGCAAGGTTAAGGTAGTGGCGAGGAATTAATAATAACTGGTGGTCGCCCATTGATTGAAAAAAAATTTAATATCTTGTTGATAAGTACGCCATCTTCATTTCTCAATACCGACTACTTTGTTTCCAAACTGTATGGTGCGCCATCTGTGATCTGTCATCGTTATCATCAATATGTTAGTTTGTGTGTGTCAAATGCATGGTAGTGTGTGTAATGTTTTATTCGTTTATTTAGTGTCATGTAAAAGCTTTATTATTGAAAAATATTAGCGTTCAGCATTTTCGTAAAAAGGGGTGTAAAGTTTTTGCTTCACGTATTAATATAAAGATTATTAATTCATCGCCACTACCTTATATAATTAATAACATAAGGATTGATTTATATAACATGATTTAAAAAAAGTGTTGGCCTAAAACTGAACATGCTACGTTAGTTTGGTCATATGGAAAGAATGACAGATTAAACATTGACATTACAGATTTAAGCATCATCCAGGCGGTTGTAATCACGCTTCAAACAAAGATGACCATGGTGGAATGTTTTTATCTTCCGATTATGAAAGAGTGCTAGAGTAAATTTTGATATAACAGACTTAGGTACCATTCAGACGGTTGTAATCACGCTTCCAACAAAGGTGACGTTGGTAGAAACTATGGTTCCATCTCCCTATTATGTTTGTTCCACATGGATTAAATTCCATAAGGATTATTTATTGAGGTTTGAATTCAAGTTTTTTTACAAGATGTAGATACCCGGGAACAAATAGGTTGATATTTTACCACCTAATCTTTTATCCGAAGTTGGTACCAATGATCTTTGAAGCACGTGTGTTTGTACGAAAAGAATATTTATGAATGCGTTAGAAACTAGACATATCTGTAAGAATTGTGACACATGGCATTCGGTAGTCTCTCCCTACAAACGCAATATTCATGGTGTAAAGATATATAAGTATTTATGTACCAATGCACATTTTTAAAATAATTCATAATCAAAAACTAGTTGCAAACTGCAATTTTGCTGTTAAATATTTGTTGTATTAAGGATATTCTTTTCAATGCTCAAGAATAAATGTTTAAGACCATATTTAGTTTACTATCTATACCTACTATTGACTTATTTCATTATTATTACTAATAATTAATTAGTCCTTTTGCTTACTTAGACTACTATACAGTCGAACAGTAATTGATTTAACATCATAGTATTGTTACAGCAATTGTATTCAGAAATTGTATACAATTTTTAAACTATAATAGCAAATCTGATGATAGCGGTAGTTTTGACGACAACTGATGGTATGAAACAACCGTGGTATACCGACACTATAGATGTTACAGGTGTATCACTGTCTTCCGGCTGGGATGTTCGACCTATTGTGGAAGTTTATCGTCTATCCTACCCTCCGGACCGAGTCATTAGGCGGAAATAGGTAAGGCAGTGGATATCTACCCCGGCAAGTAGCTGCGCAGCACTCTACCACCAGTGAAGTCATGCTATGTACTGTTAACTAAAGTAATAGAAAGAGACTAAACACTTTTAGCACTGTCAGATTAGTCTGTACACGATATTCCTACAGACATGTCACCTATTCCTCGGAGAACCTTGATCAAAAACATCACAATTTGACATGTCTAGACTAATCTGACATGTCCAAAATAATCAATCTCCTTTTTTGTTTCTTTTGAAAAATATAGCATTCTTCTAAAATAAGTTTAGTTTATGCATCGCAGAATCATCATCAAATACTAATATTTACCAAATCATTACATATTTACAAATGCTAAGAGGTAAGTTAAAAATTTACTCAGGGAAAAAGGGGGGTAACGTAACGTGATTGATGGATAGGTTCAGATTATTGAAACGAAGTTCTTTATGGCAGGCTTGAAGGAGATAGGGATTTTACTGCGCGAACGAACTGAAAAAAATGTGATAGTAAAAGCCGTAAGAAAAAACCGTGGAATAAAACCGTTAAATGAAACATGCGCAGGTGCGACAGTCGTATAAACAAGCGACTCTTCTCTTTCTCCCTCACTCCACCCCGCCAATGCATAGTATATACTTATGAATTGTGTCGACTTTACATTAGCCGAAGGAACTTCGTTTCTACCTGATATAATCCTTTAGCTGACCCAGGGCCAAGTTATCTGCATTGATTTATTTTATGGCAGATATGTTCCGGTTATTTTCTTTCATAAAAACCCATAACGATTTAGTTTAGTATGGGTTATTTTACTATAAATAGGTTCAGGTTATTTTATTTTGTAAAAACCCAGAACGAAATTGTCTATGCTGGAATATGCAATCTATAACTGGTTAAAAATAATAATTTCATAGAACATAATGTATTTAGAAAATATGTGTTCCAATCGATATTACGATTGTAATTTTACGCGTTTCTCTGGAATGTTATACGTTGCCTAAGAATTATAGAAAACATTGTTTATCGAACATTTTTTTACAGTTATAGTAATATATACTTAATATTATAACGCTAAAGAGTTTGTTTGTTTGCTTGAACGCGCTAATCTCAGGAACTACTGGTCCGATTTATTGAGAAATTCTGTAGGCTTTACATTGTCATGCTAAGACCAAAAGGAGAGGGGGAGGGCGCGCACCAAACAAAAATGTTTCTAAATTGTGTTTTTTTTTATTGAGAGCTTTCGCAGCATTCTCTGTGTAAACCGTTAAAGTTTCGCAAAAATCATGTATGACAGAATTGGTTAAGAGTTCCAAAAAAAGTGCGCGATAGCTTATTTTGTCTATCTTTTAAGGTTAGCTCACTGTAAGCTTTTTTATGCTGACCAAGTTTTTTTTATAATGTATGTAATATAGCACTTATTAAAAAAGTACATTATTTATTACAAGTAAAAAACATGTATTTAATTAAAAACTAAATTTCCTTTGACATCATTCGATTTAAATGAATATCTTACGAGACATCGCAGTTTTCAAATAACATCACAGCGATAAAATGATCAAGCACTGCTCACACTATGTGCAAATCCGGCGGGATCATTAGGGGAAAGGATGTTGGCCCCAGTTATGAATGCAAACCAGGCTGAGCAAAATACCAATACCAAAGCGATACGAAGTTCGCCGGGTCGGCTAGAATACAGTAAAATATTATTTAATTGTTATAATATTTATTATGGAATTTTACTTAGTATTATATAAAAACCAGTTGTTAAACTTAAGCATCATTCAGACAGGCGTAATTATGCCCAAATCACGCTTTCCATAACGGTAACTTTGGTGGAAACTTCGTTTGAAACATATCAAAGTTTGGATTACATCTTCATCCACACGGATGCAAACCAATGCTAACAACCAATGTTTCAGTCCGTATGGAACCCTTATTTGGTTGCCTTTTTCTGATCACTCAAGTGGTCGTTGCCACGGGCAACAGTTAACAAAAAAAACATCTTCACGCCCATATTAACGAAGGGGTAAGCAGAGGCACAATCACGGCACCCACGACTAACCGAAGACACTAAGTCCCACATTGTGATAGGTGGCAAGCCTGTTGCCAACCGGGCACATTTCAAATCCCGAGCAACATATTTTTTTGTTAGAAAATTGGAAAAACCCAATTTTCTTTTTGTTTCCCGACCCG
The DNA here is from genome assembly GCA_002245505.1 of Calephelis nemesis. Taxonomy (NCBI): domain Eukaryota; kingdom Metazoa; phylum Arthropoda; class Insecta; order Lepidoptera; family Riodinidae; genus Calephelis; species Calephelis nemesis. The sequence continues at coordinate 65,100 of NJDD01002185.1, read as the reverse complement.
GGATTCCAACCCGGGACATCTTGTCGTCTAGCGGTTCAGTTGTATGACTTAACAGTTAACAAATAATGATTAAGTTAAAATTTTGAGCTTATATTAGGAATGCTATTAAGCGAGGGCTAAATATTCCAGTACTAATAAATATTGCTTTTTAGTATAACTGAAGTCGAAATTCAAAATTCATAAAACAATTCAAAACCTATTCAAACGAAATTACTTCACAGATTATTTGCTTTTTTTATGATATTGGAAGGCAACAAGCAGACGGATTTCCTGATGGTAAGAAATTTCCGCGCCTACAGACACCAAAGGTGGTAATGGTGCGCTGCCAACCTGAGGCCGGGATGTTAGGTCTTGAGCAAAAGTACCGGCTACCTTACCCTCCGAACCGGAACACGTCATGACGTTATGGCGGCAGGAATAGGCAAGGCGGTGGTACCAATCCGGGTGAGTCGCTGCGAAACTCTACCACTTAGTCAGGTGTCGCGGTGTTAGTGACAGTAAGCCTTCGCTCGCCTTTTACGAGCTGACTGGCAGGAAGGCAGATGGTCTATTCTTCAAAGGAGCCCGGACCAACTCGGGGAATATGCTTGTAAGTATATTACGCGCTACTAATCACTTGACAGTTATTATAATCTTGTATGGTGGCTATAAATAGAAATACTTAATCTTAAAACACCATGTCTATTGGTATGTATAAAATATGTATTAGTTTAATTAAATTAAATAATTTATGCGTAATTAATAAAAAACCGGTCCGAATATCACTAACACGTCATTTCCAAATTTTACTAACACGTCTACGTACACTTAATGTAAAAAAAACATGTCTAAAACGTGATATAAAATTACATATAGTATGATTAAATTAAACAAGTTATGCGTAATTATTAAAAAAAACCGGTCCTAATTTCATTTGCACGTCATTTATGTGTACAAAAAATATACGTTACATGTAGAACAAAACCAGAAGTCGGATTTTTTTATGAGGTCACCTCTAAATCATGATGTACACTTTCGTTTTTTCTTTTTAATTCTACTCGCTCTTTGCCGAGTAAACGTATAGCAAACATACAGACAAATTTATGACAACCTCCTTTATAGCATTTGCTAAGAAATAGTAGAGTAGAGTAACTTCACGCTCATATTCCTGTAGTGCTAGGCAGAGGCACAATTAGGCCACCCACGATTAGCCGAATACACTAAGTCCCACAATATAATAGGTGGCAAGCCTGTCACCAACTGGGCCCATATTCAATCTCGGGCAACGTTTTTTTATAAGAAAATTGGAGAAACTAAATTATCTTTTTGTTGCCCGACCCGATAATCGAACCCGGGTTCTTATGCAGTCAAGTCCAATATCTGGACCGCTGCACCACAGAGGCTATATATATTCCAACTTTACGTATTTATATTTTATAATGACAAAAAATATGACAATCATAATTTATCAATCCAATGTAAATAGGGATTAATTTAAAATAAGTTTGACGTGTCTCTGTGTGTATGTGTGTGTGGCATCATAACTTTTAAACGAATGGACCGATTTCAATTCATCTTTTCTTTATTGTTTTATGAACTAGCAGTTGCACGCAGCTTCACCTGCGTAACTTGAATTATACTGCATCGATTTTGATAAAACAAAGCTTATGTCACGGATAATATAGCATTCTAAAGGTGAAAGAAATTTTAAAATCGGGCCAGTAGTTTCGGAGCCTATTCATTTCAAACAAACAAAACATCAAATCTTTCCTCTTTATAATATTAGTTTATACAAAGTATTCTGAACCTTCAAACCAAAACGAGGTAAATATACTGTTAAAATAATATCCCGTCACTCATAAATATTAAGCTTTGAAAGTATAATTTACTCGTTCAAAAGTTCACAAAAGTTTCAACAATTAATCAAACAAAGTCAATTTACCTAACTCGTGTAATAAGCGCAACAAACACTTGTTTTTGGTTGAATATTCTGCTAGAAAATTTAATTTATTGTACAAACATGTCCTACAGATTTACTTATGGTAATTGACCAAGATCCTCAATTTAACTTTACGCCAGACCTTAGTCATTTTATAAAAGCTAAATGTTTCGCAGTGTATACTTCCAACTCAGATAGGAAATTATTTTCTATAAGTGCTATGTGAAAAATATCTTCACGGATATATCCACGAAGTGGTAGACAAAACTACACCCTGGCACCTGCTACTACCCGAACATACTAAGCCCCATAATGTGATATGTGGCAAATCTATCATCACCCGGACTCTTATCTAATACCGGGCATCGTATAATTATTATAAAATTGAAAAAATACATTTTCGTTTAATTGCCCAACCCGAGAATTGAACCTTGTGAAGTCATGCCCGACATCGGACCACTAAACCACATAGGTGATTACTATGTAAATTAGTAGTAAAAAAATTGTTCGATTGCCAAGGAAAAGTTTTATTACTTAGCCAATTCTCTTGAATAAAGGTGTGTGTGCGCCGTGCACAATTGCGATTTACGGAATTTTAAAAAGGGAAGTGTCTGGCAACAGAAATGTATTTATTTGGACAATTTTAATAGGTAGTTGTTATCTGGTAAACCATTTATACAATGACGGTTCACTAGTTAAAATAGTTAACCCTACTAATATTATAAACGCGAAAGTTTGTTTGTTTGTTACTCCTTCACGCAAAAACTACTGAACACATAGAAGGTAATTTGGATTAACACATAGGATGGCTTTTATCTCGAAAAAATGTTCGTGTGGGACCATTAACCACGTGGGCAACAGCTAGTAAATAATGAGTAAGCAAGTAAGTGCAAGGCCCCATTAGTGCGTTGCGTTGCCGCAGCGTGACCGCTGCGTCGGTTTCCATATATTCAATGAATATGTATCGCTGCCACGACGCGACGCAGCGCAACGGTCTAATGGGATCTCGCCCTGAGGTAGTACATTCATACATATCTTCACGTCCCTTACGAGGTAGACTTAGAGTATCGAATGCCAGACCTCACGATCCTGATAAACTTATCTGGCTTCCTTCACATTTTTTCTTTTCATACAAACACGCGGGTTTCGGGGACTATTGACACCACCCTCGGATAATATCCGAGTGATCTGATCGTGTAATGTCAACCTTGGTCTCCTCAGGTACCTACATTGCAGATATACAATGCGAATGTGAATGGATATAGCTGGCAATCGATACCCTCTACCTACCACGTAAAGTCCCTTACGTGAAGACGTCCCTTACTTTCCCTTACGTATATATGTATGTATTTTTTTATTTTTATTGCAGATAACTCTAAATCAAGGTGTTTGCAATATCATATATTCTTTTATCCAATCAAATGAAAGTAACTAGCATCGACACACCTATTTATAACTAGCAACCCAGGTAAATAACAGGCAACCAAACTTTTGCACATTTTATACGTCTTATAGTTTAGTTAAGGATAATATTTTTCTATTACCTTAATATAGCAACATTTGCTAAACGCGTTTTTGTTCAGGATTTTTACATATAATTAACCCATTTTTAATATCATATTTACTGACTAAACTTATTACAAAATATATTTAATCCTACTGTGGGGTGCCTGCCCCCGTCGGGAATCGAACCGAACGTAGTAAGGCGTGTACGCTAGCCACTCGACAAACGAGGCGGTCAAGTGGCGAGTTCTTTGCAGATTTTCCACCAATATTTCTGGGTCTATATGTTTAGTAATTTTGGTGTCTATTTATCTATACTAGTCAACTAAAACGCATAAAAAACGGAAATATTTATTTACTCTAATTTGTGTAATTTGTTCGGAGTTAAAATTGTTATTGTTACCTACTCATCTTTTCCCAGACCACGAAACTACAAAAGAAATTTGAAAGTAAGTAAAACAAAAGTACAAAGGGCGAGCGTATCTCTAATCAAAGAAATTTCTTATGGCCAACTCGTTAAAGGAAAATAAAAAATGAAATATTTTTAACTGGATACTTATTTATCATTATTAGTGGTCGCCCGTTGGTTGAAATTCAACCATAATAATATTTAATATCTTGTTCATAAGAACGCCATCTTCATTTCTCAAGACCAACTACTTTGTTTCCAAACTTTTTAGTGCGCCATCTTATCGTTCATCATTATCGTTATCAACAATATATTTGTGTGTGTCAAATGCACGGTAGTGTTACCCACACTGTCAATGTCACAGTCATGTTTTTCAATGACTTAATGTACTTTATAAGCATTGTTATTGAAAAATATAAGCGCTCTGCACTTCTACACATAAACTATAAGTGTGCCAAGTTTTATGCTCCTGTGTCCGGCAATTTTTGTAAAAAGGGTTCTAAAGTTTGGGCATCACGTATTAATATATAGATTTTATTAGTGCAGCCAGATTTAAAAACAAAAGTTTATTGACATTTAACCTTCAACTGCTAAAGTGTTATTTTGTTTGATTTTTGTTTTGTTTGTGTTTTTAATTAACCTTCTACCGCTAACATGTTATTGTGTTTGATTTTTTTGTTTTGTTTTTAGTTTCACAGTACGTGAATGTTTAAGTGGTATTAAATTGTTTGATAGTTAAAGTAAAATTATATTAACTAATAATGCTGTATTTAAATACTATTGGGTATTAGTGATTATTTTGTCGAGCAAATATTAAACTACTTTTAAGTTATTGCTATCTTCTTTCAACAAAAATATTAGAAAGAGAAAGTTAATTTCAGATCTATACGATTAGCTTGAAAAAAAACTACAGACATTTAATCTATTCCCCGGAAAACATTAATTAAAATCGTCATAAATATCTTGTCTCTTTTGTTATTGTTTAATTGAAAAAAGGCAGCATACACAAAATTAGGTTGGTGCTTAGTGGAATTATAATCATAATCACTAAATAGTATAAAATAAAATCGCTTCCTCTGCCCCTATGTCCCTTTGCATGCTTAAATCTTTAAAACTGCGGAACAGATTTTGATGTGTTTTTTTTAATAGATAAAGTGGTTGAAGGTTTATATGTGGTTCATCGATGTAATTAAATATTCAATCTTAACTATCAATTCAGTTTGTATGAGAAAAATTAAAATGTCGTTTTTCCTAGTTTCCTCGCTGTTGTAAGGGATAAAATGTACCCCATTTCCTTCTCCCGGTTCTTAGATACCTCTGCATATATTTTCAGCCTAATTGATTTAACTTTCACGACTGTTTCATAAAGTATCTTCACGCCCATATCCTCGAAGAGGTCGGCAGAGGCACAACCAGGGCACCCACGACTAGCCGAAGATACTAAGTCCCACAGTGTGATAGGTGGCAAGCCTATCGCCAACCGGGCACATATCCTATCCCGAGCAACATTTGATTTATTAGAAACATTGGAAAAACCTAATTTTATAAGTAGTGTTGTTACAAACCCGACTTTCTATAGCATAAATAGATAGCAGTATCGATAAAGATGTTTATCTATCGATACATCCCTAGTTGAAAATTACCACCCGTATCGTAAACTCATTAGCTAAGCTAGTCATCGTAAAACAGGTAAGAGATATTGTTTTATTGAGGATAATTCATTCTAATTACTGCATATTTTAGTTTTTCTTTCCTCTCTACATAATGCTTTATTGTATATGGAAAATTTCGTGGCTGATGGTTACAACTTCATTTCCTTAATGATACCGTTATTTGAAAAAAAGGAAGTACCCATTTTTTATGTTTATGTTCTTTTGAGTGGATGAATTTTAATAATTATTAACCAACCTTGAAAATTGGAGGAGTTTGTATTATATTTTCATGCATGTTCATAGATTTCTCCCTCATTTCTGAACCAATTATTTTATTAATTTATTATTAAATTATTTTATTAAACAATCATTTTATGTTTGAAGAAGCGCATCCTCAGAAGGTGGTAGGATTGCCCCCATGTCTGGATCTCATGGTAGAACCCCAAGAAAATGCAGAAAAATACTCAATTTCTGTGTGCGTAAATGATTTATTGTAATTGAAGTAGGATTTTTGCAGTTTTACTGCGCTTAAACTATTGAAAGCTGATTATTTTTGATTTATTTTTAAATCGACACTTGCCATGTAGTTTCAAGTTCTACTTCTTAATACGAATTTTAGTTTACATAAACGACAAACAATTGGGACAATAGAGAGTGAAGTTTGTTGGTGGCACACAAATAAAAATATACCATACAACTACTTTATAACATTTTGTTAGTTAAACAGTACATACTTTGCAAGGATATAATAAAGGACTAATGCAAAAATACTGACATAGAAAGATAAATGTTGTACAGCAAAACCAGTACAAAATATAAATAAATATAGTATACTAGCTGCCACGATTTTCCCTGCAATTTTTCCGGTTTTTCTCTTCCTAAAAAACCATCTTCTGAAAATAACTAACACAACAAAGAAATAATTAGACAAATCGGTTGAGTCGTCCGAAAGTTATGAACTTACCGACACATTTAGCAATTCATTTTATATAATACTAGCTGTCCCGGCGAACTTCGTTCCACCTGTTTAGTATGGGAAATAATTAATAAACATTTTTCCAATTTTCCCTGCAACTTTCCCGGTTTTTTTCTTCATAAAAACGTTGTCCTGATAATAACTAACACAACAAAAAAAGAATTAGATAAATCGGTCCAGTGGTTCGGAAGTTATGCGCTTACCAACACATTTAGCGATTCATTTTTATATTATAGATATAGTATTTATAGTCTGTACATAGTTTTTATAAATTAAGTAAATATGTGCTAGTTAAATAATATAATATAAGTTATTAATTTTAAAAATTATACCTATCTATAACGCATAGTTAAGAAAGTAAAATTGTCTATCTTTTTTATTCGTGATTGTCTAGGAAGTAGCATTTTACTAGTCTTTGGGCAAAATCTTCTAAAATGCTACATCCTAGACAATGGCCTAAAAACGGAACCCTTCTCGATTCGTCATGTTTGTCTGTGTGTCGGTCCGTATGTAAGTCACTTTTTTCGGAAACTGTAAAAGCTATCTGTTGGAACTTGCTTAAGAGATTATTCTGTGAACCGCATTATCTTTTACACAAAAGTAAAAAAATAACAATAAATTTTGGGGTTCCCTATACTTAGAACAATGACTCAAAAATATTTTTTCGTGAAAATCATAAGTGTGACAGTGTATTAACAGGTCTTAAAAAAGATATTCAGGTTTCTGCTATCGTTTTTTTCTGAACTGAATGGTTTGCTCAAGAGACAATACCAAATTAGCAAAATTTGTCCCCCTGTAACTTTTAAAACCATAAGACCAAAAATGATATATTAAGATGTACGTTACCATGTAAACTTCCATCAATAAATTGGTTTGAATGAGATTTAAGAAGTAGTTTATTTTTTAGTAAGTACCTAGTAAGTAGTTAGGTACTGCAACACCAACACTTAAAATTCTGGACATTTTTTTTAAATGTTTTTTATTCATTAATTGGTGTAACCTACTGCAAATAACTTTATCCCGATTTAAATTAGGTAGAAGACGAAGTAGCAGAAGTTGGGTTGCCTGTTATTTATTTGGATTGCCAGGTATAAACAGATAATAATTGTCGATGTTACTTTCACGGGATCGGATTGTAGATAAAAAAATATCAACATATGTGCAGTTTTATTACAATTTTTTCAATTTACTAGGTGGTAGAGTTTCGCAGCAACTCGCCCAGATTTGTACCACCGCCTTACCTATTCCTGCCGCCATAACGTGTTCCGGTCCGGAGAGTAAGGTAGCCGGTAAACTTACTTTTGCTCGAGGCCTAAAATCCTGACCTCAGGTTGGCAACGCATCATTAACATTTTTGGTGTTTCTAGGCGGCGTGAATTTCTTACCATCAGGAAATTCGCCCGCTTGTTTGCCTTCCTATAACATAAAAAAAATCTTTTTGCAATTTATGTTGATATATAGGGTCGCCTGAAAAAAAATATTGGAAACATTTTTTTTTATAATTAAAAATATTTGGTCCAGAATTTGTATTAACCACTTTTAACCACCACTTTTAACCCACTTTTACTATGATCGCTAACATACTTACTTGACTATAAAATAAGTTTTAATCAATTATCAGCTCGGTGTAAATCGACATAGGTTCGGATCTTCTACTAGGTATATTGTTCTAATTAATAACCTGGCGGAAAAAGAGGGGTGTTATTACTCTCAACAAAATCTATATGTAATATACTTAGCTAAAACTATCTTGAACACGCCAGCTTTAATAAAATCCGCAACAATAGTCTATCCGTTTAAAACTTATTATACCACTGAAATACACACACATAGACACTTTAAACTTATAACCCCTTCTTTTTCGTCGGGGGTCGAAGTATAGTAATGAGAATGTATTTAGAGAAAGGTAGTCTCTTACAATAGGGAAACCCTTGTTTGTTGTTGCGTGGATAATCCTTTTTATAGTTTAAAAAAAAGATCATCCATTCAAAGGAAAATTTTAACGGCTTGGATATTTCCTTTGCAATATGCACCTTATAGTATCTTATGCACCTGCTTATCTGCTGTTCCGTGGATGATCCTTTTTATAGTATTAAATAAAGATCATCCATAGAAGATCATCCATTCAAAGGAAAATTTTAACTTTTCAGATATTTCATTTGCAGTATGCACATTATTATTATTAGTCACGTTAACGTCAAAATAGAGTAATAAGAATGTTTTTTTTGGAGGAAGGTAGTCAGTCTTGAAATCAGAAAAACTACCGGTTTATTCACTCGTTCGTGAATAATCTTCTTACAATATTAAAAAAAAGATCATCCAGAGAAGATCATCCATTCAAAGGAAAATTTTAACGTCTTGGATATTTCTATTGCAATATGCACCTTATAAGCATTAGTCATATTAACATATAATAAATAAGAAAACTAAACTTGAAATCAACACCGACCACAAGAACCGGTTTTAATATAGTTTTTGTTTAACATTTTTCAAGACACTTAAAACACTACATAAATAATTATAATTTATGTAAAAAAAAACAAGTCTTCTTTTGATTTAGAGTATCTTAAGTGCTGTTTTCTCAATTTTGGTCCGAATTCTTTTACAGAATACACTTTCTGCCTTCCTGGCATAAAGCTCGTAAAAGGCGATGACAGGTAGTGACACTAACACCGTGACATTTGAGTAGGTGGTAGAGTTTTGCATCGAATCGCCCGGATTGGTTCCACTGGCCTATTCCTAACGCCACAACGTCAGTGCTATTAATGTGTTCCGATTCGGAGGGTAAGGTAGCCAGTAAACTTACTTTTTCCTGAGGTCTAACACCATGGACTCAGGTTGGCAACACACCATTATCACCTTTGGAGGCTATTTATTTTTAATTTCTTACTACCAGGAAGTCCGTCGGCTTGTTTTCCTTATTGTAACTTAAAATTTGCGTATACCCTAATGAGCCGAGAAAGAAGATTATGATGAAGAGAAAGAAGAATATATGAAAAGACTACATAAAACCAGAGATTAATTAATACGATACCGTCTTTTCTTATTCTTTACATATTCCATGGTAGGGGTCTGGGGTATATTACCCCGTAATACGTGTATAACGATATAAATACAAATCAAGTAGGATACGTATTTTTTTCTATTTATTTTAAATTCTAGGTGTGTGTCATCGTGTTATTAATTAACAGGGGCTAAAATACTCCTAGGGTTAAGATGTCATTGTAAGCCGTATTACAGTGTTATAAGGACCACAATGTCGATTTAAACCTTGGAACATTTTAGTCTATGTTTATTAATAAGCCGGAACGGGTTTTCCGACACTACCTTACTGCATATTTTAAGATGAATAATCATAATTATTATTTTTAATTGTTAAGTTATGATACCACAACCAATTTTTTTCATACCTTTTCGAACTGTTTAATGGAATGTTCATTTAAAATATAAATATTTGTTCTATGTCCAGCAGAGGACGTCCTCCGGCTGATTATGATGATGATGATGATGATCATTTGGAATTTTTACTACGCGCCAACGATGGAAAATATCAAATTTATTGCATTACTTGTTTCTGTGGTTTAGTGATCAGGCGTCGGACTCGACTTCTTGAGGTCCCGGGTTCGATTCCCGGGTTGAGCAACAAAAAAAATGACAAAATGTATATTTCCAATTTTATGGTAAAAATAATGTTGCCCGGGATTGGACATGTGCCCGGTGGGCGATAGGCTTGCCACCTATCACGTTGTGGGACTTAGTGTCTTCGGCTAATCGTGGATACCCTGGTTGTGCCTCTGCCTACCTCTTCGGGGACATGGGCGTGATTTCTGCCGCTATAACGTCAGTACTTGCTACAATATTACACATGTACCTACATGTATTATATCATGTTCCACTGTTTGAATAGGTTAACCGATAAACTTACGCAGGAAAAAGCCCAGCCTCGAGTTGGCAACGCATCATTACCTTTATCATCGATACAGGAAGTGTATTTCTTACCTTCATAAAATCTACCTATATGTTTGTCTTCCGATGTCCTAGTAAAACCGCAAAACCACAACGATTATTCCAATTTTATTAATTTTCCATACTAATACGATAAATGTGAAAGTTTATCTGTTTGTTAAGCTTTCACGGCTAAGCCGGTTTTGGTGATATTTGATAAACATAAAAGTAAAGATAGCCTTTACTTTTATGTTTATCAAATAGTATCAAAATCGGTTGAAATAAGATAAATGCGAAAGTTTATTTGCCTGTTACACTTTCACGCCCAAGCCGGTTTTGAAGATATTTGATATACATAAAACTAGAGGACATTCAAACATGTTCTAATTTTCAGAAATCAGTACTTAAACTAAACTCTTTAAAAATTTTGTATCACAATTGACTCTACGCCAAGTCACGGATAAATAGCTAGTATTATTATAAATTGTAATAAAATAAAAGGGTAATTGATTTAATAATTAAGGCTAATATATTATTCCAGCAATGCAGACAATTATACCTAGTGGTACAGTCCTGTACAGCAACTCACTCGGATCGTTAACCCAGCTAGTTCCTACCACTATAACGTCAGTTTTGGCCATTACCGTGTTCCGTGTTTCACTACCATTTGAGAGATATGAGGTTTTGAAATATCATTTGTGGTTCCAAAAATCGAAAATGTAATTTTGTCAATTACACACATACGTACAAAATCATTTTACTGATAAAAATAAAAATAGTAATTTGGAATATGTAACAAAATATAACTTGCCATTTACAATATGTATCTCTGATCTAGGATACTAAATAAATATATCTACGCCGGTAGATACGCCTGAAGGGCTAGGCAGAGGTACAAGTCTCACAATGTGATAGGTGACAAGCCCATCGCAAACTGGGCTTGGCAAACGTTTAATAGAAAATAAGGAAAACCGTACTACTACGGAACTCTTAAAAGAAAGTCCTTATCATACTTGACCACTTTTTTAAAATTAATTATTTACATATATGACTTGTTATGAATAAATAAATGTCCTCTGGACAAGTCACAAGTCAAAGTAAGCAAATTTTATGCTTGTGTTATGGGTAATGCGTAGAAATACTTAAATAGAATAAATTTAATAAACACCCAGACCCGGAAATGGAGACACCTAAATGTTCATCACACAAATACCTGCCCCCGTCGGGAAACGAACCCGAGTCTCGCGGTTGGTAGATGTAGTTATACGTGTACGCTGGTCACTCGACCAACGAGTTAAAAAAAGTCAAAAAGTGTCAAGAGAAAAGAAGAGCGGTCAAAATTATAGTTCAAAAGCTTCCCTATGGAGAATCAAATAATCAAAATATGTAAAAATACCAGCTGTTTATGTATATGGTTATTTCATTTATACAAGTAAAACCTAAAATCGTCTTAAAACCGGTAAATAATAGATATAAAAAGAGATTAATGTTTCCAAAATAAAAGAAGCTATGATGTTGAAAACACTATTTTTCCTGACAAACTCTTTAAAACTCAGTCCCCAAAGGGAAAACCCGAGATCGTTTGGACTGAATCACTTACCTGATTTTAATTTGTTTATTTTTTGTCTCTTTTTAACTTACTATGAATTCTATAAACTATCTCTGTCAAATTATTAACGTCTAAAGTATTTAATATAAGATGTGCAACCACGTGAGACAGTTTACATTATAGTGCGAGTGTTGGTCTGAATAAGTTCAGTGTTTTTGGATTACGAGTATTGTACGTATGTTGAATATTCCGCTGCTTATTTTAATATTACATTGTCAATATTATCAATATTATTATATAATATTAATATTCAGAAAGAACACGACCTTTTGCAGTTGTTATAATTACAATAAACCAGTTCTTCTTTATTAATTTTATGTTTATAAATTAAGAATATTTGCAATTAAGTAATAACTTATAAATTATTTATTTCAAATATTAGTCACTTTGTTGTTATTTGTAAAATTTAAAACGGTTGTTCTTCTAAGGCATATAATGGTTAAGATTTTATATTTGTATTTACATGCATTACACTGTAGCGTCAAAACAAATTAGCCAAATTCGATGAATGTTGGTTATTGTATTCCGTATAACATAGGATGTACTTCCAATGAATTAATTTAATACTTAGATATATATAAAAATGAACCCCCATTTCTCTTGGTCATCGCACCACGCCTGATCGGATGGATAAATTTTAGTGATTCTGTTTTGGTTGTGTAATTTATTGTCAAAAGGTTGCATGAAGAAACAAAAACGGAAAATTGTGGCGAATATGGGAAAAACAATGATTAACCCATATAAACTGTTAGTAACTCTTAACAAGTTTGCCGGGTCGGCTACAAAAAAAAGTGAAGAAGTGAGTGAGTCGAATTAAATGAGTGAGAGGGGAATGAGAGGGGAATTTGTGGTATCAAGCATAGATTTAGGATAACTAATAAATAAATAAATGACATATTACACGTCTTATTGATTCCAATCCCAAAGCAAGAAAATTATAAGCTTGTATTATGGGTGTTAAACAACGATACTTATATATAGACATACTTATACGGATACCATCTAAATGTTTTTCACACAAATGTTTGCCCCCGTTGGAAATGGAACCCATGCCTCGCGGTTGATCGGTGGAGTTAGGCATGTACGGTAACCTCTTCACCAACTCGTGCTGGTCAAGTCAGTCATATCTATTGAGAGTGTCAAGCAATATTTGACTAGATGTCATATAATACCTCTGTTGCACCCCGGGAGTGCCGGCAGAAGTGAAAACTTAAATGTTAACTTTGTGCATTTTGATATTTTGGAATGGTTAGTGAATATTTTACACGAATTGCTTTAATTATCAGTATGAAAGTACTATCATTTACGTGGTACAATACAATATTAAAATATTGCGCTATCGTACACACGAAAATTCACGCAAGCGCCCTGCGCTATCTTACGAATTTTCGATCAAATCACCTGTCCTGACGCGAGTTTAGAAGTTTTTACCCATTCCAAAAAAAGTGCGCATAGTCGCAAAAGAAGTTTTCACATCAAATATTTTTTGAACATTGTAACAAGTATTTAGGTTTTGAAATTCTAGTGATTTTAAAAGACCTATCTATTGATACCTAGCTCTTTGATAGGGACATAACTTTCTGTGTTCACTTTGAGTTAGGTTACCTTAGGTTAGGTTTAGGTTATATAACCTGAGAGGACCTCTCGCTGCCGAGCGTGGTCAACGCCATGCTCGGCAGTGACAGGTCCTGGCAGGCGGTGGTCTCCTTTTGCGAAGACGTAATGACGCAAAAGGAGACCGCGGAGCGGGCCCGGGAGGACGATCCCAACACGGGCCCGCTCCGGCGCAGGCGGACCGGGGGCGCGAGAAGGCGGTTCATCCGCCTTCAGAGTGCTTCCGATGCGGGGCTGCCGGGGGGAGTCGGGGGACTTCCCCTGGCCAGCACGGCCCCGCACGCCTGGGGGGCGACTCCAGTGGCCGGAGTCGCCCCTCTTTCAGCGCGGAGGGAGGCCCGGTAAAGACCGGGCCGTAGCCGCGGAGCGAGATGGTGAATGCCAACGCGACCCCATCTCGCTCCTAGCCGGGCGGCAGGAAGGTCATCGCAGGGGTTTTTTTAGGTTATATAACCTAATATAGGTATATTAGGTTATAGGATATATGTTATAAATTATCATTTTTTGTGTAAGAGATCAGCTTACAAACACACGGCTCTCCTGATGGTGAGATATAACCATGGCCTATAGATACCACAGATACCATAGATGTTACAGGTGCATCACTGTGCTTTGGCAGGGTGTTAGGCCTATTGTGAAAGATTTACGGCTACCCTACCATCCGGGCTGGAACACAACAAAGTCATCATGGCGACAGGAAAAGGTATGGCGGTGGATCCTTACCCTGGCAAGTTGCTGTACAGCACTCTCACCAGTGGTCTTGTTGGAGATGAACTATAGTTTAACCAGTGCTCGCTTCTTATGAGCAACTGGCAGAAAGGTATATGTACTTTTCTACTCAGTAGACTCGATCCAACATGGGAAAACTTGTTTATTTTGTATTGTCATCATAATAATTTTGTTCTAATTTGATGTTCGGAGCAATACATATTTTTTGCATTTTAAGGGCAACATCGCGCAACATCTCTTTCACTATATTTCCATATTTTATGGCTGTTTGAAAGCTCATTTGGTGATAAGGACGTCTTTATCTGTCGATTAGTTTTTCATTTTAGTACATTTTTTATTTATTTTAGATATAAGGAAAATTCAGTCTCTTAAATGGGAGGACCCTACCTAATTTTTTCGGGTGTTGATGGTGGGATATCATATGAAAGAGGAGAAAATCCACCACTTTAATGACTCTTGACAACATAGTGAGTGTCATGTACTGGTTCGAAGGGTAATGTAGCCTGTAGACTTCAGATGTCAGCTAAAACATCTACGGTTTCAAAGACAGCAGTTATTTCTTACCGTCAGGAGAGCTGTGTCAAAATAGTGAGCATAAGTATTTGCTATCCCACTACCTGTTCGCTTGCGACTTCGTTAGGGTAGATTTTTTAAATTAGCCTATGTTTCAACCCGTAGTTTTAGATATAGTATATGCATACAAAGACAATACTCATGCATATTAATAAAATTGCATCAATATCGGGTAAAGCGGGTTATTCGTAAAAGAGCAACAGAGGCACCACCCCCCTCATGATTTCCCGCCAGATTTGGACATTGTGCGCGCAGAAACCGATTATTATTTTGCTGTGGTGTTATTTTAAAGCTGCGATATCTCCTTATTTATTTAAATCGTATAATGTAAAGAACAAATTAGTTTTAAATTAAATTGATTGGTACCACCGCCTTACCTATTCCTGCCGCCATAACGTCGTGACGTGTTCCGGTTCGGAGGGTAAGGTAGCCGGTATACTTAGTTTTACTCTAGGCCTAACATCCTGGCCTCAAGTTGGCAACGCATCATTACCACCTTTGGTGTCTCTAGGCGGCGGAGATTTCTTACCATCAGTCTCTCTTGTTTGCCTTCCAATATCATAAAAAAATCATGTGATGAATAACGTATTTATTTAAATACTAGCTGTTACCCGCGGCTACGCCCGCGTAGTCTACTAATTTGATATTTAGCTATCCAACACTGTTCGTTAAAATTTTAAGATAAAATGTAGCCTATATCGTTATCTTAAGTTTCATCTATTTTTTGTAAATATTAAAATCAAATCAGCAATTTTGCCGTCAAAACTGAACATACACTTTCTCTTTTCTAATTTCACCTCAGATAAATAGTAGGAATACGTTATTGTGTTTACAGTTTTATCTGCACTTTGGCAAATCCTGTGACATTTTTTTTTTTTATTTATTGACATCTAAGAAAATAACATATAATTTATATTTGTCTCCACAACCGAAAACCTTGTAAAGGTTTATCTGGTGTGACCACTTCACTATGATAAACACTATCTTTATCTTAATTTAAATTAAGTAGGTAGATACAAACACACACATAAGCTGTTACAAGTAAACCACATTTCCACTCCGCTTCATCTCATTTTACAATTATTCACATTTACCTACTTTTAGCTAATCAATCGTTGTACAAGAAACAAGATACAAATTGCGTGCACACATTTAAACTCACAATAACAGGTTTTACGTCGCGCGGCCGAGTCACATATACAGGACGCTTCCAAAACTAGAACTCAATCGAACACAATACTCACTTCACTCACGATCGTCAGTTAGCATACACGCATACGTATTTGAGATATAAAATTCATATTTACCCACAATGTCTAAATGTACGCAATGTAATAAAACTGTTACGAAGAAATCTCCAGGATTAC
>NJDD01002185.1:28476-46940 GCA_002245505.1 Calephelis nemesis | reverse complement strand
TAACCAATTTTGCTACTATGTAAGTATATCATAATTTTTTTGTGTGTTTTTCGTAAATGATAAACTGATGTACGTAGTTTATTGTTATGGATTTATGGTAAAAATTACTGTTAAATATTTTTCCTACGCAAATTGTGCCACCCCCGTTCACCCTCATAGGGGTTGATTTTCAAAAAACGCTTAGATATGTATTTCATAATTTGTATTGCAGAGCATTATTTCAGTGTCACGCAAAATATTTCAATAGAATTAAATTTCCCATACAAACTTAGCTACCCCCTTTAACCCCCAATGGGAGTGAATTTCTAAAAATCCTGAAATACGTGTTTCATCATTTGTACTAAAAAGCATTAATTCAAAGTACCAGCCGGCCAGCCGGTACCGCCGCAACCGCGATGTCCCAATATTTTAAACCTGTAATATCTACGAAACTGTTCTTTTAATTTACATGCTGTAAAGGGCTATATTGTTCTATATTAAATGTAAAACTCATTTAAGATACTCAATTAGATAAGGATTAATGCTGTATTGCTTCAAATCGCTTCGTAAATAAGCAATTATTTTTCGTAAAAAGTAAAGGATAAAAATTGGTTATTGTAAGTTATCCCTAAGAGATAAACATATACCATCGCGAACTTTTTTGTAGACCTTTTTAAGGTAAACAATACTTAGTACATTATTTCGATCTATCTCATAGAGTTCAGCCAGCGTTTGCAATGCAAGCGCAAAAAATTTGTTTATTCACGACTTCGCATTAGAAGTCTTGAAATTTTCAGTGGTTCTCTAATATATGAAGCATGTTATTATACATAAAAACCTTCATCTTGAATCACTCTACCTATTTAAAAAAACCGCATCAAAATCCGTTGCGTAGTTTTAAAGATATAAGCATACATACATACAGACAGACGCGGAAAGCGACTTTGCTTTATACTATGTATAGAAGTGTTAATATAATGTTTATGAAAACACCTGTTCAAATAGTGCACTGTTTTAGAAAGCTCCTGTTTTGGTAAGAAGGATTTTAATGAGCTAACCTTCAAAGATAGAAATATGCTGTTGCGGACTTTTTTAGAATTCTTAAAGGAGAACAATTCTGTCGTACCTATTACCGCACGTAGCGGAAACACTCAATAAGAAAAATCCCCCGATTTTGAAACATTCTTCATTAATAATGCGCTCCTATTTGCCTTAGCATAATGATATATTATAGCCTACAATAGCCTTCCTCAATAAAGTCTTATCTAACGTTGAAAGATATTTTCAACTCGGAATGATAGTTCCTGAGATTTCGTTCGAGCAAACAAACAAACTCTTCAACTTTATAACATTAGTATAGATTACCCTAACTCCAACCCGAAGTTGACGTAAAAGCACGAATGACGAAAGAATAAATAATATGAATGATTTAATATTTGTTTGCAATGCAAATTAATCACTTCGAAAAACGATTAGAATTCCAATAAACTTGTTTATTAAAATTGAAAGAACATGTGTCCTGTTTAGAGATATAACAATATTACTTCAAATATTATAAAAATTTTGTTGGTTTTGGATTGGTTGGTATCTCCGTGTTTATCCGGGCTTTGCATTATTACACTGCCTTACCTATTCCTGCCGCCATAATGTCAGCTCTTGCTTTTGACGTATTCCGGTTTCAGAGATGAGGTAGCCTGTAAACTAAATCTTTCTCGAGACCTAACATACCGGTCTCAGGTTGGCAACGCACCATTACCAAGATTGGTGTCTCTAGATGTGTTAATATCATAAAAAACCATATCACCAAATCGAGGCGGCTTGAAGATCGGCAAGTTATATTAATAAATTATTTATTTGCAAGGGAATCTACATACGTAATAACAACGCAATAGTGTTTTTGTTCCTTTGTTGTTTCACATCGCAATGTTAACAGTTTTCATTATATTTTATGTGTGGGGATCATCAAGTGGGTAGCTGAAAACTTTGTTACGCAATATGTTTAAGTAAAAAAGTATCTTCACGCCCATATCCCCGAAGAGGTAGGCAGAGGTACAATCAAGGCACCCGACGACTAGCCGAAGATACTAAGTCCCACAATGTGATAGATGGTAAGGCTTTTGCAAACCGGGCACATTTCCAATCCCGACTAACATTTTTTGTAATTAGAAAATTGGAAAAATCCAATTTTCTTTTTGTTGGCCGACCCGGGATTCGAACCGGGACCTTATGCAGTCAAGTCCAACACCCGGACCGCTAGACCACAGAGGCGATTATTTTATGTTTAACATCTTAGCTTAAGGTTAGAAACGCACCATTAATAAATTAAGGTGCCTATCATTATTTGTATTGTTTGCTTACTACCCTTCCTTCAACATGAAAAAACTATTTCCTGTACTAAGCACTAACTAGAATGAATGATGCGTCATCAAAAATGGATGGGGCTCGCATTTGAATCAAGTCAAGCAAATGTGCTATGAACATATTGTGTTTGTATTCTGGGATAGTGTGTTCATGACTTACATTCTTAAAAAAACGAAGGGATGCACTCCGGGAGTGCCGGCAGAAGTGAAAACTTGAATACTAACGTTGTGCATTTTTGATATTTTGGAATAGTTCGGGAATATTTTTGCACGAATTGCTTTAATTATCAGTATGAAAGTACTATCATTTATGTGATAGAATACAATATTCATTTATTGTGCTATCGTACACAAACATGACAACATTAACATTCGCCCAAGCACCTTGCGCCGTCTAAAAGAAACAGCAGGCGCACGCATTCATTTTCGCCGCGCCGTAGAAAGAGAGGGGGGATACTTCCTCTACTACTTACTCCACGTCGACCGTTTACTCTCCATCCGTCTTACGAATGTTCGGGTCACGTGATGCGAGTTTCGAAATTTTTACCCATTCCAAAAAAAGTACACAACGCCGCTAAAGATGTTTTAACTTCAAAAACTTATGTCTCTGGGCAAACTTTACCTGATAAGTCTAAAGATGTATACTAATAGTTTGCATAACCGTTTTCAGATATCGTTCAAGATGTATACCGTCCAGTATGTCTTCTTCATCACAATGTTCTCTGCAAGCCTCAGCCAAAGATCACCCTACGCCGGTCTCAGACCTATCGGTTTCCCAGAAATTGAGACTCCAGTAGCAGATAACTCACAATCTTTGGGAAACAGGTAATATAACTTTATTCTCAACCAAGTTTGAGCTAGCTCATACACTGTAACTCTAGCATGATCCTTTAGCGACTTCGAGTTATGCTTTCGAATAAGTGCCCTGAGGTACACCTATCTAAAATCATAACTTGTCAACTTTGTATTATTAATCTCATATATTTAAATTTCAACATTCAACTAAGATTAAGAAGATCGTGTGTATGGTTTTTAATTATGTAATGTAACTTAAGTTTCCTAAGTAATGTGTCACGATATTTGCGATCAAAAGTCTTGCTACAAAATACCTGTATATGTACTATATACATTAGTAATGGCCCGCCCCGTCTTTGTACAGTTATGAAATCTTTATATATATATATAATTCTTCTGTGAGTGTGTATGTCACTGAACTCCTTCTAGGCGGCTGGACCGATGTTGATGAAAAATTTTGTGCGTGTTTAAAGGAATTCGAGAATGGTTTAAATTCACAATTTGATCTCTTGGAAAATGTTTTTTTTTATTATTTTTTTAATAATAAGTCGTTGTTGATTTTGTAATGTTTCACATCGGATCCGACATACTGCGCTACTGTCGAAGCATTAATGTCAAGCGATACGAAGTTTGCTAATACTTCCTCTTCAATCACTTTGTCTATTAAAAAATGCATCAAACTTTAAAGATTTAAGCATATAAAGGGATATAGAGATAGAGAA
The DNA here is from genome assembly GCA_002245505.1 of Calephelis nemesis. Lineage (NCBI taxonomy): Eukaryota > Metazoa > Arthropoda > Insecta > Lepidoptera > Riodinidae > Calephelis > Calephelis nemesis. The sequence goes on along the minus strand of NJDD01002185.1, from coordinate 43,084 downwards.
AGCAACTTTGTTTTATACTATGTAGCGATGAAGAGCATTTTCGAGGTACTTCCAGGTTTCATAATAATAAACCTGGAAGCACCCTCAATTTGTTATCAACTATTAAAAAATGTGTTAGAATAAATAGAAAATAGACGAGTTTTTTTTTAACTAGACTCATCTAATTCATTACAATGTAAATGTTAGATTTAAACATTAGTCATTTAAATATTTTGCTTAGACAACGCTTAAGTTGTCATTTTTGAATTCAATATGTTAAAGGATTCCATGTTATCTTAATTATACATTATTATAATTTCAGCGTTTTTTGTTGCTTTTAATAGTTATTTTCATGTCTGCTTGGATTTATTATCAGATATCCATAAATTTTTTTAATGTAGCATACGATACATTGTTCATGCTAGTAACACAGAGAAGCGAACTAGTTGAAGTATTGTAATAAATTATGCTGAAGTAATGATAACTTTGATAGAATGGAATATTTTAGAACGTTCTTGTGCTTTAGTTGGAAAGCTGTCTAACTACCAGTTTGTGCACAAAAATTAATAACTTCAGACTTTTATTATTTACTGCTGAAATTCGTTAGTATTTAAAGATGGCGAACATAAGTAAGTGTCTGCATGCCCGCATCCCTGGAGACGTATATGGCATCCACAATTAAGTGAAGGCAATTTGGCCACTCAATGTAATAGGTGGCAAACCTTGTCATCTTATTATTGAATTGAAAAAGCACATTTTAAGTCGCTCTACACAGGTATCAAACCCAGGACTTAATGTATTCAATGCCAACGAAGGACCACCACCAGATCACATATGTGATAGTGATGATGACAGAATTATGGCGGGGACGATAATTTTTCAACATTAATAAATCTGTCGGCTGCTTCAAATTTCTATGTATTTCAAAGCCACGTCTCCAACTTACTTTATCCTCTTATTGCAATAGAAAAGTAGTTTGAGGAAGCAGTATAAATTTCTACACTATCAGGAAATACCGATATGATTATTTGTAATCGATAAATTGTCAAATTCTGTCTAAGTTTTAAGTCATGTTTAAATTAGGTGAGTTTAATCTAATAAATTTAATAAGTTACCGAGGGCGCTATCTCCAAACGATTATGACTTAGGAACCTTCAAGAAAAGAGCGCACTCATTCCTTAAATGTTGGCAACGCATCTGTGATACTCCTGGTGTTATAGCCCGGTGCGGTTATAAAAACCTCGCGGTTAGCTACAAATTAGCCATTCAAAAAAAATATACTCCTGGTGTTGCGGATGTCCGTGGGCGGAGGTGATCACTTTCCATCAGGTGACCCATTTGCTCGATTGCCTCTTCTTCTATAAAAAAACGTATTTCAACTATATAAATGTTACATTGAATAGAAGTGGCATAGGTTATGTTTCGTTAAAATGAGTCAGACAGGTGTATTATGATATCAATGCGGCAGAAAGAAAATATTATTCAGAAATCACACGTCATGCCTGCATAATAACATGCGCTCGTACAAAGAGCAATTATTGCTTCAACTTTAGAATCGCATACGATGTGCAGCAATTTATGTTTTAGATTTAAGCACAAAAGTTACCCGTCTTGATTTTGAAGTGAAAACTTCTTTAGCGGCGTTGCACGCTTTTTTTGAATGGGTAAATCTTCTTAACTCGTATAAGGACACGAGACCTGATCGAAAATTCGCAGGGTGCTTGCGCGAATGTTAATGTTGTCATGTTTGTGTACGATAGCGCAACAAATGAATATTGTATTCTACCACATAAATGATAGTACTTTCGTACTGATAATTTAAGCAATTCGTACAAAATTATTTTCTAACCTTTAAAAAATATCAAAAATGCACAACGTTAATATTCAAGTTTTTACAACCCGTGTTTTTAAGCGCTTTTTTGTGCAGACAGCTTGTTTAAGATAACATAAAAAAAAATTAAACATCTTACTTACATTTATCTAACGGTTTTAACTGACAAAAAAGTTTTGAATGTTTGGAACATCTAGTAGCATGTCTGTCTCAGACTTAGTTATTTAGGCTTAGTTATAACATTTATTACTTTAATTATCGTTCTTTTTACTTTTTTTAATTATCGTATCAATATTTAAAATTAAGTAAGAAGCTTGTCTTTCTTACAAAAAAGAATCACTGAGTTTATTTTCTCAATGTGTGTCCGTCTCCTGATTTCGATGGTAGATTTTAGTATTTTACAATAAGTAATAACTATTTTTTTAGCCAACGTAAACTAAAGTATTTTCTAATTCTAATTTAATTTTTAATTTAGCACACTATTTACATCGTATGGTGTACTTCTTGTGTTCAAGAAATCTGTTTGTTTATATTCCTTCCAATGTTTTATGCAAAATCCTATTGATATTATAAAGCAAAAGTTTGTATGTTTGTTTGTTTGCTTGTTACTCATTCGCGCAAAAGCTGCTGAATCTATTTTCATGAAATTTGGCTCACTCATAGAGGGTTACTTTAAATCCCAAAAAATATTTCCCTTGCGGGACCATTAACCATGCGAGCAACGCCGCGGGCAACAGCTTGTTAGCTAGTTATGAAGTGCTTTGATACTAGCTGTCGAGGAGAAAATATTTTGAGATACAAATGAAATTTGTACTAAAACTCAAAATATTTATTTACAGATTTGGAAACGGTACAACCAGCAATGTAACCACAACGACACAAAGGCTACCAGTCGAAGCACTTGGAGACAGACAACTTTTCAATAGACTGGGGCAACTGCCTCAAGACAAACAACCGTTCTGGTACATCAACTGGAAGGCCTTGGAAGAAAATCGAAACCGACCACAAACTTATGAACAGAAGCCTAATATTTTCAATGTAGCTCATGAAAGATTTCCAGATCTACCACAACAGAGTCAAGTAAATAGAGTTAACAATGTACCTATACCAGCACCTGTACCAGTACCTTTTAATGCTCCTATTGAAATGAGTGGAAACAGAGCAAATGCACAAATAAATCCCAACCCTATCCCTAATCAAATGAATACAGGAAACTTTGAAAACATTAATTTGAACTCTCCTCCGAGTAGTTTTCAGCAGGGTAATAACGTTCAAAGGCCCAATCCGAACCTTCCAATTCAAAATCTCATGAGTGACACCAACATCCAAAGACCAAATCCAAACGCCCAAAATCAAGTAAATATTAACAATAATAATAGGGAACAAGCATTTGATGCAAGCCCTTTCGACTATGATGATAGTTCTGAAATAGATTTCCGTAATCCTTCCAATCCAAATGAAGGGTTCATTCGTGGCTTACCTTCAAGTCCTTCTGCTCGAGGTTTTAGATTTTAAATTAGTACCAGTGAAATATTGTATTTTATGCCTTACTTAGTATTAAAGAACTTTAAAAATTGCTTTTGTGTATTCATAAAAATATCCGAACCCAGCAAGGTTGATAAAATTTGCAAGATTTTACCAAGTTTCGTTAATCAAAGTGTTCATTCACATTGGAGACTTTGAGATTCAAAATGTACGATTAGGTAACTTTTTAATTTGTTTTCTAAGACTAAGAACTTATGGAGCGGTTTTAACCCGCGCCCGCGACGGTCGCGGTACTGCAGCTTTATTTCAAAACTTACGAAACTGGTAGTTTATGCAGTCACAAGGCCATTGCGGTTGAAATCATCACTTGCAAACTTATCGGTTACCGGCGACGGGCGACAGGTACCGCGAGAACCACAAACAACCGCGGGCGCTGCAAGGTGTTAAACGCATCGTGAAATGTACTCTCTTTTTGCATATAAATCTACGTTCTACAGAAGCTGCGGGCCCGCAACCGGTGCGGGCTCGAGTAAAAATTACTCCGTGAGTTCTTAGACTAACACAAAGATTTGAAAAGAAGACAATTTGTATTAAGAGTATAATAATAGCTTTAATGTTTATACATATTAATAATTCAGATTTGTTAAACTTCTCATAAAATAAAAAATCTCTCAAGGTTATCGAAAGTAAGAAAATTATTATTAGGTATGTTTTATATGAAACAGAGAATAATTAAACGAACAAGATCAAGGGCTAACAATGGCTTCTCCTGGTAAAAGAGACAAACGTTATTTATGGACTATGAACCCTACAGCAAAATTATTGCAGCAGAAATTAAGGCGATGTATATCTACCAGTAGTTTTGTTGGGAATGACCTATTTTACCTACCTTATATATAAATCAATTGATAACTAACACTTGACAAGAGCTAAACAGCTAATTTTAGTTTTGAATTATTAGTTCAAATCCAAGGGAGGTTTGAAAGATAAGAAAAAGGGAAAAACTGCCTGAAAACTAGTATTGTGCAGGCAGGTAGTCTGCATATATGAGGATAGGAATAATAGCTAGAGCCCTATGGCCAGGCCAGGCCAGGCCATGTGAGGCGCTTTGTGTCCTGGAGATGGTCTGAAGACTTCTTTGATGTATTCTGGACAAATATAAACCATATATTATTTGTTTCCATTATACAGAACGGGTGGAACGAAGTTTTGCCGGGATAGCTAGTCGTAATTATATTTCATAAACATATATCATATCTTAAACCAACCCTAATAGAACTAAAAATATATGAATCATAATTATAAGCAGCACTAAATTTAAAGTCCATTTTCAGCTTTGTTTTCAACAACAAATAATGACATATTCACTCAGATCACTCAAGCAAAGTTACTCAATTAGGTGTTCACGCGTAGAACACCACTATTCACACTCAATAGTTCGTGCATAAAGCCGTCAAATCTAGCAATGAAATTGTCTATTCTAGTGTTTCAAATGTGCAACTTAGTCTATTGGAGTTTAGACGGTTTCAATTTTGTTTCAAATATTAGATTTTGACGTATACATCTAATTTCCTAAGCCCTTGTATGTGTAACACCAACCCTAAGATTTTTAGTCTGTGAATTGCGTGGTTTTATTGAATTTTCATTTAAACATTTGTAAGAAACTGATGTTTTCACTGCCAGATATCACCGAAGCAAACATGGGCAAGACAGCTTTAAAACTTTCATCGAGTTGTAATTGCATAATAACACAGCAGATACTCGGCTATCTATTAGAAGAAGTTTTTTCAGCCACCGATTATATTCATCAGTTCCAATATAAACTTTATTTTATTACACGTTCGTTTTTAATACCAAATCATCTAGTTGCGTATTAGTCTCGTCAATCTTACTTATTGAAAAAAAAATACTAACAAACTTTTAATTTTTAAAAAATGACTAGGGTCTAACCAAAAACCAAATCATTTTAATGTTTGTTGCTTAATAAATAGAAGTGCGGTTAATGTATTTATAACTTTTTTCCTAGCTTCATGACTTTTCGAAAATATGAAAAAAACAAAACGAAAAATTGAAATTTCAAAAACCAACTTGTGTTTTTGTCTTATAATCATTTGGTAAATGATTACAATAAATCACGATTAAAGGATGTCCTTTCTTACATCTATTTTTTCCAAGAACGCTTAATGACGTAATAAATTTTGTTCACTCAAGCAAAGTCAAACAAACGTTAAGGAGAAAATTACTATTCAGGCTGAACATTTAGTGCATGAAGGCGTCCAATTAATCGATGAAATTGTGCATCGTGTCTGAACTCTAGCGTAGTTGTTAATTAAGTTAATGGAAATTGGTTCCACTACTTATACAGAAATCAGAGAAATCTTATTTCTGTATAACACTACTTATACAGAAATTAGAAATATATATAATTGGTAGTCAAACCTGAATCCAATAGTGAATCCAAGGGCTAGAACGAATAAGATTCGCCTTGTCAGATTAAGAGTCTGCTTGAATGGACCTCTAGAATGTGACTGCCCTCCAATCTTCAAGTGGCCCTTTCTTCTACTAAGCCATCCTCAAGTAAATAAGGTAAATGTAAGTCGTTTTTTTTTATTTATTTATCTGAATTAAAAATAAACATATAAATTACAGTAAAGGTGCAACATAAACTCGTAAGATTTTTTCTGTGCATCAAAGGGTCTCAAGAAAGTCTTACAGGTTTTAACGAAAAATTCGCATTACACGTATCGTATTCGCATTCGAGTTAGACTTAACAATACGACCTACATATTCAATGATTTACTAACATGTGTTGAATTCCTTTTAACATCGAAAAAGAGAGGAGGTTATGCTTGACTGCCATATTTTGGAACTAAGTTGCTTACGGTAGGCTTGGAGGAGACAGGGATTTTGCTGCGTGACCGAACTGAAAAAATGTGATAGTAAAAGAAAAAACCGTGGAATAAAACCGTTAAATGAGACGTGCGCAGGCGCGACACTCGTATACACAAGCGAGTAGTGTAAAATAACTTTTCCTACCTCTTTCTCCCTCATTCCATCCCGCCAATTCTCCTACCTGGTGTCCCACGACACCACATTAATATATTCATGTATTTTAATCGATATTCTGTCATTTTTTATCCGCCTCGTTGGTCGAGTGGCTAGCGTACTCGCCTAACTACATCGCCCAACTGCGAGGCTCGGGTTCGATTCCCGACGGTGGCAGGCATTTGTGTGATGAACATTTAGATGTCTGCATTTCCGGGTCTGGGTGTTTATTAAATTTATTCTGGTATCTATTTAAGTATTTATATGTTATAGTATCGTTGACTAACACCCATAACACAAGCATATAATTTGTTTACTTTGGGGTTAGATTCAATTTGTGCGATTTGTCCAGGAATATTTATTTATTTATTTTATATTTACTTTAAAAAATCTTTTTTTAATAGCGTTATATTGAAGTAATTTCTTGCGACCAAATTTGGTTTTGATGATAAAACCCCAAAGAAATCGACTAAAATACCCATTTCTAGATTGAATCGAAGTCAACTTCTTTCAGTAGGTCTAAGTGCGCTTTAGAAAAAAACTCATTAAGTACTTATGTACTTACGTGACATTAATCTAAATTTCGACAAGGTCATTGAAATCGAAATTAATTTTTACTGTGTTTTAATTTTTGTGCAGTTTTTTACATTTGAACAAGCTATATAACTTATAACAATATATATTTGTGATAACATCGTATAACAGTGTTCAATTCGTTACAAAAACTAGTTTAGTAAGGAAAATACTTACAAAAACTAACATGTTTTTGCAAAAACTTAATAAATCGGGTTTAAACGAGTTTTATATTTCTGTTATGTAATATTTCATTTTAATTAATAATTTATTTCTTACTTACGCTTTTCCGTGGTTCGCTCATGCGACGTTAAAGTTAATTATGACAGCCAATCGTTCAGATTTACTTCTACTGGTTTGATTTTATTAAATTATACATTAGAGTATAAACGTATCTGTTCTTAATGTAAAAATACTAATAATACATACGGCTCCATACTTTTTAATCCACAACGCAAAACAAAGGATGTTAAAAATTTGTCGTGTCTGTGTGTTTGTGTCTGTCTGTAGCATCGTAACTCTTCAGCGGATGGACGAACTTTGATGCGGTTGTTTCTATTTAAAATTGTTTAATGTGATGGTAAGCGCACAACTTCCGAGCGACTGAACCGATTTGGATACTTCTTTCTTTGTTGTGTTAGTTATTGTCAGAAGTTTCCATTGAGAGAAAATCTGGGAAATTGCAGGGAAAATGGAAATAATAGTACTTTATTTTCCCTGTATAAACTAAACGAGTGGAACGAAGTTCGCCGGGACAGCTAGTTAAAAAAATATCTTCACGCCCATATCCCTAAGAGGTAGGCAGAGGCACAACCGGGGCACTAGTTATTTATAAAATTTCGGGATTTCATAAAAATGTTTTAAAACTATGTACGAACCAACGTGATCATAAATCTATGTGTGTGTGTTTGGGTGTTTGTCTGGGGTGTCGTCACCTTTATGCAGATGGACTGATTTCAAGGCGTTTCTTTTTGTTTAAAAGCTGACGTTATTGACATGGCTCTAAGCGAGGACTACAGTGATGGTCCGGGTCCGCTGATTAGAGCAGACCATCTGCTTCTCTAGCAAATAATACAGGTCATTACCAACAATACCACTGGTGGTAGAGTAATATGCTGCAATCTGTCCAGGTAGGGATCCACCACCTTACCTATTCCTGCCGTCTTACTGACTCTGTCATTTTCCGTCCCGTAGGGTAGGGTAGCCGATAGACTTGAACTATAAGCCTTCCGATTCTGGCCTAATGACAGCTAGCACCTGTAAAATCTATAATCCCTATAGGTTGTCTCTTACCATCAGAAGAGCCTTGAGGCTGTTTGGTGACCTCTAACAAAGAAAATTGTTTTAACACAATGCCTGCACGTAGGGTAGCAGGTAGAGTTACAAAATAGGCCTAACATCCCGGTCATACAACTGCAACGCACCTGTAACATCTGTGGTGTCTATAGGCCACGGTTATCCCTTACTATCACGAGAGCCGTGTGCTTGTTTACTTACCTCTAACATAAAAACATAGTTTAACACGTAGCTGCCTGAAGGTAGGGTAGCCGGTAATCTTGCACAATAGGCCTAACATCCCGGCCACGCATCTGTTACATCTATGGTGTTTTTTTTAATGCTGTAGGAAGGCAAACAAGCTGACGGATTTCCTGATGGTAAGAAATTCTTGCCGCCTAGAGACACCAAAGATGGTAATTGTGCGTTGCCAACCTGAGGTCAGGATGTTAGGCCTCGAGCAAAAGTAAGTTTACCGGCTACTATACCCTCCGAACCGGAACACGTCGTGACGTTATTGCGGCAGGAATAGGTAAGGTGGTCGTACCAATCCGGGCGAGCTGCGAAACTCTACCACCTAGTAAATTGTGTGTGTATTGACTATGTTTTTTTTTATATTTTGGCAATAAATTTTATAACTTTTATTACGTGAGAGGTCACATAAAAAAAGTTATAATCAGGCTACATATTCGACGAAAACCCAAATTAATTAATTTCAGAACCAAAACACACTTTTAATTTCATTCCTTTTCATTCCGAAACTGAAAGGGTCATGGACGTGACTTTTTTGCTTAATCCAAATGGTAATTAAAATCGGGTTATGAAGTTGTAACCTGTCATTTTACATAACGATGATTGCTAAACGGTCAAAACATTTTATTTAATTCAAAAGTCTTTTGTTCGGAAAATTTGCACAATTTGTTTTCAGAAATAGGGTTGTCAAAAGTGACTTTTTTTACTTTATCTATAAAAATGAATTCCTATTTCGCGTGGTCATCGGATTACACCTGAAAGAATGGACTAATTTGACTAATAATAATACATTTTTATATTGGTTATTGACTGGAGAAGGTTCTTATAAAGATAAAGTTCGGGAAAATGACAAAAATAGTGCTTTAATCCACACAAAAGTTTTGATACCTAGCGGTTATTAGCCAGCGAAACGAAGTTCAACGGTTCGTCTGGCTTATTATAAAAAAACTTTGAGTAGGATAGTTTATAATTGATTGTTTCTGTCTTGTGGCTGGAATCTCAAGCCACGTGTGCAATGTGTATCATGGAAGAGGTAGGCAGAGGTACGACCTACATACAATCATAAGAACCTTTTTTGTACCCCGGTCAACCACTTAGGGGATACGGGCGTGAAGATACTTACGATATAAAACTACGTAAATTTTTATTACAATAATCGCCTATGTGGTCTGGCAGTTCCGGTGTTGGACTTGACTGCATAAGGTCTCGGGTTCTAATCCCGGGTCAGGCAACAAAAAGTAAATATGGTTTTTCCCATATTTTCTAATAAAATTAAATGTTGCTCGGGATTTTATATGTGCTTGGTTGACGATAGGCTTGCACATTGAGGGACTTAGTGTTTTCGGCTAGTCGTGGGTGCCCTGGCCTCTGCCTACCTCTACCGAGATGTGGACGTAAAGATACTTTTATTACAATATTATTGTGACCTGTTAGCTGATGTGTAAAGTTTTCAAGATCTTGCATTTAGTTGGTTGATGCCCTGTGACCTATACCTATAGATGACCAGCTTCACAGCGAGACTTAATAGCCTAAGTCATCCACACCTAAATGTACTGCACCAATAAGTCCAATTTATACATACCACCATTCAAATCCAAAAAATCGATAAACTGCTTTGTTTAGAGTCGGTTAAAAGTGTTCAGATAATATTATCTGACGCATAGTAAATTTATCATGTTTATAGTTTGCCTCATTTACCCTGAGATTAATATACTCCACATCGGTAAATTATTTAAGGGTTGCTACTAAATTTAAATAAGGTTTTTGAAGTGAAAACTTATTAGCGGCGTTGCGCACTTTTTTTGGAATGTGTAAAAATTTCTAAACTCCCGTCAAAACAAGTGACCTGATTCATAAGACAAAAACTCGTAAGACGGCGCAGGGCGCTGGCACGAATGTTCGTGTTGTCATGTTTATGTACGATATTTTATTTTATCACATTAATAGTGTATTCTACCACATAAATGATAGTACATTCACACTGATAATTAAAGCAATTCGTGAAATTTTTTCACTAACTATTCCAAAATATCAAAAATGCACAACGTTAACATTCAAGTTTTCAATATTGCCGGCAATCCGGGAGTGCAACCCGTTTTTTAAACAGAAGTACATATAATTCTACATAAGTACCTACACCTTGTACCGTTATGGTCTAGGTCCCTTGGGATTAATAGATCTGTCTATCTATTATGTTATTAGTCCAGATTTATACGAAAATATTAATCGTTAAAATGCAATTTCTTAAACACTATTTAATATGGTAACACATACCTACATATCTTCACGCCAAATCCCTTACGCAGAGAGTACTGAGTGTCAAGTATGCGATTCCTTTATATTTTTATCAAGTTCAAAAATATGAATATCAAATAAAGGTATATTTAGGTAATAAAGGGATAACAAAATGTAATACATTTTGACCGCCACGTCGGTCGAGTGGCTAACGTACACGCCTAACTACATCGACCAAACGCGAAGCTCGGGTTCGATTCCCGACGGGCAGGCATTTGTGTGATGTCTGTATTTCCGGGTCTGGGTGTTTATTAAAATTTATTAAATTTAATTAAAGTTTATTAAATTTCGCATCTGTAGTTTAGCTGGTCAATTGTTGGACTTGACCGCACTTGACCGGGTTCGAATCCCGGGTCGGGCAACAAAAAGAAAATTGGGTTTTTCCAATTTTCTAATAAAAAAAAATGTTGCTCGGGATAGGATATGTACCCGGCTGGCGATAGGCTTGCCACCTATCACATTATGGGACTTAGTATCTTCGGCTAGTCGTGGGTGCCCTGGTTGTACCTCTGCCTACCTCTTCGGGGATATGGGCGTGAAAATACTTTTTTTACTATAAATTACGTATCAACTGAGCAACAACAACCCTCATCATCACTGTTTCTCGTGCAATTACCCCTCACCGTTGTTTCGTTTGTAGTTTGAGAATTTGTTTGACTTAGTTTTAAGCTCATCATCTTCAGGGATTAAACCTGGATTTTGAATTGACGAAACCTGTTTACAAGCGATATCTTTTACTAATAGCCCTTCTATTTAACGTTTTGGTTTAAAGTTATGTTGTCTTAAAAGATGCAATATTTACTATATTTATACACGCCGTTTTCAATATGTAAATTGGAACTTTGAATAAAAATAATAATTTATATTTGAATATTATTTTAAATGAAAATAATAATTTATATTTGAATATTTTTTAAGTAGTAGGTGACAACCCTATTCGCTACAAGTGAATGTTATATTAGTACACAATTATACCAATTTCGTGGTTTCTCTCATATAACTGAACATTGTTAATTGAATTTGGATAATCGGAAATATTCCAAAATTACCGCAAATCCCGAGATTATTTCGAGAGCCAGGTTGGTAGTCATGTGGCAACCCTTGGTTAGATACATATATGATTTACAGTTAATTAATTAAGAAGTTGCTTATGCTAACGTTAAAACATGTTTACATTTTAATAATTATGAAGCTTTTACACGATAAAACGTAACGTTCGTACTTATTCTGTTGTGACACTGTCATTATGGTGGCAGGAATAGAAATAGATATCTCGATTACGTCAGCTTTTAAACAAAAAAATCCACATCGAAATTGGTAAATCCGTTCAAAAGTGTATTACAGTTATACACACATAAACACCCCTCGTTTTCCGCCAGGGTTCTATAAAACCTCTCATTTGGCGTCAGAGAATGAATTAACTCGTCAAAATTGTCTCGAAGCTATGTTGCCAGACCAACACACATACTCACGCTAACAAGTCAAGCTTACAAAATCTGTCTTCTTTGAAGTACTTAAGAGAATTGCAAGAATATCCGGGGAAGTTGCTACACCGCATTTTAAATCTAATAACCTATTTGTACTTGCTCGTACTTTACGTATCATAAGCTATAAAATATTCTCTAGAGCAATAATAATATTTTAAATTGACTTACAGAGAAAGAACTTGTTCATAATTTGACAGTATATTTTAAGTGTCTTACATGGGGCACACTAAAAGTTTTGCGCTTCTAGCGAATCAGAACTATTTGAATTACGAATGTTGGATTTTTAAAACATTGCAACCATATTATTAATAAAAAAATAATTGTCAATTGTTTTTTTTATCACAAACCAAAGTTCTACGCACGCAACGAAAATGAAATTAGGTCGAAAAGATTTTAGAGCGATCATTTTTATGATTTTAAAAGTTATGTTTCTAATAATAATTGTCTCCAGGTTTTCCTCCACGATCACACCAGCACAGTTCTAATAAAGTATAAATAATATGATGAATATCTGTGTATTATATAAAAGAAAGTCGTGTTAGTTATACACTTACAACTCTAGAACGGCTGAATCGATTTGGCAGAAAATTGCTAGGGAGGCAATGTCGTACCAGGAAATAGATATATTATACTTTTTATCCCGTTTGAATTAGAGTTCACCGGCTACCTTATTCTACCAATCGGAACACGTCAAAAGCAAGCACTGATGTTACCGCGGCAGGAATAGGTAAGACGGTGGTACCTATCCGGGTAAGCCCTTGCGAAACTCTACCACCTGCCACCACTTACCATCTCCAAAAATCCCCAATTGAACTTATATTTCGACTTCAATTTCTAGTTCGTGTATAGGATATGCGTTTATCGTACATGGTTGACTGGCTTCATTATATACGCTAGGGTGGGTACATTAGATGCCTAAATGACTACGACTAGTGCTGATTCTGTCACACAAACGACTAACTCATTTTCGATATAGTCCATATTTTTCCACCAGAATAAAAAAAAACCAGCCAGGTGTGATTCGGACTCGCGCACGAAGGGTTCCGTACTATCTATAATAGAAAATCACGTTTGTTGTATGGGAGCATTTAATATTTTAAAAAAAAGTAGCTTCAAGCCCATATCCCCAAAGAAGTAGGCAGAGGCACAACCAGGGCAACCATGACTAGCCAAAGATACTAAGTCCCACAATGTGACAGGTGGCAAGGCTTTCGCCAACCTGGCACAATATGTCCTATCCTGAGCAACATTTTTTTTTATTAGAAAAAATAGAAAAACCCAATTTTCTTTTTGATGCCCGACCCGGTGTTCGAACCCGGGACCTCATGCAGTCAAGTCCAACAATTGACCAGCTAAACTACAAATGCGAAATTTACTTTATTTTTATTTAATTATTTGTTTTGAAAGGTAATATACAAGAAAATATTCTGGGAAAATTTGAAGCGTCTATCTGTTACCGTTTTTAATATTGAGCAAAAAATACGAAAGAAACACGTATATCATATGGGCCCCTTAATATTTTTATTTTTAGTATTTGTTCTAATAGCGGCAACGGAAATACGTGATTTGTGAAATTTTCAGCTTTCTGCTATCAAGGTTGACGGTGAAACTTTTATTACATCGTCTCAAAATTGTTTGGTCTGTGTGTCACATGTCGCGTGACGGTGACGTCAGAGCAGCCGACCACTTTACCCGTGGTTTCATAAAACCATAACCCTTTTTACTATTTTGCTTTATTATGTTGTCATGATAAATGCTGTTTTTCACCAACTCCAAAATGAAAGTTATTTTTGTAGGTATATTTGTGACGCGATTACTCGATTTAATCGTTCTTAACTTTTTCATGATACGGCTAGTGGTTTTCGAGTAATGCCTACATAATAATGCACATATTATTATATTATGTTAATGACCTTATGAATGTTGAGGTCACCATCCAGTAAAAGTAGGATGTTCATTAAGTTTATGTAAGTCAATCTCAGAGTCATTAACTTTCTTTCGAAAAAATAATTATCAATTTACGACTTGGTGGATCTGACAGATAGGTGAATCGGTTTTACTCGGCTCATTTATGTTTTTCGATAAAATTATCAATTAAAAACATTAACATTACACCAGCAACACTGTTTACTGAACAGATAAGTTGGTAGCGCTGTACCACAGCACTGTATATATTGTATTTGACGGCGCGTTTAATTATTGTACTCTGACAGTGACAGCTGTCAATGTCAATAGACAAGTTGGAGTTATCGTTTTGCTTTAACGCAACACTGAGTGCTAGAGTGACAGGAGCGGACAGCTGGCCGCCAATGCTACTTCAATAAAAAATGGGAGGAAATACAAGCCCGCTTAGTTTATTACCATCAAAGTTTTCGAACCCGGTCCG
>NJDD01002185.1:7400-19707 GCA_002245505.1 Calephelis nemesis | reverse complement strand
AATGACAGATTCGAAATTCAAATGTAATATTTTTTTATTTTTAAGTGTAACAGTATTAATGGCCAGACTAAGTATTTATATATGTATGCGTTGTGTTATTATTTGGTATTTTTGGATTGTTACGCCAAAGAAGTATAACTTCTTACGTGCGTACATGAGTACACACACTCTATTTTTTCTTATCATCAGGAGTGTTCGCTGAGCTCTTAAATAAAAACATGGGTACGTCAGAATTAGCACCACTTGTATTATACCTATTATAGTCTAAACTATTTACTAAAGTGGAAACTTAAAATTAAGATACAAGGACAAGGCAAGATGTTGCTCGCGGCTACGTTTTCGTTTAATAGTTATGTAGCTCTCTAAAAACTCTTTTGGATATCGGAGATAAAAGTAACCTATGTCATCTGACTTTTCTTTTCTTTTCTGAAGAAGTAGAAGGACAAAGGCACTTTCACTTTTATAATGTTATTGCGGATAAATATATATGTAACATACCATCGTAAGCAGAGAACAGTTTAACTAAGTGCGAGTAGTTTAACGGTCAATGTTAATAACATATCGACAGATAAATAGAAAGAGAGAGCCTAATGGAAATCATTGAAAAATAGCAGCGGTTACCTCGCAACTGATCTAAAATATCACGATCTTTTATCTGAGATAGGTTATTAACATTGGCAGTAAGTAAGTAGTTTTTAATGGCATTAAATATTGTTCGATCCCTGTGTCGGGCGACAAAACCGGGATTGGATTAGTGCCCGGTTGGTGATAGGCTTGCCACCAATCACATTGTAAGACTTCGTGTCTTCGGCTAGTCGTGGGTATTCTGGTTGTGCCTCTTCCAATCTCTTCGATGATGTGGGCGTGAAGATACTTTAAAACAATTTTAGCAATTTATAAATTCGCTTTGTGATAAAACTATTCTAAATATAAATACCATGCCAGTAAATACCAGCCCAGGCGTCGCGCAGCTTTATTAATGCCGACAAAATAAGCTCGAGGGTGAGCAAATCCGAATCTCTAGTTCATAAACTACTAGCTGACCTAGCAAATTTCGTATCGCTTGACAGTAATGCTTCGATAATAGCGCAGTCTGTCAGATCCAATGTGAAATATTCCAAAATCAACGACTACTTACAAATAAAAAAAAATAAAAAAACATTTTCCAGTGGACCAAATTGTGAATCTAAACTATTCTCGAATCCCCTTGAACACATACAACAAAAATCATCAAAATCACTCCAGTCGTCTAGGATGAGTTCAGTGACAAACACACGAACACAAGAATTATATATATTAAGAAAAAAATTAACCCCTATATCACGTGGTCATCGCATTACGCCTGAACGGATATAGCAATTTGCTATTTCTTTTTATGATGTGTTATTGCAGGAGAAGGATCATAATATGAAGAGAATAAAAGGGAAAATTGTAGGGAAAGTAGGAGAAATAATACTTTAATTTTCCCCATATGCAAACTGTCTGTAATTTTAAGCGATACAAAGTATGCTGGTCGCCTAGTAACTTACATACCTATATGACATAGTAAATACCCACCATATTAACATGGATATTTATTTATACATGCTTTTGCAGGTTTATTTTTAGTTTGATTATTTATAGCATGATTTATTGTTGGCTTAGACCTTGTAATACTTGCGTGACTAATATCAATCTCATCGCAACCGCTTACACCTTGTACATGTGAAAATGCCAGGTATATATTTTATTCATTAACATCATACTCATAAGCAGTAATGTGTCAGTATTACCACTGGTAGTACGCCCAAAAGTAACGAAGCGTTGCTCAAAGTTATACAAAAAGTTTATAGTTAACAATCAATCATCGATCGTAGTTAGATTTTTTACTATTCGTAAAAAAACTACCTTTCGTAAGGAAAATGACTTGTTTCTTGAATATAGGAACTAAGCATTAACCGACTACAAAAGAGGAGATTATCAATTCGTGGAATCTTGTTTATTTTTCAAACAAATGACCACACTTTATTACGCACCAAATATTACATTAGACAAGCTCGCTGGGTGTCTTTCTCCGGATCTTTTTTTTATATTTGATTTTTTTGATTCTCCTTGCTTTCGAACATCTCTACTTACCTTGGTGAATAGATGAAACATTTTTTGGTCTCCTACTCTGCAATAGAGCTACCCTGATAAATCCTGGTCATCATCATCATCATCATCAGCCGAAGGACGTCCACTGCTGGACATAGGCCTCCCCCAAAGAGCGCCACAAGTCACGGTGACCAGCCGCTTGTATCCAGCGGCTGCCCGCGACTTTGACCACGTCATCAGTCCACCAGGTGGGAGGTCGTTCAACACTACGTCCTCCGGTGCGGGGCCGCCACTCGAGAACCTTTCTTCCCCAGCGGTTATCGGTTCATTGCCAATTCAACTTGCTGACTCTCTGAACTCTGTCGGTTACTCTCGTTCTCTTGCGGATTATCGTATTACGGATCATAGGTATCTCGCAGAGAAACACCGAGCATAGCTCTCTCCATAGCACGCTGAGCGACTCTGAGCGTATTTAAGAGGCCCACATTTAACGGCCACGTCTCAGTTCCATATGTCATCAGGAAGCGTATTGTTATAACGTAAATAAAACATATAACAAAATATTTTTTTTCAAATCTACTTAGGTTACTTTGTTTAGTATAGTTTAAATATTTGATAAAAAAATGAAAAATTATAGCATTTTAATTTTTATGGTATATTATTTAACTCGAGAAAATCAGAATTTTTGGTGATTTTCAATTTTAAAAAAATCATAACAATTAATGGGTTGGAGATACGATAATAGGTGCAAGGACTTTTTTCATTCAAAATATTGTACAAAATTTAAGGAAATAAATAAATTAAATTACAATTACATTTAAATTTTATTGATATGGTTATCAATAATAATGTTAATACAATTTCATACATAGAAATAGTAAACATTATATATCAGAATATAAAAAAAAAAATTGCAAAAAATGCATTTTTTCTTACTTATTTAATTTTTCCTTGTTTAAACAATAACATCAAAAGATATCAGGTGTCATCTTACACTTTTATAATCAGGGATACCTCCCGGACTTTTCTAAAAAAATGTGAATTATAACAATTTTGCAAACGAATGCGCTACTATGTCCTGGTCTATAATATTATAACAACTTAAATTTTACGTAGCTGTCAGTTGCTATTTAATATTCATAGTATTATAAAGGACCTCAGTAAAGGACAATGTCTGTCAGACCAGCCAATCCCGGTAGTCCCGGTGAAATTCGTTTCTCCTGATATTGACAAATGACAACAGTTTTGAGTGGAAAAAATTGAATACAGTTTTTTCACATTTTCCACCTTTTAAACAAATCCTGAATTTATGAGTTTTTAAACCAAACGTAACGAAATTCTTGCAAGGATAAACGAATTTTAGTGAAACTAACGAACTGGTGGTAGAGTGCTGTGCTACCCATTCGTGCCACCATAATGACAGTGTCATGTTCCAGTCCGGAGGATAGTAGAGTGTGTAGCTTAGTCATAAACTCGAAAACTATAGGACTCGGCTGACGAACGCGGCTAGCATGCGCAACTAACAGGATACTTAGATAATGAAAGGTGATTTGACGTCATCATGAATGAAAATGGTCGTAATTTTTTCATTATTATTGAATTTCGTGTTTATATTGAGTAAAATTGGTTAATTTAGGTGGGAATTAGATTAATTTTGTTCAGTGAAAGTGCACAAATGAAATATATTTATGAAAAAAATAGTGTTTGTTCCATTGCCTCGCTGCCGTCAAATCTCACTAGATGAGCTTGAGTAAAGAAGCCACCGCTTTTCTCAAGACCCTGACCTGACATCACTTTGTACATAGTGACTGTATAAGAATTAATAATAACTAAGTTGACGTTGGCAAAGTAAGTCGTAAAAAACTACTAAAATATTTGACGCGCTGGATGTTTATGTCATTCGAAAACGTCCGCGGACGGTATGTGCACACTTATCAGTCGCGGCTATAAGTTAGCCGCGTCCATAAGCCGCGCCTCATAACATGTTTTCAGTTTAATACCTCGGCTACATCATGTAACGGTATTTGCAGGCCTCGATTTAAAGAGCCATGTGCTTGTTCGCTATTTTGTCACATAACACTTTCAAAAGGATGAGACTCAGGTACTTTCATGAAAACTGAGTACTCATTCCTAAATGTTTGGCAGCGCATGTATGATACTCTGTGTTGCGTACGACCGTCATCCGTCATCGTCATATGATCCGTTCAGGCGTGATGCTATGTCCACTCAAAATAGGAATTCATTTTGAGTGGATATATCATTGAGTTTCGGATTACTAAAATGTTTGAAAAGGGAATTATCTGATACTTATTTAAATTAGATTGAAGAAATGTTTTCTATATCGGTCTATTTAATGAAATTACTCTCAATTTTTTTTAATATATGTTTTCAATAACCATAACTAACTTGAACTCACTTAAAATACATAATGTTGAAAAAAAATATTTATATTGGAAAAATATGTTAAGATAACATAACGAAATTTAAGAAAAAAACCTTAACAAGTTGAGGTAAATACAAATTAATAAAATTGTATATTCCATTTTATTAACAATATCTTAGATTTGACACAAATAATTATGTATGCCTATGTCAATTATTTATAATAATATATAGACGTTCCATAGAAATAAAAAATAAAAAAATCTTAACGAAATGTAAATTATAACTCAAAAAATTCTCCATACAAGCTATTAAAAAAATTATAAGAAAAATAGTCTCGCATGCAGCTTAATAACCGTACGAGTTCAACACCATACAAATTATGTGTTTTTTTAAATATATTTTTTTTTGTTTCATTCTGAATATTTATGGCATGAAATATTAATTATTGGATTAGCGTGTAGTACTTGCGTGACCGATATTAATCTTAACACAATCTACCTTGGACATGTAAAATGTGTAGCCCGAGATCCTAAACGAACCAGACTGTCGTTTTGTAAGAGCTGATATTTATTTAGTGCATGATTTCCAAAACTAGTAGGAAGTATGAAATTAGAATAGGATCATTGGGACTTGTGCGGCTATTGAAGGAATTGAAATGCCAACTAAGTAATTTTGAATTATAAAGTTTTTGTTGATTTTTTTGTCGTGACATTTTGTCTTTTGATAGTTTATGTGATTATTTTGAAATGGTGTTAGATTTTTAACCGACTTCAAAAGAGGAGAGTGTTCTTAATTTGACTGTATGTTTTTTACGCGATTACTCGGGCAATAACCAATCAATGATGAGGTCGTCAAGATAATGCATTATTATATGTCACTAAAAACACTACTAGTAGGTTGTTGATAAAACTACTAGTAGGATATTAGCAAATAAATGAAATTGAAATTGAAAATTTATGTAGGTACTATCATTTTGAAACCATTTGCTATCTTTGGAAATAAATAACTATCAAATTACGACGTAGTACTCGATGAAAGCAGCTCAATTAAGACTTATTTTCTGACGAAAAAATAAACATTTGATTTAATTTATTGGCTTATCTACACTACATTTCGCTACACTAATGTAACAAGCAACTTCATTCTATTATCCAAAATCAGTAAGACAGTTAAAACAATCCTATCGACTCAAGTCTATGACGTGATACAATAAATCGAGACACCATCTCTTGACAGCATCGGCCATACATCGACCGTATATTGAAGTGTGTGGTCGATGCTTGTCAGGCACTTACTTCATTGTCAGACTCGCTAACGCATAATGTTAATTAGGTACATAGGACGATGTTTGCTCAGTAACCTGACAATTTCAACAATTTCAACACTGCTCATATTTTAGTTGCAGGAGGTAAAGGGAGTTTTAGTTTTTTAGTAAAGGGGTTTTATAGAGTTTTAGTAAAGGGAGTTCACTAAAAAAATAGTATTAACTTACAGAAGACTTCCTTTGAAACAAAACGAAAATTCATTAATTTAATGTGACGTAAATTCCAAGCTGATTGAATGAAGAGCGGTTTGTAGAGAAAATCCGTTTCACAGAGTCAGCTGAAGGGTAAAATTATGGTAAGAGTGTATTTAGATATAAACTGTCACTTATAGTTCTAACCGCCACATTCAAACAAAATTGAAATTTTAGGATACAGTAGAAGGTTGTGCCTATCTGTGTGATATCTGTGAAACAGTGGGACTGAAAGAAAGTGTTGGTGTTAAAATGAGAAAGGTCATGCTCCGCTGGTTCGGACATGTAGAAAGAATGACAGATGAAAGATTGACAAAGCAGACATACAATTCAAATGATGATGGATACCCGGGCCATCTAGATTGATATTCCACGATCAAATAAATCTCTCGGGTTTTGTCCGAAGGTGGTGTCAAGAGTCTCAGTAACCGGCATATTTGTATAAAAAGGATAATGAATGTGGATGAAGCAAGGCAGGTTTACTAGGACCTTGAAGTTTGGCACTTGATACTCTCTGCTAACCCTGTAATGGACTTAACGTTAAGATATGTATGTAGAATATTTAAATGTCACTGAGTGCCACTTGAATAAAAATGGAAGAGCGGCTCAAGTGATCAACTTATATTCAAACTCCTAAATTTCACATATTGAATAAGCTCGCCGTGACTTGATAGCCAACTGACATGGGGCTTCTGCCAATAATTTGATAACCAGAAACGTATAGTTCTTTTAGGTTTTATCTGGAAGGAATCCCGGTTAAAGGGTTTTTTATGTAAGCAAACAGCGAACAAGCACACAAACATCCTGATGGGAAAAGGCTACCGAATTTTGCTTCTATCCTGTGGCTAAAATGTTGGTAGGGCTAATATGCAAGCCGTTTGGTTACCCTACCCTCCAGATCTTAATATGACACTTTCAGGGCGGCAGGAATAGAAAAGGCGTTAGATCCTTACCTGCTCAAATTGGTATATATCTTTTGTACTACCTGCGGTCTTATTGTTAATTATCTATGGAGATTTATTGACGCCGCATGCATGCTTTAAACAGTCCACTCTACTCAGATGACCCGAACCTACTCTGGGGAATACCTATCTGCTGATTTGACAATAAAAAAACAACAAAGCTAACATAATTGAAACAAATTAAGAAAATTGTTTACTTGTTAATTATTGAAGAAAATTACTGCTATCTCAGTTTTGCTATAACAAAAAACCTTCAGATTTTTTAAAACTGGAAAGGTCTGGCGCGAAGAATAAATTATTGGATCTTGAGCTACTGTAATATATTACACTTATTTTGTAATATTATACTTTTACTAATACGTTTTCTAGACTTACAGCCTCTTTATTTTAATTATCGCAAGGTCAAAAAGTTTTACAAGAACACAAGGCAAGGGCTATGTTGTTTTCAATTGGCAGTGAATTAATCATTAAACAAAATATTGAAAAAAAATCTGTTCTTAAATTTGTTTCTTTAACCCCTGACGGCACGGAACGAACAGTTGACATAAGCGTGTTGATTGACACACACACACGTACACACACACACACACGTGTGTGTGTGTGTGTGTATCAAAGTTCAGTATTTTTTTAAATTTATGACTTCTGTGGTTTAAAATAAGCATTACTAATCTGTTTAAGACGTATTAATTAGTGAAACTGTT
The DNA here is from genome assembly GCA_002245505.1 of Calephelis nemesis. NCBI lineage: Eukaryota > Metazoa > Arthropoda > Insecta > Lepidoptera > Riodinidae > Calephelis > Calephelis nemesis. Next base: position 12,070 of record NJDD01002185.1, on the reverse strand, counting down.
TATGGAAATATCACAGGAAACGTGGACTGGAATAGTATGAAATTCTCAAACGGTAAAAAGAAACTTGTTAATAAATTAAATCGCAACGCTACAAAATAGAAAATTGATAAGACTGGGAGAAATGAAAATGACAAAAAGAATGACGTAAGTATTCAATCCAACATTTCATATTTTAACCCATTTCAATCATTATAATTGTCTATGAGTTTTATTTAATTTCAGTTTTTATGCATATTCCCTGTAGCATATTAAGAAACATTTTGTGATACAACATATTTTCAAAAGCAAAAAGTGCACTCTTCTATAGTTCTATTACGTAAATAGACACATATTTGTAAATATGTGAAGCTCGGGGCCCTTATTTGCGGTGTGTATCCTTTGACTATGGGTGATGATCCGAAAAATCAGGGACCGTATTAGCAAATATTGGACAACATATATAAATACTGTGTACCAACTGTTAGCTACAAAAAACTATGGAATTTTCCATATAAACTATATTTAATAATGGTCTTTTGGAAGTTGTTGTAACTATACGTAATCTTAGCATTTTAGACCTGCCAGGCAGCTCGTAAATGGCGAACTTAGGCTTACCGTCACTAGCACCGTGACATCCTACTAGGTGGTAGAGTTTGGCGGCGACTCGCCCAGATTGGTACTACCGCCTTACCTATTCCCGCCGCCATAATGTCAGTGGTTACCATTATTGACGTATTCCGGTTCGGAGGGTAAGGTAGCCGGTAAACTTACTTTTGCTCGAGGCATAACATCTCGAGCTCGGGTTGGCAATGCACCATTACCAACTTTGGTGTCTCTAGGCGGCGTAAATTTCTTACCATCAGAAAATCCGTCTGCTTGTTTGCCTTCCAATATCATAAAAAAAATGAAAAATAATCTTTATGAAAATTTCGCTTGGTCATCGCAAATGTCATTCGATACGAAGTTTGCCGGGTCGACTGTTACGTTTATGTAAAATACCATGGCCGATCGTAATTGGTACAAAAATAACGGCTTTCTAATTACACATATCAAAATTTATACCATGTACAAGTACAGTCGCCTGGAATAACATGTTAGTAGAGGAATCATTTCATACTGCCAACTGGTGTCCTAGCAAACTACTTGTTTTAAGATAGCAAGCAAATAAATGGTAAAAGTAAAATTATCTTCACGCCTATATCCTCAAAGAGATAGGCAGAGGCACAACCGGGGCAGCCACGACTAGCCGAAGACAGTAAGTTCCACAATGTGATAGGTGGCAATCCTATCGACACTTATGCAATCCCGAGCAACTTTTTTTTTAGAAAATTTAAAAAACCAAATTTTTGTGTTTGTTGCAAGACCCGGGATTAGAACCCAGGACCTCGTGCAGTCGAGTCCAAAACCAGAACCGCTAGATTACAGAGGCGATTCAAAACAAACAAATGATTCTCCTGATAATAAGAGATAACTGTCGTCTACGGACACAATAGATGTTTCTGGTGCGCAGTAGTGTTACGGATGTGGTCCAGTTTAGTTAATTACAAAAGTTGACTTCTTAAACAATTTGAGTAATTTTATTAAGCAATTTTTGGCACAGTATAACTGCAAGAAACGGGCTTCAATTCGATCAAGAAAATAGCATTTTCTTCGATTTTCCTGGGATTCCATTATCAGTTCCATACTTGTTAGCAATAGAACAACCTCGAAACTCGGCCCAACCTGTGAAAGAATTTGTAAGACGTTCAGTGAATATTTTATAATTAGCACTGCTTAAGATCTGTTCAGTGAACATTCTTCATAAGGCAATTTCTAAAAAATCGTAGTTCAGACTCTTAAGACAAGAGTAAAACTTACAACTTAGTGGTGTGCGCGGTGTGGTCATGGCTTCTGGCATCATTTGATTTTAGTCGAGTTAAGTGTCATTGTGCACGACTAAAACCTATTAAAAAATCTTGATAGCAGATATCCTATTGGAATTCATCCTTAAGCTTCAATAAAAGCAAAGACAGGGTCAAAATTTAAGTCACGCATTAATGTTGAAAAAGTTTTTTTTACAGATAGCAGAATAACACACTACTCGGCAATGATATTGAAGATAGAGATGTACTCGTACTAAGATAGAAGAAGTCTCTTAATTTAAAGATTACTTAAATCTTTTATAATTAAATACTGGGCCCGTTTACGAGTTTTGATCATAAAATATTGTAGGCAAAGACTATAACTACATATTTTGATTGTATAAATTGTATTTGTAATTAGATTATCCGTAATGTGAATCAAGTGTTATTAAAATATTTATAACCATATTTGAGGTAATCCATAATTAAAAAAACATTGAGACATCTGAGAGAAAATCTTCTGTCTGAATTATGAATATTAAATTAAAATTAACATTTTTTTCTTTCATCAGAACTTTGTAGTAAATATTATCGTAACATTAAAAGTTAATCTTACTTCACTCGCGATGACCAAAGAAGATAAAGATTCATTTTTATTTTGACCAAAACTCGTAAATGTTATTTTGGTCAAACAAAATTAACTCAATCTGACTTTACTGAATGACTCACAGCAAATGTAAGTTATTTCCACTTAGAACACGTTAAATAACTATTTAACGTACCTTAGTTATGGCGATCTGATAACTGTTATTGGACCTCATGAATACCAGTCCTTGAACTGTTTATTGTATCAATGCCGTGCACTGCCCCAAACCCAAGGCCAGATTACTAACGAAATTTAAATAAAAACGCGATAACTAAAGGTTATCAACACGTAATAATTGCTCTTTAAGGGCAAATAGTATAGTTGACATTGACAAATCGTAGTAATTAAAAAAATATTTATATATATTCAACTCAGTAAATTGCACCAAATCCATTTTAATGATAGGTCGATGTACGAACAATTTTAATGATCTATCTGGAGATAAAGATAGGTCTACCAAAGTTTTGTAACTAAGATATTTTAGATAATTATTGAAAAGTAACAGAGGTTGCTTTTTAACTAATCTGTAGTAGTCCTATCTCTTATCTTATTACCATGAACCATTAAAACAAAAAAAAAATCGGTCCACTCAAGTACCTGAGACTACTAATTACCATCGACGTTTTTTCGTCGGTGGAAAAATATAGTCTTCAGTTTTCTGTAAATAAAATCCCACCTTAAACATTCTGTAAAATACTAGCCAAGTCTCGATGGAGCTACTTATTTAGATATCTCTAAAAGGTTATGTAATCTAGACAATGTCATGCCCAGTCTAAGTCTGTCTGCGATTTCTTTAGTATTAGGGCCACTTGCACATTCCCGGGTTACATTTGACACTGAGTTAAAATGTCAAATATAAGGTTATTTATCCCGAGTAAGAAGTTAACTCAGTGTTAAATACTCAACCCAGGAACGTGCAAGTTGCCCTTATAGTTTTAATTTGTAAAATCGGTATATCTAGTACTTAATAGTTGGGTTGAGCTCTTGCGTTTTCTAATCAGGGTCACAGAGACCTCCAGATCTCCGATTATCCTAATTTTTAAAGATTTCCTTTATGTGGCCATGCAACCCTAACTCTGTACCAAGTTTAAGCTCTTTGAATTTATGTAGTTCTATTTTGATGACCATGAGTGAGTTGACTTAACTTCGCATAACTTCGGAACTAAATGACATACTGACTCAAAATTTTGGATTTTAAGTATGTGATTATAGTTTAGTGGGTGCCGTAGGTTTTTGCGTTCTGATCTTAGACAGAGGTTCTCAAATGGGGGCCTGAAAATGTGTCGAAATGTTCCCAGTAAAGGATGTTTAGTGTTTGCTTTGCGCTCGACTTGGCGGGGGCACTACAGTGTCCCTAGAGTTTAATAGAATCAAAAATGTCACAAAAAGCTTTGCACGGAAGACTTTACGAAACGAAATTTTCTGAAAACGAAACCTAACTATTTCATTTGAACTTTCATGCAAAATCGTTGCTGCTATTTCTGAGATGCAAAGACGGTGGTGCGTTTCTAATTAAATGTTACATATTTGAAAAATGAAACTTATTTTTTTTTATTCATACCTATGCAATAGTCTTTATTCATTCATTTATTCTTAAATACCTGCAGTGAAAATTTGTCTGGTAATTCAATTATTTTTTATCTTTGAGTTGAAAAAACAACACTTTAACTATGGTAGATTGTACTTGTCCGGGTAAGGAACCGCCCCCTTACCTGTTCCTACCGTCATAAAGACAGTATCATGTTCTGGTGTTGAAGGTTGGGTAGTCGGTATATTTGCACAAGTGTCTTAACAACACGACCGGCGTACCACAACATCTAGTGCGTCTACAAGCCAGTATTATCTCTTACCATCAGGAGCCGTGTGCTTATTATCATACCACTTGAAAAACCTTTCATAAACTATTATTAGGTATCAGATGGAATGAAGTTCGTTAGTCGGATACACAAATATTTAAAGAAAATGTAAAAACCAATGTAAATATTCAATTAACATGATATATAGTGGATTATTATACGTTTTTATTTTTATGATTTTGGAAGGCAAACAAGCAGACGGATTTTCTAATGGTTATAAATTCACGCCGCCTAGAGACACCAGGTGGTAATGCGTTGCCAACCTGAGGTCGGTATGTTAGAAACCTGGAAAAAGTAAGTTTACCTGGAACAAGTTAACAGTAAGCACTGACGTTATGTAGGCAGGTA
>NJDD01002182.1:210909-226181 GCA_002245505.1 Calephelis nemesis | reverse complement strand
TCACACTATTCCCTGCACTCACTCTCCTCTCTACATCCGCGGTGTACCTTCCATAATATATTGGATATGTATCCGGTTGGTGACAGATTTACGAATTATTTTTTGACGTGTTAGTAACTATCAAATGAAGGTTCATATTAAAAAAAACATTCATATTTATGACGGGGGAAACGTCTATCGGCTCAGCCAGTTATTAAATACATATTTATTCATTATATGTATTTCGTCATCATCATCAGCCGGAGGACGTCCACTGGTGGGAAGTCCCCAAAGAGCTCTACAAATTACAGTATATATAATTTTATTTTTGGGCAGACGGGTACGTATTCGCTTTATTTTTTATGATATTGGAAGGCAAAAAAGCAGACGGATTTCCTAATGGTAAAAACTGAAAGCCACTTAGATTAGATACCAAAGAGATATCGAGCAAAAGTAAGTATACAGGCTACCTTATTCTCCGAACCGGAGCAAGTCAACGGTAAGCGCTAACATTATCGCGTCAGAAATAGGTAAGGTGGGATAGATCCAAACAAGTAGCTTCGAAGCTTTACCACTTAAAAAAAGGATCTTCACGCCCATAATACCTACCTCTTGATGGAAGAGGTAGGCAGAGGCACAACCAGGATACCCACGACTAGCTGAAGACACTTAGTCCCACAACGTGATAGGTGACAAGCCTGTCGCCAACCGGGCACATATCCAATCCCAAGCAACATTTTTTTAAATTACAAAATTGGAAAACCCAAATTTCCTTTTTGTTGCCCGACCCCGGATTCGAATTCGCGACCTCATGCAGTCAAGGGTGTTGGTGACGAGATGCCTATCCTCGCCTTTTACGAGCTGTCTGGCAGGAAGGTAAATGGACTATTCCACAGAGCCCGGACCAACGCGGGTTTAATGATTGTTGCTAACATTTCCTATACAAAAAGTAAACTGCGCTTATTCTATAACATGGACCACATGTTATTTATCGCCATGGCTGTCAGCAGCATGTCAGAACTGACAGCCGAAGACAGTGGTTTTGGAATTATTATTCACACGCCAGTCTCGGTCTTAGATGTCAGGAGCACCATACAACACGCCACAAACTATTTCGTAAGACAATTGGAAGTGTTAAAGTATTTACGACTTATTGGTAACTTAAAAACATTTTTACACGAATGATGATTTTCTTATGACGAGTATCATTAATTTTAGATATAAGTATGATGAATTTAGCTGTCTTTATATCTGGGTCTTGGTGTTTTTAAATTTATTTTATTACTAACTGATTGCCCGCAAATTTGTCAGTATAGAATAAATAAGATTTTTATTATTATTTTTTATATAAAGTCAGCAGAACTTTTTTTATCAGAAAATTATTACAGTAGTTTAATGTGAAAAAAAAACAGGAAATACGAAACACAAAGTCAAATTCAAAACCTTTGTTAGATCTGATAAAAAAGAATTTCATAACTATGAAATTTCAGAAACGTTTTTTGATAAAACCTAAATGTAAGCATAATAATGGGGAACATACAATAACGTGTTTTCATTGTACCTACGTGCTTTAATTTAAACTTGCTTACGTGTTTTTAAAACATTGTTAAACATTCGTTTATCGTAACCGCCATCTTTAAACTCAAATTGTTTACCTTTACCTCCCAAAATTGTGCACCTTCATTCTACTCTTTCATAGGTCTAGTTATTTTCAATCATTCCTAAAACTCAGTGATCTCAAATTTTATTATGTATTTAGTCAAACTATTGCTATTCGGTTTGAGTTATTTGATATTTAATATGTTATAGCGAGCTTTATCAAAGAATTTAAATTAATAATCTATAATGGGAAATATATTGATATGTTGTTAAGTATATCGTAATTGTAACTTATTTGAGAAGGATAATCTTGTACAAACTACGAAGTACTTCGGTTACGAAGCCACCTTTACCTTGTTAATGTTAATTACTAACAGTAGTACTATTTAAATTATGCGCTTCGGCTATATTCGTCAAGCTTCGGAAATCCGAATGTATTTTAAAGATATTGTTACACATAATAAAATCATTTCACTTAAGTTTAGATTAGGTCAGCCAATATAAAAATAAAAGTATAAAATGTAAAGCCGAAGCGCATAACTTAATTAGTAGTACTATACCTCTAGTTACATATGTTCACCTTAGTCTAGGGTATTGTATGCGAGTTTCCTTTTTCTGTTGGGTCTCCATGTTACAGGATATGTTAGAAGTCATGAAATATTATACGTTATAATATGTATTTAATACGTTATAAAAAATCTATTAAATATATTTCTTTTATAAAATTTGAGAAACTTTTTTTGACACGAGCAAATCGAAGGGTGGTTTCAAGAATCTACTAACTCGGCCTTATTATGTGGACGAACATTGGCGCTCCATACTCAGCCCTACACAAGGGCTTCTGTATTGTAACTACGCTGTTTTATTTTGTATGTAATTCCTTTGTATGTTAACGGTTGGTTAATATTAAAACCTTGTCTAGAATTTTATACAATTTCTAATTTCACACATTTCCTGTAACATGTACGGAAAAGAGACAAATTTGCGACCCGCTCCGGCTTCGCAAAGATGCAATAAAGGTACTGATGTGAAAGATTACATAACAAATCTTTAAAATATTGTTTTACTGTAATATACAATTTTTTAAAAAATAATTCAATTACATTAAAATCCGTCGCTAGTTTGAAAGATCTAAGGAAAGAGGCGGCGGGAAGCCATTTTTTATAAAAGTATGAAAGAACGCAAAACGAGGCGGGAGAGAAGACTGCGTAGTTTGTACAAAAATGTAATATGTACACCCTACACTAGCAGAAATGTATGCCAGTTAAATAAAATGCGCAGGAAAAATGTATACTTTATTTTTTGCTTAAATATCCCGTAAAATACTTTGATCATATCCATCAGACACGCTATCAATAGTTGACCGCGACCTTTGCTGTTAGTTTCAAAGAAAACTACTCTTGCCTCCCTCTCTTACTCCCTTAAATATTACTTATGTCTAACACTATTATTCATAGATTCTACTGTTCATGGAGATACTGAGGGTAATTTTATTTGTATTTTCTAAACTGACTTGAGCAGAAACCTAATCTCTTTTAGGTGAGTCTTACTAACGGCTTTATATGATACTAGCTGTTCCCGCGAACTTCGTTCCGCCGGTTCAGTTTGTAAAGGAAAATTAAAATGTTGTTTTTCCCAGTTTCCTCGCAATGGAATAGGATAAAAAGTATCATATGTCCTTTTCCCGGTTCTAAGCTACCTCCCCACCAATTTTCAGCCTAATCGGTTCAGCCGTTCTTGAGTTATACATATTGTAACTAACACCACTTTCTTTAATATATATATATATATATATATATAGGTAGATGATTTGACAGCGGGACAGACGATTGTGCGACGAAGTGAGATATGAGATGTTATCACCTCTTTTTTTATAGTTTTCCTTACGTCAAGCCATACAATTCAGAAACAATACTTAAAACTTATTTAGCTAGGAGTGCATATAGTGCTGAAGTCAGTGAAGTTCTGTGATTGGTTAGTTTTTTTTATAGCGAATTTCACTCTGCTTTTAACATATCATGTCAATGGTCAAATTATAGCAATTGTCAATCAAACTTATTTCATTGACGACCAAGGGATTTTTTTTTATTCGCCTGCTATTTGTGTATTTATAAAGTACAGGATTTTTGGCGTATATTAGTTTTCATTCATTTATTAATATAAATTGTCAACTTCTTCCTTACTGAGAAAATCCATACCAATTTATTATTTTCAATTCCTATTAATTATTTACTTACAATTACATACATACATACATACATATCTTCACGCCAAGTCCCTTACGGGGTAGGCAGAGAGTATCGAGTGCCAGACCTCACGATCCTGACAAACCTGTCTTGCTTCCTTCACATTCATTACCCTTTTCATACAAACACGCCGGTTTCGGAGACTCTTGACACCACCCTCGGATAATATTCGATTGATCTGATCGTGAAATGTCAGCCTTGGTCTCCCCGGGTACCTACATCCATCCACATTCGCATTGTATATCTGCTTTGTCAATCTTTCATCTGTCATTCTTTCCACATGCCCGAACCAGCGGAGCATGCCCTTTCGCATTTTAACACCAACACTTTCTTTCAATTGTTATAGATAAACAATCTCAAAATTTTGGCTTGACACATTGTTTCTATGCGTTCCTTAAAATAGCTCGGTTAAGCTATTTTGGCTATGCGTCGATTTTGACAAATGCATAGAGGTCGAATTCACTCAAATATATTGACTGTCCCTATGCGTTCGTGGGCACTATGAGACCGCATAGTGTTGTTAATGAATAAGGGTGTAAGCCCCACAATATGATAGGTGGCAAGCTAGAGTCAGATTAGTTTGTATGCATCATTTTAAAAGATAAATATCTAAGTAAGTAAGTTTTCAAAGATGCTTATTTTATAGGAGTGTGGATTGAAAAGTACTCGGCCTAACACAGATCCATTCAATTCTAAAAATCAAATCTACCCACATTGTTTAGTTCAGTTTGGAGTAGTTAATTATATGAAGTTAATTATATGAAGTGTGCAAAAATCAGTTGTGATTTTATAAATGTTTAAACAAAGCAATACGAAAGGTGGGATATTGATTGATTAACTTGAAAGTGGTCAGACTATAAACTCTGTTTCATCAAGATAACAACCGTATTCACACGTCTGTGCAATCAATGGCTGAAGTCCACAATTGCGGCTTTGAACTATTACCGCAACCGCCTTATTCCTGTCGTGGCACCATCAGGCTTCTTTCTATTCTTTAACAAAAGGTCAAAGATTTTCGACAAACAAAACGGTCAAAAGAGCAATACAGCATATTTTGACACTAAGGAATTTTTTTTCAACGGTCTAATCAGGGGTGGGCAAATTCTTTTGACTGCGGGCCGGTAAGTTAAAAAAATCTAGTGGCAGGCCAGTAAATTATAATTAATCTTGAGGCAGGCCGGTTTATTAATACACCTAAAAATAGCAGTAAGTATTACGATTATAAAAAGTTGTATAAAGATAACATAAGGCAATTTTTATTTCATTTTACAATCCTTTATTACAATAAAATTTATTTGTGAAGTCTTAACATGTGAAATACGCAATATATATGTTTGAAGTATCGATTCAATACCTTAATTGTTCAAATTTCAATAGTCTTTTAACATTTCGACCAATATTTTTTTAAGCAGGTTCATATTTTTTTCTAAAAAAACTCTCGGCGGGCCGGATTAAAACCTCTCAAGGGCCGGATCCGGCCGCGGGCAGTAATTTGCCCACCCCTGGTCTAAATACTTTGAATAGGAGCTGGCAAAAGTACATCACACTTGGTGGTGATTGTGTAGGAAAATAAAATATAACTTTGTTATTTTCTTGATTACACCGAATGCTTTTCAATCCAACCTGCTTAAAACAAAATCAACAAATTAAAAACAAATCTTGATTAAAAACGTTACAAACTGACGTGTAATGTTAGGTTTAAGTTATTAGAATAAGCGTTTATAAGATTGCCATTTTCACTGTGTGAAAAAAATCTCTAAATAAAGATTTAAAAAAAAACTAACGTGTTTTGACTAATTTGACATGTATTAAATATATATCTCATACACTTTTTTCATTACAAAAAGATAGCTCACACATGAAATGAAAACTTACAACCATTATTGCTTAGAGGAATTATGGTTGAAGCTGCGGGAACTCAAAATACATTTAAAATACCCAAAACATCCACTAAGCTGTCTAAATATAACAGACAATTTAATTTAAATTTATATGAAATGGGAATACATCTAGCTTAAAACCGTAATAACTGCAAGAGAATTTCAAAATATGGAGCGTCGACGACGCGATTTCATAACTATGTAATTGCACACGTGCACTGGTATTACTGGAATTAACAGCAGGGTTGGCAGCATATTTTACGTGTAGTACAGACCGCATAATTTAGAACCACACAGCTTTTTCGTTAGAGGATCACCCCTACAATAACTGGTGACGAATTGTTTCAACGTTTATTATTTTGATTGTGATACACGCCCAAAAGATTACATGATGACAAATAAAGCATTTTGAGGCTTGAAACTGGAAAAGAAACTAATTGTTTCACATAAATCATATCAGCGGTTCTTGTAATTACTACTACCAGATCGTAGCAGACAACTTTTCTTTAAATACAGTTTTAAATATCTTAAAGTATTTTCACGCCCATAACCCTCCCAGAGGTAAGAAGAGTCGCAACCAGGGCATCCACGACTAGCCGAAGACACTGAGTCATACAATATGATAGGTGGCAACCCTATCGCTAACCGGATACATATCCAATTTCGGGCAACATTTTTTTATTAGAAAATTGGAAAAACCAAAGTTTATGTTTGTTACCCGACAGGGAGTTGTGCCTGTGACTAGAAAATAAGAAAATTTAAGAATTCAATACCCAGATAGGATAACATGTCTCATAGCTATCAACTTAAACTTTATAAATAAGAATATAGCAATTTAACATGTTTGCTGAGCGATCGTTAAAAGGAACAGTTGATTTTTAGCATTTTGTTAGCCAGTTATTAACCTTTCCTAGATAACTAAGATTCAACATTTTGAAGTTATACTTCTTTTGGCGCGTTAGGAAAAAATGATGAGGTTAAATTTTTACGATGCGCGCGCACACCGTCACAAAAAACCGACATGATGAAGACTATAGATAACATTTTAGTTTTTATTAAATATTAAATAAACTTTATTTAACTAAATATTGCATTATAATAAAACTTTTAATGTATTAAATACCTTTTTTCTATGGTTAGTGTCATTTTGTCTACAAATGTAAAATAAGGCAAAAGATAAAATTTTTAAAAAGATTTTTATCTTATTACGCCAAAGAAGTATAACTTCTAACGCGTGTACATAAGTACACGCACATTTTTTTTATACCTTTAAATTTATTCGGTAAAGTTAAATTACTTAAATTGTAAGATTAATTTTATAACTTATGCTAATGGATTATCTATGTTTCAAAATTTGCCTTAGACGTACTTATACTCCTTTGAATGAAAATACATCTACCATTCAAAAATGTGTTGTAAAGTTTCAGTAAAAATACAAATTTCCTATTTTTTTTCTCTGAGGGAAACTTACCAAAAGTTTACTGAGTTATAAATTGCCCGTATGGGTCTCTTTTATAAAACAAACGCTTTATCATTTCTTATGTTATTAAAAACTTAAGTCTCTGGAGGAGTTCTACTGATATGGTAAAGTTTTGAATAAAATATTCATATTTTTAAATGAAGAAACACTTGTACAGTTTTACGTATCACTTATACTTTATGATTTTATAAATAGCCTACCGGTTTCGCTTTTGACGGCATCATCAGGGCTAGAACTTAAATTACTGATACAATATTTTTGAATAAATATAAAATATCAAATTAATCATGAATAATTAATCAAATACAAAATATTCATGTTATTAGTAATAACGAAAGATAAAAATCATTGGAAAAAGTTGTGTTTTTGTACTAGATTTATGTAAATTCTCAACAGCATTTAAATTTTAAAAGTACATAAATTCATCCATAAAAATAATATTTTCTTATTTGAGAAATAAGGTTTAATGTTATCGTGTTTTCTTATTTGCTTTCACTCTTTTTGTCTCTAGAAATTACTTATTTTATTGTTACAAATCTCTTAAAAGTCTTTCAATATACATTCAAATCTAGCCTGCACACTATTGTTATTTTATTTTTAATTTATCTCCTAAATTACTATCTCCAATTATAAGTCAATCAGCTTTTACTTAATGTCTCTAGATGTAAGTTACCTTTGTTAACTGACTTTGAAAAAGAAAGAGTTCATAATATATTTGACTACTGATTTTATTTATGTATGTATATCGATTTTCCGTCATTACGAAACCTATTTAAAAATGCTAGGGGTCGCCCAGTAGTCGAAATTCAACCATAATAAATTTTAATATCTTGTTGATAAGAACGTCATCTTCATTTCTCAAGACCGACTACTTTGTTTTCAAACATTTTAGTGCGCCATCTGTGATCTTTTGTCGTTATCATCAAAATATTTTTTGATGATAACGATAGTATGGATGATGGTAGTGTGGTTAATGTTTTATTATTGATTTAATGTACTTTATAAGCATTATTATTCAAAAATATTAGCGTTCTGCACTTCTCCTACACATAAACTATAAGTGTGCCAAATTTTATGCTCCTGCGTCAGCGCAATTTGAGTAAAAAGGGGTCCAAAATTTTGGCATCATGTATTTATATATAGGTATAGATTAAAAAAAAACATATCCCTAATGTAGTCACATTGCCACGGCCAAATCTGTATCCGATTATGGAATCCCAAACAAGTTGACGAAAGTACTTACTTTCATGATTCGAAGAAATGAAATCGAATTTGGTTTTTGTAGTTTTACAGCACTTAAGTAATGTTATGAATTTTGAACATTATCATCAAATTTTCTCACTAGGTAGTGCACTATACTAGTCTATGTTAGCAAAGATAAGTAAAACAAAAACTAAAAATAAGACATGGATTTTCAGATCTATTACGAAAAAGTGCTAAATTGAAAATATTTTAACCTCATGTTTTTTTGACACGTAATCAATCAGCATGGATAACCCAAAGAATTTGTCATGCAAACGAGCCAAATCTACTCATCGCGGAACGGCAGACGCGAGCACTTGATTTTGGCATTGAAAATACAAGTAGCAATCAAAGGCGTAAAATATATCATATTTTAATACCAAGAAATAAAAATATCGTTTGCATTTAAAATGTCACTTACAGCGTTTTGTTTTTGGACAAGGTTCTTTCATGTAAATTAGATACAGTCACAAGCATTAAGATATTTATTGGATATTCTAGCTACCTCTAAATCTTTAAACATAAAAGCAAACTCCACGTTGGACAGTTTGATGTTACTCTTTTACCTGGTTAAAAGTCACGGTGTTAGTAATCGGATTAACATTTACTTGCATATTTTAAAAGGCACACTTGCTCTTGTTCATATTTTTTTATGACATTGGAAGGCAAACGAGCAGACGGATTTCCTGATGGTAAGAAATTCTCGCCGCCTAGAGATACCAAAGGTAGTAATGGTGCGTTGCTAACCAGAGGCCGGATGTTAGGCCTCGAGCAAAAGTAAGTTTACCGGCTGCCTTACCCTCCGAACCGGAACACGGCATGAAGTTATGGCGGCAGGAATAGGTAAGGCGGTGGTACCAATCCGGGTGAGTCGCTGCGAAACTCTACCACCTAGTCAGACATCACGGTTTTAGTGACGGCAAGCCTATGCTCGCCTTTTACGAGCTGCCTGGTACAGAAAGACAGATGGTATATTCTACAAAGAAGCCCCGGACCAACACGAGGATATCTCAGCGTTTCTATCTAATTTATCTTGGAATTTTATCAAGAGTCCATTTTTTATGATATTGAAAGGTAGATAGGTATTTACGATCAAATCGGTTGGGTATTATCCGAGGGTGGTGTCAAGATTGTCCGAAACCGACGTGTTTGTATGAAATCCAGAAAGGTTTCCAAGAATCGTGGAATTTGACACTCGATACTCTCTGCCTACGACGCAAGGGACTTGACGTGAAGATATGCATGTCTGTATAGAAATATTTCCATAAAAATTCCTTAAAGCATTTCTTAATAGATACTGAGCGATAATTGCCAACCTGAGGCTCGGATGTGTGGCGCCTACCTAGAAAAAAAATCCGGGCTACAGTATCCTAGAAACTGCAACACAACAGTAATAAACTTTTAAGTTATGACAGTAGGAATAATTTTCAAAAAAGGTACTTACTTAATGTTATAATAATATTGTTTTGACACAAAACAATATTGTTCTTTTGTTTATAGATTTTTTTGACACAGGAATAAAAACAAACAATATACCTAATCGTGATAAATGCATATAGACACCAAAAAAGTTAATGGTACGCTGCAAACCCGCCCACCTAACCTAACGCCTCTTGCGTAAATAAATTTACTTGCTACGATAGTCTTCAAACTAGCAATATAATGATAATAAACACCAGTAAGGTGTACATTGTCTATGTATGATACTTGCTTCTTCCCACCAGTAGAACTACCATATTTTTTGTTACATTACAGCGTAAAAAATAAATTAAAAGAGTAATCACATCCCTATAAAAATTTAATGTATGTATGGGTAATTATACCTACCATTCACGATTACAAATAACCTTTTTTGGAAAAGTTTAAAATACTTTGGTTATATACTTAAATAATAATAAATAAATACTTAAATAAGAAAACTTAAACAAAATTTTAGAAATTTTGTAGTACAATAGTTGAATTTCGCGGTTCCGACAACGGATAAAAGTTCTTACATTATCTCGTGAAAACTTATTGAAAATACAGAATAAAAAGATTTCTTATGTACTTGGCTACGTGCGTAATTTTATCTCCGTCAGCTAACAGTCGATATTTAAAAACTTCTTCGATATTTACCAACTTCAAGAAGAAATTTTTTTACCCATCCATTAACGCGACATTTGGATATTTTTATGAGTTTTAACTTCAGGGCGCAGAGTCAATCCGGAGCAATATTATTTTTATGAGAAAATAGCTTTTTCTATTCGTTGCCCGACCCGGGAGTCGAACCCGGAACCTCATGAAATCAAATCCAATAACTGGACCACTAGACCACAGAGGCGATAATTTTAAAAATTTTGATTCGGTACTTAAATTTCATTTATATAATAAATTTTATTTAGTTATAATTGAAGCAAACGAACTTGACCATGATCATCAGATAATCCGCTGCGTGCCAATTAGGACGATACGCGATGGTCTACGAGTCAACCTAAATATAAACTGCGCCCTCCAACTGTCTGTCTCTTGACCCACTGTGACAACATTCGTGGTCACTGTGACAATAGCCGCTGTGATATTTTAACGTGTTGATTTGTCAGTTAAAAATGTATTAAAGTCTTTAGAGTTTAAACATGTTTGAACTTTGAAGCCAAGTGTGTCTGATTATATTTTTGCTTCTTGTGGCAATTCAGACTTAAAAATAATTATTAAAATCATTTTATTAACAATCTAGCACCTAGCTTAGTTTGTAAACGTTCGCTAGATAATATTGTATTGTAAGTTTGCCTTCTAATATCATAACTAACTAAATATACTAGGAAAACTAATATTTTAATTTTTCAAATACAAAATGAATGAGTTGAACGAAGTTCACTGGGACAGCTACTCAAATTTTTTTTTTAATCCTTTTATAATGTTCTTTTATAATCTTCTTGTTCCGAGCTAAGATGAATTAAAAAACCAAATAACTTTAATATGAGTTAAAAATGTTTTTACAAACCCGAATATTCTGGGTGGAATATTAACTCAAGGAAAATAACGATGACCATTTTATGAAAAGTGTATATAAAGATCTTAATTTATTTGTAATTAAAGCAAACGATCTTGACCATGATCGTGCGACGATCTGCTGCGTGCCAATTAGGACAATACGCGACGGTTTGTATAAATATCAACTGCATCCGCCATCTGCCAATAAATGCTACAATTTAGTTCTATGCTTCCAACGCCGAGAGCAAAACCATGCCAGTGTAATAATATACAGCTTTGTATCTTCCTGAAAACGGGAGAAATCGTGTTCAATCCTACGCTTGTCAAGTTTGGTATGCACTGGGTATACAATTATACCTGGTTGCGCTACGTGATGATCACAAGATATGGAGATTATTTTTTATATTATTTTGGTTAAATGTCTACATCCAAGTATTTACTTAACATTTGCTAAACTCTACCACCTAGTCAGATATCACGGTGCAAGTGACGGTAAGCCTATGATCGCCTTTTAACATCTGGAAGTTAGATGGTCTATTCTGCAAAAGAGCCCGGACCAACATAAAAAATAAATTACAAAATTTAGTAATTAAAAACATTACACCAATTTTTATTTAACTTCATATCCATTGAATGACATTGATTTGTTCTAAAAAATGTAATATTTGTTAATACAAACCTAACACGAAATTCAAATAGGCATGTATAGTTGTAATACTGAAGGTGCGCAGCCCTATCTCGTGTTGACGCACCGTACGGCTATAGGTATTTAATTATAAAACAGGGTTGAGTTACAATATTACATTACCATGGCGGAATGTAGTAGAACTACAGAAATCGCACCGTTTTCTAATCTGAATATACCCTAGATTTTCATAGTAATCAGGATGGGATTTTTATCGATAATGACATTGGCAGTGTTTTGGATACGTTTTGCATGTTATCAACCCTCATTATATATGCTCATTCGATTTTACGTCGTGTCTACATTACGTGTTTCAAATATTCACGAAGGCGTGATTATTTGGAACGAAGCATACGAGTAATTCTGAATTTTTTTCCGATTCAAAGTTTTGTTCAATTCAATGGGCAAAAAGTTTTTTTTTTTGAGTAGCACGTTTTTTTATTAGAAAGTTAATTGAATCACTGTAATAATAAGTAGTTTTTGAGATTTCTATGTCATAATTTTTAGGTAACGTGAGCTAAACTCAGCTGGTAAGGTTTAATACGATATGCGGTAAAAATGTATGATATTTCCTGACTTAAACAGTTAAGGCGTTGTTCACTTGATGACGTCACTATCTTCTAAAAGCTAACTTTTTCAACTCCGTGTTTTTTTAATATTAAACAAAAAGTATCTTCATGCCTGTATGTTTAAAGGAGTAGTCAGAGCTGGTGGCTCTTATTTAAAGCTTACTAAACCACCACGCTTATTTAAAGTTCAACAATACATATGTGGTTCACATATTTTAAACTTTGAGATAAAGTACAGTAAATAGTTTGGCCTGAAATCCCTGAGTCCTGTATTTTGTATAAAATAATAATAGGTTTTACATTATGTTCACATAACCACCTGATCTAGGTATACGCAAAACAACACGGTACTAAATATGTATAAACCGTGTAAATGACAGCGTAAAGAAAATTGTAACCATTAGTTGTATTTGGATTTTTTTGTCGGAATTTCATGAATTTTTCAAAGATGTTTAAATAATGTGATGAGTTAATAATTAAAAAAATACAATACCTGAAATAATACACACTAAAACATAAAAAAGTGATTAAGATAAAACAAACTGCTCGTAAGTTTATTAACATGAGTAAATAAAATAAGTAAGTTAATATGAAACTACTAATAATGCCTAACGTTACTCCTATCATTTTTAGTCTCGACCTTCTTTGGTATGGATATGGAGCCATCTTTTGTGTAGGCTCTATTCCTTCCATTGGTCTTTATTTTGTAACAATAACTACTACATCTCTATCTATTGTCACTGCTGTCAGCTGTATTGTCTTTCTATCTTTCCTTAAATTTCCCCGTTCTTCTTTTCTCGCTTTTCATCTTGTAACCTTTACAGTCCCACTGTCCGCTGTCGTTTTACTAAGTAGCAAGTGCCCAGTGCCCCCATATCTCGTAATTAAATAATTTATTATGTACTAAAATAGTTGTTAATCTAGTTATGACGTCTTAGAGATCAAAATCCACAATTTATCCATCAGAAATTCTGATTAAGAAGTGGGAGGAAAATAAATGATAAATATTACTCCATTAACTATTTCCTCCTTAATCAACCTTGTGAGAAATAACAATTGCCATCATTTGAAAATCCGTTACATGTGGATAAAGATTAAATGCGACACTTGGCACCCGACGGAGTGCCTAATCTTTATATACCTATATAATTCTTCTGTGAGTGTGTATGTCACTGAACTCCTTCTAGACGACTGGACCGATGTCGATGTAACTTTTTGTATGTGTTCAAGGGAATTCGAGAATGGTTTAGATTCACAATTTGGTCCACTGGAAAATGTTTTTTTAAATTATTTTTTTTAATAATAAGTAGTTGTTGATTTTAGAACGTTTCACATCGGATCCGACAGACTGCGCTACTGTCTAAGCAATAATGTCAAGCGATACGAAGTTTGCTGGGTCAGCTAGTAAATCTATATACAAATAAGCACAGTGACATCTAACGGTAAAAATCACAAACATATAAACCAAGCTAACTTGAACAAACGGTTTGAAATTACGCGTCCAAACTAACTCGCGTAGACGAATTATTACGCATTTTATAATTTACTGTGTTATGCTAAACACACATTCTGATTAATAGCAATTAAATTGAGTTGAACCGGTATAATAATGGCTTAACAGATATGATAGCTTATCATACATTATCTGGCTCGCCAGCCGTACATTAAACGAGCCATTAAACTGGCCGTTTGTAAAGGCAAAGCTATCATAGGCTCGCATTACTATGATGGATAATCCGTGGCCTAGATTTCGGAGTGTGTAGTGATTAAAACTGGGTAATTTCGGTAAAATGGAATTGCGACTCGTTTTATTATTAACAAACTAGCTGCTCCGGTGAACTTTGTTCCACCCGTTCAGTTTGTATGGGAAAATTAAAATGTTGTTTTTCCTAGTTTCCTCGAAGTTGAACGGGATGAAAAGCATAATGTATCAGTCTCCTGGTTTTACGCTACCTTCACATTCATTTTGAGCCAAATCAATGCAGCCATTCTTGAGACATAGGTGCTGTAACTAACACGACTTTCTTTTATTCAATACTAGCTGTCCCGGCCAACTTAGTTCCACGTTTCAGTTTGTATGGAAAAAAATAACCCCTCGTAGTTAAACGGGATAAAAAGTATCCTATATCCATCTCTTGGTTTTAAGCTACTTCCTCGTCGATTTTCAGCCAAATCGATATAGCCATTCTCGAGTTATAAATAGCATAACTAACACGACTTAATATGTAGATGTGCTTTCTATCACTGACAATTAATCTAGTTAACTAGTTTTTGCTGATACTGGTTTACTTATGAGTTACGACTTTTATTTGTCAACAAGTAAGTTAACTTCAAGCTTCTATCTTCAAAGAGTTAGACAGAGTAACAAACTAGGTACTCATGACTGGAAGATATAAGTATTAAGTTTCATAATGTGATAAATAGCAAATCTATCGCCTACTAGGCACATATCCTGGGAAACGTCGTTTTTATATTTTTTGTTGTCCAAACTAGAGATAGAACCCATAACCTCATGAAGTCAAGTCTTACACTGGACCGACAGATCACGGAAGCCACAGAACCAACCAACCAACAAACAACAAATCTTCAATTAACATTTTGTAGCTGATGCCTTTCGTTTTT
>NJDD01002182.1:107125-181075 GCA_002245505.1 Calephelis nemesis | reverse complement strand
AGAATCCTGGCTACGTCCTTGACTGCCTTTGGAGGACTAACGTACACGCCTTACGCCTTCGACCGACCAACCGCGAGACTCATGTTCGATTCTCGACGAAAGCAGACATTTGTGTGATGAACATTTGGATGCCTGCATTTCCGGGTCTGAGTGTTTATTAAATTTATTCTAGTATATATTAAAATAGTCCTTTGTACCTTCAGTTACGCCCGTGTTTTAATGTATTTCGCTCTGTCGTAAAAACCCACTGAAATGTCATGATATACCTATTCAGTCAATACTCTTCTCCAAAATCTTATCTATTTTTGTGCCAACGTTCATTGAAGCCTCTAGGTGGCGAGAATTTCATCAGGGTATCCGTCTGCTTGTTTGCCTTCCAATATCATAAAAAATACGGATTGTGTGTGTTAATAACATGTTATAAAAATATTTAGGTATATGAATATAAATAATGTACCACATTTTGGTGTGCAAATATTTTGAATGTTTTTATAAAATTCATTATTAAATTACAAAAGAAATCTTTTAAACAAATTATTTATATAAATAACTTTATTATTTATTACCAAAATATTTGAAATTTTACTTAATTTAAACCCTGTTTACCATAAACTAGCACCGTTTTCAAACTAAAGCAGTCAGGAAAAGAAACTGCAAAATGACCTCCTCGTAACCAAGATAACTTTAATTATATTAAGTTAATAATTATAACAATTTTTTTTATTGAGATATGTAATTTCTGCAAGATAATTCTTGACACTTTAAAGTTCGGGAAAAATACAGACTAGCATCTACCATTATATAACGAAGGCCTAAACTGTTAAGAGTAAAATTATATAGATTTTAGTTCAGTATAAACATCGATCAATTACTACATAGGGTTGTCAAAATGTCGTTATCATGACGTTGACAGCAATTTCAACGGAAATCAATTAAACAGAAGTTTGGCTTGACAAGTGAGTACAAGCACAAACTTTATCTGAACACTGGAATAACTAGTAGATCACTCCGAAGTAAGACCTCGCGAGGAGGCAATAAATTATTTGATGATTTCAATATTAGTTCGTTATTCATAGTTTCTTTGGTCCAAGTACTTTATCCATGTTTTACCATATAGCAATCGTATCAACGCCTTTGGAGTAGTGCGTTAATAATAAAATACGTACATATCTTAAGAAAATTAAAAATATCCATTTTCTAATTTTACAAAAGAAAATTAGAAAATGAATATTTTTGATTTTCGAATAAAAATAACGTTGTTTGGGATTGGATATGTGCTCGGGTGGCGATAAGCTTGCCACCTATCACATTTTGGGAATTAGTGTCTCTGCCGACCCCTTCGGGGATATGGACGTGAAGACATTTTCTTTCTTCCTTTTTTTTCTTTTGTTACAGCTAGTTAAAACATGTAGTTAATTTGCCAGTTTTGTCCCTGATCTCAATAAAGAAACATAATGAAGGGTATATAAAAACACAAAAACCCAAAGATACAAATACATTACTACAATTAGAAATTATTTCGCCTGTCTAGCCAATGAGATATTAATATGACCTGGAGTATGTTTTTAAGCCTAAGATAAATAATAACATGTCATGCCAGCGCCGTCACTGTCAATATAATTAAATACTGTTGTTTTTGACATTGTTAACACTATGTTTTTTATAAGAATTCAGCACAATGGAGTACTTTTTGCCTATTACTAAAAAACTGGGTAGTATAACAAAATAAAAAAATATAGGTTGACTTGTTTAAATCTCGCCGTTGCATTTGATAACTCAAACGAAATAGTTATTCAAGAATATTTTTTGTCATACTCACGGTGGTGAAATTTTCTTCACGTCACATAATATTAGTCACGTCACAGTAACGTCACAGTCACAACATACTCACAAAACAGTAACAATATGATCACCAACACCATCACTGTGTTAAAATCATCAGATTCGTCACGTTCAGACTCGGTCATGTCTTCGTCACAATATGGTCACAAACATTGCACCGTTTTCCTTGTCACTTTTACTGTTATATTTTTTTAAATAAATTCAGTACCTACAACATATTTCCTTTTGCCTGTTACTAAAAAACTATGTATATCAGAATTAAATTTGTTAAATCAAATCAAAATAAAATGACCCTTAGCCAGGCCTTTTCATCTGATACTTCATACGACATGATTTGCCACGATTTATTTTCCTACTTATGTCCGCTCGCCCTAGCAACGTAACTCCCTAGCCGATTTCGCCTGTGTTCAAACTTTAAAATTATATTACCGTACACACCTATATCTACACACCTACCTAATTTCATTAATATCGAATCTAAACCACTCAATTCATATGCAAACAAACATAGAAACACAGACCTTCATTCACTTCGCTTGCTTGGTAAATAGTGCGAAGCGGGTTAGTCAAAATCACTTTTTTCAGGATGCTGTGAAAAAAATATGGTAACTGATTTTCTACCCAGTTGATCTGAAGAGAGGAGCGGCTGTACCACTAACAAAAGAGGTGGAGTTTCATGATGTCCAGATTTGTACCACCGCTTTAATTATTTCTGCAGTCACAATGTGACAACTCGCCACGGCTTAGAAGGGTAGCCAGTAAACAACTAACGCAAGCACTTTGCAAAGTTGGGGTTGCCCAAATGCAAAATTAATTACTTTTAACACTATTGGTTTGCTTGTTTATGTCCAAATAAAGTTAAACTATTAAGTAAATAAAATTATTAAGAATCGAATATTTTAAAATTATTTGTACTTTTTTTTATTTGAGCTTAAAAATGTCATATCATAGTTAAAAAGAAATAAAATAAAGTCAACGGACTGTGTCATTTACATACAAATGAAAGTGATAATTCTAGTTTAACTGACCTAAGGCCCATGCTGGGAAACCAAAGAATAAGCATCCTCCACATTCATTACTTTTTTAAGGCAAACACATTAGATTCAGAAACTTTAGATAAAATCTTCATCTTTTCGGCGAATGTCAACCTAGGTATTCTTGGGTGCCTATATCCATCCACATTCCTTTGTATATTAGAATATCATGGATAAAATTTTAATTTTTTTACAAAATTTCTCAATATTTAATAAAAAACTAGTAATAAACGTGATTTCATCCGCGTGGAATTTCACTAAAATTTCTATTTATTTATTATTATTTTTATGATACTGAAAGTCAAACAAGCAGACGGATTTCTGGTGGTAGAAAATTCACCCCGCCCAGACAACAAAGATGGAAATGGTCGATTGTCAACCTGAGCCCGGGATGTCAGGCCTTGAGCAAAAAACAGTTTCCTGGCTACCTCACCCTCCGAACCGGAACACGTCAACGGCAAGCACTGACGTTATGCCGGCAAAAATAGGTAAGACGGTAGTACCAATCAGGGTGAGTTGAGAGCGAAACTCTACCACCCAGTCAGATGTCACAGTGCTAGTGACGGTAAGCCTATGCTCGCCTTTTACGAGCTGCCTGGCAGGAAGGCAGATCGTCTATTCTGCAAAGAAGCCCGGACCAACATGGGGTAAAATATGCAGTAACATATTGTTAGTAACATATTACTAAAGACTTGATTTGAAATTTACGGTAGTTTTATCTCAAATAAAACTAGTCCTAATTACTTCTTATTACAACAGCGACCTGCCTATGAAAGTCTTGTTAACATCGATCCACCTGTTTAAGAGATTAACCTGAAAAAAAGACAGACCGGCAAAAAATAGTATATGTACCGAACCTACATACTTTAATATACATGTAAGAAAATGCGGTTATTTTAATATCATAAAAACACATTTTAATTTTATTTATTTGCATATGTCTAGATTTTCATTATGATAAGGACCTCGAACTTGTTTTCAGTTTTATTAAATTGGGTTTTTAATTGGTAGTATGTAATAAGGTAAGTTAGTATTGCAAAGTAATTAGTCGAATTACTAAACAAAATTTCCTATTCCATTTTACCACGACCTTTATAGTTGTAAATTTTCAAATAAAAACTAAATCCGAACGTCAGTAACAAACTGGAACAGTTTAGATTTTCATTATGATAAGGACCTCAAACTTGTTTTCAGTTTGATTAAATTGGGTTTTTCATTGGTAGTACGTAATAAGGTAACTTAGTATTGCAAAGTAATTAGTCGAATTACTAAACAAAATTTCCTATTCCATTTTACCAAGACCTTCGGTTATAGTTGTAAGTTTTCAAATAAAAACTAAATCGTCGTACGTCGTACGTCGAACGTCAGTAACAAACTGGAACAGTTTGATTCGAACTTCAGCATCGAAAACAGATTGTTGCAAACCGCAAAATACAAGACAGCTGTTCAAGTCAGAACTTTTATACCACGATAAAATAGAAAACGTGTTGTAAAACTTGCGGCCTGGGGGAATTTAAATCATCTAGTTTTAGACTAATGTTTTTCTGTGGCTTTGCCTTCGCTAATTGATATATAAGTACACAATATCAAGTTACCTAGTTAGATGTTATTCTATAAACCGTCTCATTTTCTGGTTCGGTCAAATGGAAAGAATGACAGATGAAAGGTTGACAAAGCAGATATACAATGCGAATGTGGATGGATGTAGGTACCCGGGGAGATCAAGGTTGACATTCCACGATCAGGTCACTCGGATATTATCCGAGAGTGGTGTGAAGAATCTCCGAAACCGGCGTGTTTGTATGAAAAGGGTAGTGAACGAGAAGAAAGCCAAACAGGTTTGTCAGGACCGTGAGGTCTAGCACTCGATACTCTCTGCCTACCCCGTAACGGACTTGGCGTGAAGATATGTATGTGTGTATATATGTACGCCTAATTTTTTTTAAAGTTGGTAGCTTGACGTTGATAGGCTTTATTTGCAACCAAAAGGCTAATCTCTAATTCCACGTGTTGGTCCGGACTCCTTTGCAGAATAGATCATCTGCCTTCCTGCCAGGCAGCTCGTAAAAAGCGAGCATAAGCTTAACGTCACTAACACCGTTAAATCCTACTAGGTCGTAGAGTTTCGCAGTGACTCGCCCGGATGGGTATCAACCATCAACGCTTTACCTATTCATGCCGCCATAACATCAATGCAGTTGACGTGTTCCGGTTTGAAGGGTGAGGAAGCCGGTAAGCTTACTTTTGGTCGGGGCCTAATATTCCGGCTTCAGGTTGGCAACGCACCATTACCACTTTTGATGTCTTTAGAAGACGTGAATTTTTTACCACCAGGAAATCCGTGTGCTAATTTGCCTTCCAATATCATACAAAATCTAAAAAAAAATCACAGTTCTAAAACTAAATTTTTAATTTTTAGTGCCTCCGGACCGCAACATATTTATTACGTGTAATTTATTTAAAATAAATCTCGATCACATCAACTTTGAACCAAAAAAAATTGATTAATTATTCCATTCTTTCAAAAGTTAGGACGTCACAGACGGACATATACATATTCACAACTACACATTTATACTTGCGCACACACACATCCACACACAAAGACATGTCAAACTAGAAATATTTTCCTTTTTAATCTGGGTTATTAGATATTACAACACAAAGACAAGTATTCAAACATTGATATCCACACTAACATTATAAATGCGAAAGTAATTCTGTCTGTCTGTCTGTTACCTTTTCACGCCTAAGCCACCCAACCGATTTTTCTGAAATCTGGTATGTAGATAGTTTGCAATCATGAAAAGGACATAGACATATTATTTTTTGAAAATTCAACCCCTAAAAGGGTTAAAAGGGGTGGCAAAGTTTGTATGAGAAAAATATTTTTATTGCACATTTTTGCATGAAACTTTGAATAAAAGCTTTTTAGTACAAATGATGAAACACGTATTTCAGGGTTTTTCGAAATTCACCCCCATTGGGGGTTAAAGGGGGTGGCAAAGTTTGTATGAGAAAAATATTTTTATTGCACATTTTTGCATGAAACATTGAATTAATGCTTTTTAGTACAAATGATGAAACACGTATTTCAGGGTTTTTCGAAATTCACCCCCATTGGGGTTAAAGGGGGTGGCTAAGTTTGTCTGGAAAATTTAATTCTATTGAAATATTTTGCGTGACACTGAGATAATGCTCTGCAATACAAATTATGAGATACGTATCTAAGCGTTTTTTTGAAAATCAACCGCTATAGGGGTTAACGGTGGCACAATTTGCGTAGGAAAAATATTTAACAGTAATTTTAAAGTCCATAACAATAAACCACGTACCTACTTCAGTTTATCATTAACGAAAAACACACAAAGAAATTATGATACACATAGTAAAATAGTAAATATCAATGTCATATATTAATATCGTAATCATAACAAAATTGGTTAAAAATCCCTACTAATATTACGAGTATAAATGCGAAAGTAACTCTGCCTGTCTGTCTGTTACGTTTTCACGCCTAAACCAGTGAAACGATTTCGATGAAATTTGGTACAGAGATAGAATAGCTTTTATTGCAAAAAATATTGGAGAATGGCTAAAAAGAGGGGATGAATGTTCATATGGAAATTCATCATTTTTAAAGCTGTAACAGTGAAACTTTGTATTTAGACACTTTATGATAAACGAAAGAACATAGGCTACTTTTTATCGCAAAAAAATGGGGGAGAATGGGTACAAAGAAGGGATGACTGTTCATATGCATATTCGTCATTTGTAACTTAGCTGCAACAGTGAAACTTTGTATTTAGACACTTTAAGATAAACGAAAGGACACAGGCTACTTTTTATCACTAAAAAATGAGGGAGAGTGGGTAAAAAGAGGTGATGACTGTTCGTATGGAAAATCGTTTTTTTGTTTGAAAGGGTATACTTATTTCAGAGGTGGTCCCATGGTCACCAGGTCAGGATCTGATGATAAAATCCTCGGTAAAAACGAGGGCAACTCTAAAAAAATATTGGCAAGAATAGTGTTTTGTGGATTATGATCACTTGCTAGAATTCGACAATGGTCACTTTATACTCAGACTCAACAGACTTGCGGAATAGGCTGACTGTTAAGTATCTTTGAGGGATTTCGAGATATTTAGACAGACGCAACGGAGATCAGCTAGCTCTCAGCGTCAAGCTCAAAGTAGAATCATTTGCAGAAGGTTTAATAGGAATGTTTTTGTAAATGCAGGATTATATAATGACCACATGTTAAAGTATAAAAATACTCCTTTGATTTTAATTGGAAAAATGATTAAAAATATCAGCATTGTGATCCCTTAAAATTCAAAGATGAAACGCAGGGTTGTGCTAATGGTAAGGTATTATTACTTAGCTTGGTGAACCAGCTGAGCTGCTAAAGTCTCTTTTATTGTGCAATTCTGATGAATCTCGAAGATTTTTAAGCAATATGCGCAAAAGCTATAATTGTTTTCAAATGACGTCGTTTAGAGTAGTAGTAGAGTAGTCGTCGTGTAGAGTAGGCATAATGATGTGTCTACACAACCTTTTGCCAGGACAATTTCCTGCGCAAGGTCAAATTTATCCAAAAATTTTTTCATACTAATATTAAAAAGCTGAAGAGTTTAATTTTGTTGTTACAATTTCTAAATGTGAGTTTCCGAAGATATCCCCGAAGTTCGCCTAACTGCACAACCAGAGCGCTCATGACTAGCCGAAGACATTAAGTCCAATTTGGTAGATGACAATCCTGTTGCCAACCGGGCACTTATCCAATCCCGGGCAAGTGGCAACGTTACTTTTAATAGACAATTCACAATTTCTATGTGTTTTTTTTGTTGCCCGGACCGGAGATCGAACCCAAGATCTCAAGAAGTCATTCCGAAGACGCACGGTTAGACCTCAAAGACGATAAGTATATTTCTAAAATTTCTAAAAAAAATCTGTTAGAGGTTTCCATAACTTGCTATACTACAGTTTAATTTCACAGGATTTGCCGAAGTGCAGATAAAACTGTGAAGACAATAACGTATTCCTACTATTTATCTGAGGTGAAATTAAAAAAGAGAAAGTGTATGTTCAGTTTTGACGGCAAAATTGCTGAATTGATTTTAATATTTAAGAAAAAATAGATGAAATTTTGGATAGCGATATAGGCTACATTTTATCTAAAAATTTTAACAAGCAGTGTTGGAGAGCTAGATATCAAATTGTAGACTATGCGGGCGAAGCCGCGGGTAACAGCTAGTACTTATATAAGTTGCAGTTACCTATTGTCACGAATAAAAAGTTTGTGAATTTTGGCGCCATCGTGAATGAAGATTGTCGTAATTTTTTCATTATCATTGAATTTCGTGTTTATATTGAGTGAAATGGGTTATTTTTGGGGGGGAATAAGATTAATTTTGTTTAATGAATATGCACAAATGAAATAATCACTAATAAATTAGTGGATCGTCTATTTCCTCGCTGCCGTCAAATCTCAATAGATGAGCTTGAGTAACGAAGCCACCGCTTTACTCAAGACCCTGACCTGTCATGACTTTGTACATAGTGACTGAATAAGAATTAACTAACTTGACATTGACAAAGTAAGTCGTAAAAAACGATTGAAAGCCATATTTATAAAAGAAGAAGAAAAAAGTTAGTGAAAAAACCATAAATTTAGAATATGAAAATACAATACAAGTTCAAGATACAAGTACGAGAACTTCTAAAAGTTAAAACGGTAATTTGATTTTAAGCTCTTACAATCTAAGTATGAACTTTTAGAACTGAGTTATCTTTAACACTTGTTTAAAACGAAAGCAACAATCGTTTATTTACGGGCCGTCACTGGAAAGTACGCAATAGAAAATTAAATAAAAAAATTAAAAAAATCCCGACACAAGATCTTAATCTCCCTTTACAAAGTAAAACGGTTGCTGACATTCGGTTAATCTCCCCACTTTCAGTCCTACAACTTTCAAACGACTTAACCAATTTTGATCAAACATGTCAAAGAACACTCGCACATAGGCTATCTTTAAAACAAAAAAAAAACAAAATTGAAATCACTGCATCCGTTTCGGAGTTATGATGCCACAGAGCGACTGACACGTCAAACTTATAACATACCTCTTTTTGCTTCGGGGGTTAAAAACACAGTCGCTTTCAGGGACAGACAACGGTCTGTCCCTATCTCCATAAGAATAGGAATTACAAATTCGCCAAAGGTGCAGGATCAAATCCTGTCTAAAGTAAATTTATTTCTTCTTTATAAAGTTTGTTTATATCACATTTAATTATTCATTATTAAATAATAAAAAAACACGCCCAATTCCCAAGAGACGAGAAGATTAGTGTCTTCTCTTCTCTTTGGAATCGGAAGGCACTAGGTTCTACGATGCGATAGGTGGTGTGCCAACCGGGCACATATCCAATTCTGAAAAACTGAAAACACACAATTTTCTATTATTTTGTTGCCCGATCCGCTAATCAAACCCGGAAACTCAAGAAGTCAAGTAAAAGACTACAAAAGCGAAGTAAAAAAAACTTGCCTGAATACCAATTTTTATCAACATTTTCGAAGTATGTAAACAGCAAAGAAATTCCAAAAACATACATTTGGGTTGAGCTCCTCCATTTTTAAAAATCACTTGAAATGGGACAAGTTTTAATAAAGCTACGAAGCTTAAACATATTCCTCGATAAAATTGAAAATTTGTAGCAGAAATTGTAAGAGATTGGAAATTTAAAACATCCATTTTGTATAAGCTTACCCGGGCTTCGCAATTTATCATGGTCTGCTTTCGATGAAATGAACTTAGCCTAGTAAAAATATTTAAGAGGTAAACCCCGTGCTGATGTTAGGTTACAAGAATACTAATCCGATTCCATGGTGGCTTATAATAGGCAATTCATGGTTGGTAAAAATAAAAACAAAATATCTTCACGCCCATATCACCGAAGACGGAGGCAGAGGTACAACGACCCCACGACTAGCCGAAAACTCAATGTAATAGGTGACAAGCCTGTCGCCAACTGGGTACACATCCAATCTAGGGCACTGTTATGTATATTAGAAAACTGAACAAAAATTTTCTAATTTTTTTTGCCTGACCCGCTAATCAAACCCAGGACCTCAAGAAGTCAACTCCGATGCCGAACCGCCACACCACAGAGGCGATGGTAAAAATATTTATACATAAACCTCGTGCTGGTCTTAAGCTCCAAGTACACTGGTCTGATTCCGGAGCAGCTTGTAATAGGCAATTATTGGTTTAAGGTACAAGAATACTGGACCATTTCCTGGGCAGCTTGACAAACAATCGTTGGTTTTCTGTCGCTATTATTATTAGTGTTGAAGCGGTTTGCCACGCCATGAGGATCACCTCGACCTAGATCTATTGTGAACACGGCTCCTATTCGTTAAGCTTACATATGTTCCGCACAGCTAAAGATTTCTAGAAATTGTACTCTTAAGATTTATAAGCTTAATGTTCCGAAGAGGTATCATAAGTCCATCCATAAACTTACTTCTTACTAGATTCTACGCTGAGCGAACACAGAGTATGCGTATTGCCGTTTCCTCTACCTCAATGTAAGAGAAGCAATTTTCTGCTAGGTTTATTTTGCATCGACTTCGAAAAAAGAAGGCAGTTGTATGTTCGTCTTATAAAGTTTGTTCATGTCGATTGATTTTTCTGTCATTTATGTCATTTATTTATGAGCAGAATTTGAGAATTGTCTATTTAAAAGATCGTACTTTCCAAATCCTGTTGCCACTAAGTCTGGATCTGATGATGGAATCCCAGGAAAATCGAACTGCCCTTAAATATTAGCTGGTAGATTTATATGACTCTTCAGAATTTGTAATATCGCCTATTACATTATAACGTCACAGCTCGCTACTGTATGTTCCGTCCTGAAGAGGAGAGTAGACGGTAAAGTTACTCAAGAAAAAGGTTTAACACTAAGCCTCAGGTTGGCACTACAGCTATTAAGAGACTTCTTTGCTTATTTACCTTACTATAATAAAAGCTCGCCCGGATTGGTTCGGCAAGCAAACGAAATATCTGAACTTACTTACACGTACTTTCAAACTTATCAATACTCTCAAAGTACCTGAGGCGGATCGATTTCCTAGGGCTACGAAAATATACCGTCTGGAGAGATTTTTTGGAATGAAACATACAGTTACACGTTCATAATGGCGAGAATGAGGCAATACAAAATAAAGTATATAAGTACATAATTATATACTAAAACACGTTAGTTACTTCATAATACAATCCGAAGATATCAACATTGATTTCATTGTTATTTTATATAAAATAAATTATCGTCGATGTATGTTAAAAATGATTGGAATCTATCGAAACAATCAACTCAATAAGACGTAGATGCTACTGTCTGGCCCGCTCAAGGATATTAATAAACACCAGACCAGAACGGTGGGAACAATGTCCTATTAACTACCAGACCCTACCATTGATTAAATTTACTTGCTATGATTACTAATTACTGTATTTGCTATAACTCAGATAGGTAGACTACAATAACAAATCTTGTACTGGTACCTCCTGCTAAGTAAATGCCAGCCATTATTGTGTCAGCTTAGAAAATAGGATTACCTGATTTATGGAATCTTCGCTTTGGAATTTTTTAGTCAGATTATTGTTAAGACTAGTTCTGTTGGGATATAGAGAAAAAAATTTGCCACTTAGCCTTAGTATACGTACATTTTCTAAATTATCTCTCATCTATAAAAAAATCAGTGCTGGTCATATTTCGTAGCGTATCCAATTAAGTATTATCGCCTTTGTGGTCTAGTGGTCCAGCGTCAGACTTAACTTCTTGAGGTCACATGTGCGCACCCCGGGTCGGACAACAAAAAAAGAAAATGTGTATTTTCAATTTTCTAATAAAAATAACTTTGCCCGAGATTGGATATGTGCCCGGTTGGCGATGGCGTGACACCTACCACATTGAGGGACTTAGTAACTGCAGCTAGTCGTAGGATGTGCCTCTGCCTACCTCTTCGGGTATATGGGCGTGAAGAAATTAGTAGAATTTAGTTATGGTTATGGATATGAATATATGGAACAACTCGGACGGACTGGAAGCATCGTTTTATATAATCTTGTGCCCATAACTGTAGTACTAATAATGTCATGTTCTAGTTCCAGGGAACTTACGTAAGATGATAAGCATTCCTATGTCAGAGAGCTAATTCTTTGATATTCGCATCTTAAATGTCTAGCTTTCTTATTAATGAACTACCCTCTACAATATTTAAGTTGCCATTATATTCTCTAAAATAACAATATTGGGATAACGTAAACTCACACTCTCTTTCAACCCCACTCTTTCTTGGATCTTACTGATACTGTCACTGGCTGGTCGAACCAAGCAGACCAAACATTTTAGATTTTTTTAAAAAATACATTAATACTTGGTGCGAAGCCATTATCCAAGACTAGTCATAAATAAAAACGTTTCAAGTGACAATAGTTATTCAATGTTTATTCATTACTCGGAGCATTTCTAAATGTCTAGATATCATAAGCACAATAAATAATGGTGCGCTTCGAGAAATTTCTAATTCAATGAAAACTGTCTTTTGTTTTATAAGCTTCTTATTTTAATAGGAGTATGGCGCAGAATCCACGACCAGCCAGACTCAGGCCCGATCCCTATATTCAAGAAACGAGACATTTTGCTTACGGACGGTTCTTTTTTGTACAAATTTTCGAAAATCTAACTACAGTCTTTCGTTTTCAATTATTAACTTTAAAAATTCTGTATAGCGATGACCAACGCTTGGGTTCTTTTAGGCAAACTATCAATGGTTATACTGACGGTTTACGTTTTGTTGATTAGAGTAACCGGGCTTTAGTCACCGAACAAAGTAGTAACACAAAGTGCAAAAGGTTTACTCTCTAATAAAACGCCAACTTGTGTATAAAACACACATGCAAGGAAAATTGACACTTCAAATTAAAGTTCGTATTGCACTAAGAGCTCCTAGAATGAAAATAGCAACACAACGACATAAATGGTTGTTAACTTGGGCTTAGGTTTTGTTTATATTCGAAGCCAATAATTATGGTATTGAAACCTGGAAAATTTCCTGCTTAAAAAATCACGATATGTAACAGCACTGTAATGCGCAATAACATAGACAAGTGTGACGAAATTATAATTCTCGAAAGTGTCTCAAGTAGGTAGCACATACTGTAGATGGTCATGCTCCTAACACAGGTAACTATAGGGTTTTAACTGCGACTTTATGGTATTAACTATAGGGCATGAAGTTTTGATTATCGGAATTTTATCTATTATCAGGAATCAAAGTAATTTGCATACAAGAAAAACTAACTTAATTAAATGCAGCTTATAATCGACGCATATTCATTAAAGTTTCTGCTATTCTTAGTTATTTTTATGTGGCAGATCAACGACCATACACACGGCTGTGCTGATGGTAATAGATAACCATAGTCTATAGACACCAAGGATGTTAAAGGTGCGTCAGAGTACTGTGGCCGGGATGTAAGGCCTATTGTGCAAGTCTTACCTTCCGGACCGGAACATGACAGTCTTTTAGATAGCAGGAATAGGCATGCAAATTCCTGCAAAGCACTTTACCTCGTGTGTCCTTGTTGGTGATTCCTTGTATAACCTATGTTCAATTCTTATGAGCTGTCTGGCAGAGAGGCAGATTATATATCCTTCCCAGCCAACCCGGATCAACACGGAGGAAATAACATCTTACTTTCTTTAAAAAAAACATTTTCAAATGATATTCTAAACGAAATTTCATCAGAATAATGAAATCCTATTAATTTAATTTATTTCTATAAATATGTAGATTGATATAGTAAAATGTGCTAAATAAATGAAGGCAAATAAAAAGATGATAAATTATATGGAAATTACCTATTGTGCAGATTAAAACATAAAATTTAAAATAACATAAAATAAATTTACGAAAGTAACTACGAGTATTAATTTTAAATAACGTATAATGAGGTTGTAAAATATATAGAATATTAATGTAAATTTAACTTAATGTTGCCATTTATTCAGTTAATTCAAGTAAAATTTGAATAACTTTGACATAATTATTTTAGATCAAAAAAGAATTTAATGATTTTTATTATAAAAAATGTGTATGAAAAGGGTAATGAATATGGGGGAAGCAGGATCCTGACCAGGTCCCTAAGGTTTGGAACTTGATATTCTCTGCGTATCCCTTAAGGGACTTGGCGTGAAGATATGAATGTATGTAAAAATGCGTGTTACCTTTGATTAACTGGTTTTTGTTCTTCTTCAGGAGATATCTGTAAATAAATGTATTTTTTTTAAATTTTATATTATTCTTTGATTTATTGATTTGATCACATGACAGTGAGTTTAAAAAATAGTAAAAGATATTTAGTATGCAGAGGATAAATCTGTCACTGTTGTCATTAATCATACATATTTCACAAATATTTGTTGTAATACATTTGTATCTATATCAATGATCTCAACTCGTTGTCATTGGAATAAATTACTATTGTATTCATACCTGCGTTTAATGCTAATTCTTATATGTTTTTTAATAATGGTAATTGAAAGAGATGTACCCAGAACGGTTTAAGAGTCGCAGATGAAGAAAGAAGACTGTGTGTAGGGAAAAGTGTAAATAGTATGCTGGATAAGCTATTTCAAATCAAGGTTTTGAGCCAAGGTGCATGCGCTTGGCATAATTCAGTTGTTGTTTATCCCAACGTTACTTTATACTTAAGAAGCGATACATTTTAGAAAAAACTATCAAAGTAAGATAAAAAAATGGAGAGCGCTACGAAAACGCTGTGATATAACGCTCTCTGTCCGCTTTCGTAACAATGAGATAAGAGATTATGTTGGTATTAAAAAAGGGTATACTCAACTGGTTCGGTCATGTGAAAAGAATGCAGATGGAAGATTGACAAAGCAGATTTATAATGCGAATTTGGATAGATCTAGGTGCCTGGATAGATATTGGTTAACATTGCTTTAACAAATTGTTCGGATGTGATCCGAGGGTGGTGCCAAGAGTCTCAGAAGCCGGCGTGGTTGTATTAAATCTCGTTTGAGCACGCTATTGTGTTCGCCTTCTGCATTGTGTACTTCTGTAGTGCACGAACCGAACTAAACTGTCTAAGCGTTCTTAGTGTAATTACACTATACAATAGTAAGCAAGCAAGCCAGTAAGCAAAGTCGAGACCATACAGTCGGTTTAACTAAAACAAGCTACCTTGCTTAATCTTATTACATAGTTTTTTTTATGTTATAAAAGGGCAAACAAGCTGACGGATTTCCTGGTGGTAAGAAATTCACGCCGCCTAGAGACACCAAAGGTGGTAATGGTGCGTTGCCAACCTGAGGTCAGGATGTTTAGGCCTCGAGCAAAAGTAAGTTTACCGGCTACCTTACCCTCCGAACCGGAACACGTCATGACGTTATGGCGTCAGTCAAGTCTGGTAAGACTGTACTTAATATTCCATAATGTAGTAGAGGTATTAGGTTAGGTTATAGCTGTGACCCTAACAACGCAGGAGCCAAGCGAGCGTGCGGCGGCAGCGGCCGGTGAAACGCCAGAAACTTATTGTTTTTATGGTTATTGGTAGTAACAGTATTAATAAAAATCCCAAGAGCTCCGTTCGTAGTAGTGAAATGTACGATAAAAAAATGTACGATAAATTATAAATAGTAATTATCGTGAATACAAATCAGTACTTAGTAAGACAAAGATTAGGATAGGATTAGGTGAGCTAATATAGACCCTATTTAAGCGGAGTCAGTTTGCTTACTCTACTAAGTATTAACAATCAGGATACCTGTATCTAAGATTAGAGGAAATTAAAAAAGTTCAAGTAAATTCAACAGGTAAAACAAGATAAATAAAAAAAACACGCTTCTGACAATAGCAAACAGACCGGCAGTTTCATAAGAGTTAAATATTTGAAAAAATTTATTGATTTGCGAAAATTTGAATGTTTGTTTGTTACTCTTTCATGAAAAAAATGCTAAACCGATTTTCATGAAATTTTGCACACGCATAGAGGATAATTTGGATTAACACATAGGATAGATTTTATACTGACAAAAAATTTTAGGGACCATTAACCAAGCGGGTAACGCCGCTTCAAAAGCTAGTATGTCATAAAACATTGCTTAAATCCTATTTTCGAGAAGCCCTGAAATAAGAATTTAGATAGGTAGGTACCCACTTATGTTAATTAAAAGTCAGTATTACACTTTCATATGTACAGTAGGCAAACGAAGCATATATACAGAATAATATTTCAATTATTGTTTACTATAATATGTATCATTTATTATTACAGGTCCACTTGTTACAGTTCCAAAAGCATCATCACGGCCATTTTGACGTAGTTTATTCTCTTGGAATATAAATATTAGTGTTTGACAAAATAATAAATGACAAAATGTCAAAGTGTTCTTGTGAGTTATTAATATTTATGGTAGAATGTCGACTTCAAGAAATACAAATATTTATAATCTTAAACAAATAAGTCTTGATTAAAATACTTTACAAGTTTAACAGTTAAGTACACTTTTTAATCAACTTTGAAAAATGAGGTTAAGTGTACTACTCCAATAGGTGTATTTTCTCTTGTATGTTTATCGATTTCCCATTAAATTGTGAAGTATCTTCACGCCCCGAAGTGGTAGGCAGAGGCACAACCAGGATACCCACGACTGGCCAAAGACACTGAGTCTTACTTCTTGATAGGTGGCAAGACTATCGCCAACCGAGAACATATCCCATTCTGAGAAACGTTTTTCTATTAGAAAATTTAAAATATTCATTTTCTATTTTTTTTTTGTTGCCCGACCCGGGGTCAAACCCGGGAAGTAAGGGAAGAAGTGAATTGATTTCATAAATTCTTCTTTTATTCAAAAGAGAGTACTTATTACCGAGGTGATCTTTTATTACATAGTTTAGATCTGATGGTGGAATCCCAGGGAAATTGAGGAAAATACTCATGTTTTATGTGCTTAGACGAAATAGTATTGAAATAAGAGCCAGTTTTTTTGTAGTTCAACTGCGCTTAAAGTAAAGAGTTTGACAGTAATGGAGTAGTAAAGTTGTCACCGTTCGTTATCGATCCGACTTGCTTCGTTAATTAATATAGTTTGCTTCCATTTCCATTTGTTATTCATCAGTTCCATTTCCATTGGTTACATCAGTTTTCTTGATTTTTTTTAAAGTCAATGTAAATAATTCGCTACTGTGTTCAAGAGTACAAAATGATACAAATCCAATTCCAATTTGAATAAAATCGAGATTCAAGAGTTACGCTACAGACTCTGAACGTAGAGATAATGTATCAAGTATCGGACAATCAGACGTAAAAAAACGATTTCGGAACATGATTGGTGCGAAACATATTACCGGTAAGTACTTAATATGTTTTTTTAAACGAATGTTTGACGAATCGAAACACAAGTTTTTTATGTGCAATGGTGAATAGTGAGCATAAAAGTCAAAATAAAAGGAGTTACTTCATACTAGCTGTTGCCCGCGGCGTTTCCCGCGTATTTATGTTCCACCAGGATATTTTTTTCAAGATAAAAATTATCCTGCGTTAAACCAAGTTACCCGCTATAGTTGTGCCAAATTTCATGAAAATCGGTTAAGCAGTTTTCGAGTGAAGGAGTAACAAACAAACAAACATGAAAACTTTAGCATTTATGATATATGTAGGACTAGCTGTTGTCCGCGTGGTTAATGATAAAACTATACCTACTATACCTACTATGTGTTAATCCAAGTTACCCGCTATGGGAGTGCCGAAGGAAGGGAGTGAAGGAGTAACAAAAAACAAACAAAAAACTTTCGCATTAATAATATTAGAAGGGTCCTACATGTAGAAAGCTCATTTCGTTAATCTGTTGGCGACTGTACGAGTCGCATTGCGTAATGAGAACGTTCTGCTGGCGAATGGAGATCATGTAATATTAACGGATCTTGAATTTTCAACACCTATTTAAGTGGTTATTAAGGTAACTTAGTAAGTAATGCATATCAAATTTAGTCACGAATTTTCATATACATGGTTACATTCAAAGGACCAGCTACATTTTAACAGACGGTTCAGAGCTGATAGCACTTTCAATAGAATATGTAGTTTGTTTATTTATTTACGTAGACAATTAAGTAGTACTTGTGCGTGTCGACATTTATATAAACTACCACAGAGAACACACCCTGAGACTGCGGCCCTACCGTAATCTTTCCAACTCCAAATACTCTCAAAATTTGTCAAGTTTGTTATTAGTAATAGAAAATGAAAAAAATGGCCGGTCCTTTAAAAATAACCCTGTATATCTAGACTAGACTAGTCACCTGTTACTTAGATCGCATGTATAAATAGTTAGTTTTATTTACAGTAAGGAATTCCTTTAATTGTTGTAACTGCCTTCGAAAATATGAGATGCTTTAATATTCGACTCCCATTTTTTAATTTCTCTATTATTTGTGTACCGATTTGTACCGAAAAAAATATGTATTTTTATTTGCCTCTGTGGTCTAGCGGTCTGGCGTCGGACTCGAATTCTTGAGGTCCCGGATTCGACCTCGTTCGGGTCGGGCAACAAAATAACGTTGCCCGGGATTGCATATGTGTCCGATAGGCATTAAACTTGCTACAAGTGGGACATTGTGGGACTTAGTTTCTTCGGCTAGTCGTGGGTGCCCATATTGTGCCTCTGCCTACCCGTTCGGGGATATGGGGGTGAAAATACTATTTTTTTGTTTGAAACACAGTACTTCCGAAGTAGTCCCATTGATACCAAACCAGGATGTGGTATTAGAAACCGACGAAAATACTCGTGATTTTGTCTACGTAGATGACGTATTCATTGAAATCGAAGTTGGTTTGCCTTTTGTTTTAATTAGATACGATAAAATGCCTTTCCCTTAATCTTCATTAACCGAATTTGAAAAAAGGAGGAGGTTGTCAATTCGGCCGGTACAGTTTTTGTATGTAGGTACACCGATTTCTCCGAGGTTTCTGAACCGATTTACGTAATTCGTTTTTTTGTTTCACGCGGAATAGTTTCGAATTGGTCCCATAAAAATTTGGTTCAGGTAGACCGTTCAGTTTTTATTTTATGAACATTTTTATCTACTTTCACCTATACCGATGTTTCTTTTTATTCAATTAAATCATATCAGGAATAAACTAAAAAGTATTAAATAAAAATGACTGCGTTAGAAAAAACCGACTTCAAAACTTAAAAGTAAAACATAATAAAGATTCGATATTAATTATAAACCTATTGTTTATATTAACTAATAGGTATGGTAAGCCTATCGCATAATAATAGTAATAAAAATCTATTAAATATAAATGAAATAAAAATTGATTTAGGTAAATCTCTAAAGTAGCATTTCATAAAAAAGTAATAAATTTGCTTTTATATATTTAATAACATAAATATCTAAAAGCAAATCTTTTATTTTTTTATTTTATTTGCTCTTAACGCTAGTGCACAATTCAAACGATTTTGTACTGTACGAAAACAATTAACCATACAAACCGGAACACGATCATAGCACGCACTAATTGTATAGGAGCGAAATTTTATAATACAAGCAGTTAACGTGTTACGTCAGTTCTAGTACAAACTGTGTCCAGTCAATATAAGATATAAGGTTGTATAAAAGACACTTTACAAATTTATGTTTTAAAAAATACTATGGATGTATTATAATATATTCAAGGTTATTTCGATGCTGTAGGGGCAGGTGGGTTGCGCTCCGAGATATAGGTACCTGAAAATAAGTTTTTTTTTTTTACGCAGAACCAAAAATAATATTCAATTGAAAATTGGCGCATATGTTCTATTATACCGTAAAATAATATAATAAAAATAAAATTCCGTAGAAGTTATTTATATTTAAATATATGTAATGATTTTTGTCAAATATTAAAAAGTATACCTGGAAAAGATACGTGAGCTGGAAGCGATCGTAAAATATTGCCGCTTTTTGAATTTTTGAATATTCGTCAGTTAAATGAGTGCTTATTAAGGTAGCTTGGTAACGCGTTTCAAATTGGATCCCGAATCTCTCAATTCAAATTCTTTTATAACAATCATTAGCATCTCTCTGTCTCTACAATTCAGGCTCCGAAAATTGTTAAAAAGTTTTTTATCATAATAAAAAGCAGACGCATTTACGATAAGAAATATAAACATCTAGCAAGGTTACGGTGCGTTGCTTTACTTTGCGTTGCTTTTTACCCTCCCATTGAAATCGGATCACAATTGTGAGCACTGATGGAATCACAATAATAATCGGTAAGCGTAACAAAATTATCGAGTGCCAAACCTCACGATACTGACAAACCTGTCTG
Organism: Calephelis nemesis; assembly: GCA_002245505.1. Lineage (NCBI taxonomy): Eukaryota > Metazoa > Arthropoda > Insecta > Lepidoptera > Riodinidae > Calephelis > Calephelis nemesis. The sequence goes on along the minus strand of NJDD01002182.1, from coordinate 160,788 downwards.
ACTTCCTCCACATTCATAATCCTTTTCATACAAACACGCTGGTTTTGGAGACTGACACCACCTTCGGTTAGCATCCGAGCGATTCAATCGTTTAATGTCAACCTAGGTCTCCCCGGGTACCTAAAACTTATACTAATACCGGGTCTTATAAATCTGGGTACCCACATACATACACATAAAGTATGAAACTGTGCGACCTATTTCAGATCTAGTCCGACTAACAATTAAAAACAATACAATACAGTAATTTAAATGAGCAATTAGTGATGTGCAGCAGCTTGCTCCGGATTGGTATAGCGTCAGTGACTGTCACTGTCGTATTTGATGCTGAAAAGTGGTGTAGCTCGTAATTAAGATTAAAAAAATATTTATTTGCAGAATATGTGTGTTAAAAAGTTGTTACAAAGATATTAAGGTATATCTATATATCTGTATATCATATTCTACCACAAACATTTGTATATATTTTAATATTTAAATGACAGAACATATTATATATTTGTAATAGATATTTTATTTATTTATATGTTTAGTAACCTGCATAATGTTTGACGATTCATTTTAAAGGCAGATTAATTTTAATCCTATCTACTGTAGGTACACTACCGCCGTTTTCAACCCTAGCAAGTCAGGAAGAGAAACGGCAAAACAAACTACTATCGGCAACCAGGCCTATTACCTATATGACTTATTGCTGTAATAGAACTTGTCCTCAGGACATAGTCACAAAATAGCATCATACCTATTTCCTACATACATACTGTCTGTGGTTTAGCAGTCTGGTGTCGCACTTGACTTCTCGAGGTGCCGGTTTAAATCCCCGGGTCGGCAAACAAAAACAAAATTTAAATTATATATTTTCAATTTTCTAATAAAAATAACGTTTCCCGGGATTGGATATGTGCCCGGTTGACTATAGACTTGCCACCCATCACATTGTAGGACTTAGTGTTTTCGGCTAATCGTGGGTGTCCTGGTTGTGTCTTTGCCTACCCCTGCGAGGATATGGGCGTAAAGATACTTAACTTTTACCTATGTTGTGTCCAGAGACAGTTGTCTCTGACCTTCAAGGGAGCCATCAGCTTCTTTCCTATCTTATAACAAAAAACTAGATTATTATACTAGTAGATTATAAAGTTTCCAAGAAAACTAGTTCTGAACTATTTATTGTTAATATCTTTTTTGGCTGAAGTTATGTACCTGCAAATAACGATGTGATTTTATTCATACCCATAACTTGCACATATATTTTTCTCGATCTTTTTTAATACAGGTCTGAAAACAACCTTGTCCTAATGTTCCAAAATAAAAAAAAAAACATTCAAAAGAACACAAACAAGATAGTAAAACTAAGATTACGTCTAACTAAAACCTCACACAATGAGTAATCGTCAGATCACGTAATCCGACGATTAGTTATAAATGATCCGAGGAAAATTGGTAAAGTTATGGTCATTATATTCATGTACAGTATACATTGCGGACTACAGAACAAAGGACTGTTCATATACCTACTAAATTAGACACTACCAAAACGCAATGTAATCCAATTTTATCGGGAGCGAGAGACAAACAGACCAATTTTTTAATGGCAAGTAACGTTGCCTATTGACACGAAAAAGGGGTTGTAAATTAGCAAATTTCCAATACGATCTTTTTACGGTATTAGAAGGCAAACAAGCAGGCAGATTTCGTGATGGAAAAAATATTCACCCCGCCTAGAGACACCAAAGATGGTAATGGTGCGCTGTGGCTGAAGTCGGGATGTTAGGCCTCGAGCAAAAGCAAATTTATCGGCTATCTTATCCTCCGAGCGGAACAAATCAACGGCAAGCTCTGAAGTTATGGCGGCAGGAATAAGTAAGGCGGTGGTATCAATCCGGGCAAGTCGCTGCGAAACTCTACCATCCATTAGAGTCGCGGTGTTAGGGAAGGTAATCCTATGCTCACCTTTTACGAGCTGCTGGGCAGGAAGGCAGATTATCTATTCTACAAAGTAGCCCGGACCAACACAAGGAAATGATATTAAGAAATAGTGTATGTTTTACCAATACTGCCGTCTTCAAGCTAAAAGGCGGCTAAGTGCCACTTGGTTATTTTTACCTTTATTATAAAATGATATCTTTCTAACTGTATCTTCATGCCCGCGTCCACGAAAATGTATGCAGAGGTACAACAAGGGCATCCACGACTAACCGAAAACGCTAAATTTCATAATTTGATAAGTGAGAAGACTTATCGCAAACCGGATACATTCACATTCCTGTGATATGTTGTTTTTATTAGAAAATGGAAATAACAAATTTTCTTTTTGTTGCGACTTGGTGATCGAACCCGAAACCATAAGAAGTTAAGTCCTACACCGAACCGCTAGACTACAGAAACCATAGTCTATCTATTTGTCTAGGAAATAAATTTCTTTGTGTGACTGTTTTGAAAATGTTTAGCTAAAAGCGGTTAATAAAAAATCATGAAAATTCTAAAGCTATTTAACGACTATTTATCTATACAAACTGCTTCGCCTTTGTCACTTAACTGCGTTTTAGCTTAAAGACGGCAGAGTAGTAAAACTTTTTACTAACTAAAGAATAACAATAACCTTTATAAAAGGAAAAGAAAAATAATTGCTTTTGTAACTAACTAACCTAGTAACTTTATTCAAATTCTTCAGTTGAATATATTCCAATAAAGTGAATGATATTGTCGATACTTTTCAGATATTCCAACGAATTTCATAGGTAAATTTTCTAAAATACTTTAACCTTTTAGTTGGTATATTTTAAATATCCTGTAGGTATTCTATTAAAAGGGATGGAGCCAGATGCATAAAATCACATAGGTTTAATTATTTAAACGATTCAGCCGTTTGCTTTAATATGTAGAATTAAGGTATACCACTAACCTATACATGCGGAATTCTTTTATGGCATCTCGTTTATTAATTTCAAAACACGATTTTTGTCTTTCGGTTTTTTCGATACGAAACGGAATTCCGTTAACAAATTCAGAATATTTTGGACCCAAAAATTTCAAAATTAAAATCTATTTATTAACGTAGATCTATCTATACAAAACAAAGATTATTGTGTCGCATCTTTATAATTCTAAAAATTACCACCGGATCAGATTGTACCAGATTGCTAAATTAATGATTCATTAATAAGTTTTTAGGTTATAATTGGTGTAACCCATCTTGGGTTTTATTATGTGCAATAAAACGTTCTTTGACGATAGCTTTCTTTTTCTTGAGACGCTAATTAATGATCCTAACTCAATCTAGACATTTATAAATGCTCTGATTAATGAATAAACATTATGGCATTGTCTCAAGTATTTCTACTTTGTACTAACCGCTGCCCGCGTCTTTGTTAGCGCCACAAAGACTATTACCGTAGTCATGTGACAAACTGAATCAACGGTAATTGGAACGAAGTTCTTTACGGCAGGCTCGGAGAAAATAGGGATTTTGCTGCGCACACGAACTGAAAAACACGTGACCGTAAAAACCGTAAGAGTAAGTGGGTGAAATAAAACAGTTAAATGAGACGTGCGTAGGCGCGACAGTCGTGTAGTGTATAATACCTTTCTCTTTGTTCCTTACTCCACCCCGCCAATGCATAAGAAAAATTTTGATTTGGAACCATGAACCAATAATGAAATTTCTTGATTGTATGCATATTTTGATTGATACCTCATAAAATTGAAAACAATTAATTTAATTAATATAAATAAAATAACGTTATTACAAATTATTTTGCTGTGTATTATATATATATATATATATTTAATAAAATAAATAAATATCACTGGAGAAGTTACACAAATTTAATGTAACCCCAAAGTAAGCAAATTATATGCTTGTGTAAGTATGAAATTGGGCAGGCTTATAGTTTTTGTGTAGGAGTGCAGAACCCTAATTTTTTTTCAACAATAAAGCTAATAAAGTACATTAAATCAATAAAAAAACATTACCCACACTACCATGCATTTGACACACACAAACAAATATATTGAGATAACGATAAAAGATCACAGATGGCACACTAAAAAGTTTGGAAACAAAGTAGTTGGTCTTGAGAAATGAAGATGGCGTTCTTATTAACAATATATTAAAAAATTTTAAGGTCGAGTTTCGACCAATGGTAGTGCTTATTAATATGCGAATGAAGCTACAAACTTAGCAATAGCTTAATGACATATACATATAATAACCATTTACCAGCGACTTCGTCAACGTAGAATATATTATATTCATACAAAACTTTCAGCGCCTAATCCTGTCTTCTGAGGGTTGAGTTTTTAAAAAAGTAGCTTACCTTTAATTTGGGTCGTAGGCAATAGGTATAATAAATTTGACCACAAAGGGTTCAGTGTTGAAGTCATGAAAGCATCTTAATAGTAAGTAAGTACTAGCAATCCCGGCAAACTTTGTTTCTCCCGTTCTGTTTTCCAAATTTTCCTTCTTTATTATTACCAAATAAATTTTCAAATAAAAATTGCCAAATCGGTCCAGCTGGTCTCGAGTACTAGTAAGACTAACGAAGAGCAATTGATATTTACGCATAAGAAGATAGTGGATAAAGGCGTCATACAAACTCAATAAACCTATTAAGCATGTACCCATAAAGATTCAACGGATGTTCAAATCCAATTATAAACAGAAACAATGTCTCGTAAATCACATTCTCTACGTGTTAACCAAATTGTAGCGTAACGACTGCGTGATCCTACGATTATCATGATCCGGCCCACATTAGCAGCGGTCATTTGCACCTTTTATAGCGGTCATTACGGAGTACGGGGAACAAAACTCCGTTTAACGTGGCTACCGTAGTTTGTACCGTATCCAAAGGGTTTTTATCATCATCATTTCAGCTCTCATTATATCACGTGTGAATAAAATTATAACATAATGACCGCCTCGTTGGTCCAGTGGCTAGCGTACACGCCTAATTACACCGACTAACCGCGAGGCTCGGGTTCGATTCCCGATGAGGGCAAAGTGATGAACATATTAAGATGTCTGCATTTCCGGGTCTGGGTGTTTATTAAATATATTCTGGTATCTATTTAAGTATTTCTATGTATAGTACCGTTGAATAACACCCATAACACAAGCATAATATAATTTGCTTACTTTGGGGTTAGATTCAATTTGTGTGACTTGTCTAGGGATATTTATTTATTTATTTGGTCATTGTACGATGTCGCCTCCGTTGTGTAACGGTCCGACGTCAGACTTGACCTCTTTAGGTCCCGGGTTCGATTCCTGGGTCGGATTTAGTGTCTACGGCTAGTCGTGGATGATCTGGTTGGGCCTCTGCCTACCTCTTGGATGATATGGGCGTGGGTTTACTAGGTGGTTGAGTTTCGCAGCGACTCGCTCGGATCGGTACCACCGCCTTACGTATCCTGCCTATCCAACCTGCCGCCATAAAGACCAATGCTCGCCGTTGATGATTTTCGTTTTGCCGGCCAGTACATCTGTGAAGATGTCACAAGGCCCAATATACATATTTTTTTGTTCTCTAACAAAATCAACTAAATTATTAATGTATTTTACCACATCTTTGACAGCACTTTTATATTGGTAATAAAAACCATTCGTCCAAAATTTTTAGTAAATAAATTATTGTAAAAAATGCACATTTTTAACATATTTAAACTTTCACTTCAGCCGTCACTTCCGGAGTGCAACCCGTACACTTTTTCATATCACTAATGCAGGTTCATAGCATACATTTATACATTTTTACTCCGCAAAATCTTTAACTAAACCAAATCGAAGGGTTAATATAATTGACCCATGCACAAAGATATTTATTGGAACAGGTATGTTTGTATGTCGCAAGGTTTAAGTCCCGCTTATTTTCAACCATTTTTGATATTTAAATGAAATTAACCAAGACACAAAATTTTTGTTTAATATGACTTTCACGTTAAGTCAAAAATTACGTATGCAATTAAATAAATAAATTTCCCTGGACAAGTCACACAAATTAAATCTAACCCAATAGTAAGCAAACTATATGCTTGTATTACGGGTGCTATTCAATGATACTAATACTTAGAAATACTTAAATAGTTACCAGAATAAATTTAATAAACACCCAGACCTGGAAAATGCAGAAATCTAAATATTCATAACACGAATGCCTGCCCCCGTCGGGTATCGAACCCGAGCCTCGCGGTTGGTTGATATAATTTAATTCATTATCTTAATCTAAATGCGCGCTTTTATGGAGGTCGAAGATGCCAACAACAACAGTAACCTAAAAGTAATACAAATCGCTCATTTAAAATTAAAACAATAGCTCGTAAATTACAATTCCCAACGTAACTAAATTGTAGTGTTAATATTAGTAGCTTGGTCAGTTTTTTTACAGAATTACTTTTATTATCTACTAGCTATTCCGGCGATCTTCATTCCAACAATTTATATGGGAAAAATAAAAATGTTGCTTATCCTAGTTTCTTCACAGTTGAAAATAAAAAGTTATACCTACTATTAAATACCTACCTACCTACCTATACCTATACCTACTATACCTTAATTTTCAGCAAAATCGGCTCAGCCATTTTTAGCCGAGTTTAAAAAAACGAGGAGGTTCTCAATACAGTCGGTATATTTTTTTATGTACGTACACTGATTTCTGCGTGGTTTCTTCACCGATTTACGTAATTCTTTTTTTATTATATGCAGTATAGCTTCGATTGGTCCCATAAAAATTGATTCAGGTAGGCCTATTAGTTTGTATTTTTTAACCCAGTTTAATAAACGAGGAGGTTCTCAATATGCGACTTCCAATTACAAAATTTGTCATTTTTTATTCCCAGGATGTTGGAAAAATTTACATTCTCTATAGTAGTATTATTTAAAAAAACGTTTTTTTTTGTCTCTCTATAACGTGCCTGAAATTCAACTAATTTTGTCTTCGTAAGATTTATTTTAAGATTATTTTCTTTTAACCTTTCTTCGTAAGAGTATTTTCATTTAACCATTCTGATAACAACATTAGGTAATCTAGTAGTTGTTTTATTATGAATTGAAACAATGTCTCGTAAATCACAATTTCCTAAGTGTAAACTAAATTTTAATGTTATAGCGTGATCCGACGATTACCATGATCCGACCCACATTAGTGGAGCCATTTCCACGTTTATGGCCGTCATTATGGTGCTCAGAAAATAAAGTCAGTTTGATGTTAGTGTAGTTTATACAATATATGAGTTTTCGTTATTATTTCAATCCCAATATCAAGTAAGCATGAACAAGATGGCATAGTTAGACGGCGTCTTCGAAATTTTGAATAAAAAAATCAAAAACGTTCTACCAGGAGTTTTTGGCGCCATCGAGAGAAAAGATGGTCTTTTTTTTCATAATTATTGAATTTCGTGTTCATATTGAGTGAAATTAGTCAATTTTGCTAGAATTTAATATAATTTTGTTTAGTGAAAGTGCACAAATAAAATAATCATGAAGAAATTAGCGTGTCGTATATTTTCTCGTTGCCACCAAATCTCACTACATGAGCTTGAGTTATGAAGCCACCGCTTTACCCAAGACCCTGACATCATTTATTGACGACTTATGACTAATTAGGTATAATTGAACTCAGATTTTGGTAGATTATATGCAAATTTCTACTTGACTAATGGCAAAATACTAACGCGAATGTCAAAACCCAAAAAAAGACTTGACTTTTTAAAAAAACGGACTTAAGATGGTGGTGATAAAGGAACTACATAATCGTATTTGGAATTTAATTTGAACTAAATTTGTAAACACTACATTATTATGTAGCATCATAAAGTACAAGGCTATAATTATATAGTGCTAGTCTTGGAACCCATGATGCTATTATATATTATAGGTAGGTACAGGCAAGGTAGGTGAGCACCAACAAGGATGCAGGAAAGCGCACCTGTAACATTTATTGTTTCTATAGGCCTCTTCCAGATGTAAACTTAGTATGCTAAATAAATTAATAACAAAAAGCGACATAATCGGTTTCATATAAGTTAAAAAACTTGTACCTAACAAAAATGTTATTGAAGAAAAGTACTTCGATATTTTAGATCCTTAATAAAATATTTTTGTTCTATTAAGTTCTTTTAATCACATACTCACGCAAGCGTATACGCACACTTCACGCACACGCGCACGTACGCAAACGTACACGTACACGCGAACACAGCACGCACGCACCCACACACACCCATACGCACACACACACACACACACACACACATTAAGTAAATTTTCGTTTTGTATAATTTTATTAGTAATTAAAGCCGTTACTCGAAGTTGTCGCCGTTTTTGACCATTCCCTTGAGATGTTAATGTTGTTCATGTGTCTTTTCCCATTTGTTTTGAATTGTTCGTTTGTCAAGAACCAGCTTTTATATCTAAGATAAGAAAACCGAATGTTAGGTCAATAGTTGCGAAGTTGCGTTCGCCACGAGTAACGAATGGAAACTGCCATCATCGTGTAGAGTTTACGAGCCCTTGGACTATAATGTAATACGTTTTATAACTTGTTTAACTAAATTTATCTTTCATACATACTTGTTTCTTTATTACCTTTGGTGCTTTGTGATAAGTAATAAGTTCTTGCTTCACAAGATTCATATGTAATTTAAATAATACTTAAGACGCAGGCGACGTTAGACAAACGCAATTTTGCGTTAAAAGGTTGCAATTTATTCTGTATATGAGTGTAAAGGAATCGTGACATTGACTGATTTTATTGGTAAATATAGTGTGCGTGCGCGCGCGCGCGTGTGTGTGTGTGTGTGTGTGTGTGTGTGTGTGTGTGTGTGTGTGTGAGTGAGTGAGTGAGTGAGTGTGTGGGTTGGTATGTGCGTGAGTGTGGGTGTGTGCGTACGTGAGTGTGCGTGTGTATCTGTGTTATAAAAATCTTAAAGCATACCAACATATGATGTCTTCATTGAATTTATATTTTTAATTTAATTAAGAAGAAGAATGTAGCGTTTATTTTTGTACCTTGTAGCTCCTACCTTAGTTTTAAATGCATAAGATAAGATCTTTCGCTAACAGTTACACGTTTCCCGCGGTATTAACAAAATAAAGGCTTACCATTTTATATTTGTTGCAATGGGTATCTGCAACGTAGCGCCTCACTTAATACTATAAGAGCAGTTAATTTGTTTAAATTTTAAAAAAATACAATGAATGAACGAATACTTCATTATGAACAAATTTCCTAAAAATTAGACTGTTTCACTACTTAATACGGCACGGAATCAGCAAAAGAAAGGATTATTTTACTCTAGCTCTTATTCATTTCATACTTCAAAATTAAACTTTAGAACTTAGACTGTTTTATTAAATAGTACACCCTTTCTTCATCCACTTGATTTGGGTTCGATTGTCGACAGGATCAAGAAAAAACGAAAGTGTCTATATATTCGAATCAGATGAATCGAAATCGTATCATTTGTCTCCTATTTCATAAGTCTTGCTATTTCATAAGCTAACAAACATACACACAAAAACATATATACACATGAATGAGTAACATATTTTTATCGTATTTTATGTAAAAGTGCTAAGAGACTACCGCGACCTATAGACTCCATAGATGTTACAGGTGCGTAGCTGTCCTTTGGACTAGGTGGTAGGCCTTTTTTGCAAGTCTACCGGCTATTATACCGTCCATACAGGAATATACGGTCAGAATGGCGGAAAAATGGGTAAGGACTCATCCGAATCTAATTTCATACGAGTATGTGGCGTCTGTTCTTATGACAATCGAATTTTGAAGAATTTCACTTTATCAATTAGGTGTCCAATAGGAAACGCAAGCAAGGCAGGTCTGGCATGACCTTCGGGTTTGGAGAGAGTATCGAACTCTCTGCCTACCCCGTACGGGACTTAAATTGAAGATATGTTGTTGTACAGGAAACGCACAATTACCAATATTGTTGTCTACAGAATTCTTTTAATACATACTATTAAAAAAACATGACTTGCACTCATATTTTCTCCAGGCCAAAACCAAAGACGCTTTGAAATTAGAGGCCTTGCTTATCCTCTGCTTGTCATTAGAGACAATTAAAAGGGAGTTGGTGTTGTCGTCAACTGATCGGTGGGCTAGTTGGCTTAAAATGCTGACCGGGATGTGAAGCGGTATAGAATGGTGTGACAGTATGTTGCCGTTGTCCAAGTGTTGGCAATATAAGATTAGGTCTTCTGAGCGTATCACCCTGCGTTCAGATATGAGAGTGACAGTGGTACGTTCTTTGGAGATTCCGTTAATCGACACAGATGGAGGCCGGCCAAAATCCGGCATAACCCGTCAATTATCTTTAAAGCGGCATAAATTCATGAGTATTTCCACTTGTTAAATAAAAAAAATAATTGAAATTTTGAAATTAAAACAAACTTAAAACACACATGAACTTAATTTCCCTTTAAAAATTAAAAAAGATCCGAGTGTAACAGCAGTCATTCGGTTCATACCACTTACACATACCCTCCCCCAACTTTTAAACGGCTCAACCGATTTTCATCAAACATTTCTAAGAACACTAGCACATAAGTTATCTCTTATACAAAAAAAAAACTAAATTGAAATCACTGCATCCGTTCAAGAGTTATGAAGCCACAAACAGATAGACAGACACGTCAAACTTATAACTACTTTATTTTTGCGTCGGGGGATAAAACTATCAATATCAAGGGCACAAGCAAACAAGTGTAGGTCATAAAGTTGACGAACTCTCCCAGATTTACTTAACCGTGAAATTTGACATTGCAGAGATCCAACACTTAACATTAACATATTTACATAATAATGAAAATCTTTTAATGCATTTTTATCATTTATTTCTCGTAATACGCATAACAAACGAAGTGTTGACAGTTCTTTGTTCTTTGTGTTATATAATTAAAGATCAAGGTTTAAGACACGGTTACGCTTCCAGTACGGTAAGGAATTCCTTCTTAAGATGCTTCTGACTTAGTTCTTAGACACAGAAATTGATTGACAGATTTTATTTTATTTTATGGTGTTAGCGAACAAGCACGCGTTTATTCTTATCGACACACCCATATCCCCGAAGGGGTAAGCAGAGATACATCCAGGGCACATGACTAGCTGAAAACACTAAGTCCCACAATGTGATAGGCGGCAAACCTATCGCCAACCGGGCAGATATCCAATCTCGGGCAACGTTATTTTTATTAGAAAATTGAAAATGTACATTTTTTATTTTTTCTGTTGTTGTTCAACCCGGAGATCGAATCCGGGACCTCAAGAAGTCAAGTCCGACGCCGGACCGCTAGACCACAGAGGCGATATCCTTATGATAAAACTCAACCTATAGATATCATAGAAGTTATAGATTTGTCGCTCACTTGTGGCCTATTGTAAACTACCCTTTCCTCTGGATTGGAAAATGACACTGTGATAACGGCAACAGGAACAGGGAAAGCAGTGGATACCGACTCGGGTAAGTTGCTGCATAGTACTCTATCACCAGAGGTCGTGTTGGTATTGGCATATATTTTTACCTGTACTGTACTATTAGTAGAGTAGAGACTCTAGTCATATCTGTAAAGAAATCATTTTTGTGGTCTAGTGGTCCAGGTGTTGGACTTCACTACATGAGGTCCCGGGTTTGAATCCCGGGTCGGCCAACAAAAAGAAAATTGGACTTTTCCAATTTTCTAATTAAAAAAAAATGTTGGTCGGGATTGGAAATGTGCCCGGTTGGCGATAGGCTTGCCACCTATCACATTGTGGGACTTAGCGTCTTCGGCTAGTCGTGGGTGCCCTGGTTAAGCCTCTACCTACGTCTTCGGGGATATGGGCGTGAAGATGCTTTTTTTTAATTTGAAAGCAACTTTTTACTGGGGTTAGGATGTGATGATTTCGCCTGCTGGTGGTTGTTTGGCGGTTAGGGGGATGGGACAATAGGACTTAATAAGGTGTGCAGCAGCCCACCCGGATTGGTACCACCGCCTAACCTATTCATATTCCCATATCAGTAAGTGGCCTAGCATGCATCATCACTCCCCATTTTTGCATTTTGTACTCTTAGCAACTTGCAACTGGAAACACGTAATGTCTTAGATACTCGTATTTTGTACATCATAAGTAAACGCTTCACAGGTAACCAACCATGCAGGTGGTGTCTTCATAAGTGATCCTTACTATCAGGAAAGCCGTCTGTTTATTCAAAATCTTATATTACTTAACAAAAATACCGCAAATATTTCAGTTGAACTACTAATTTGTAAAACAGTAAAAAATATTGTTATTACTTTGAAGTTTTTTACGACCGTGAAGTCAAGTTTTAAGCTTAAAATTTTTTCATCGTTTTTAGAGTTCCTTAGAGAAATGGCAAAAAACAGATGTCTTATAATTTCGTATCTGTCGGTCCATATGTCACTGCCACTTTTTAAGTTAGTTTAGAATAGTTTATTCTGTGAACCTAAGATTTTAACATAAAAATTAAAAAAACAATGAATGTGGTGGTTTCCCATACTTAGAACTAAAACTGTTTTTTCTTCATTGCATCCATACTTCTGAAGTTTTCAAGGATTAGAATTTCAAAACTGATTTTAAGGTTTCTAAGACTATTTTTTATTTAAACTGAATTTTTTGACCAAAAGACACTTCCAAAGTAATAAAGTGAGTGTCCTCCTCAAATGACTTCTGACTTGCCACTCATCACATTATGAGACTTAGCGTCTTCTGGTAGTCCTTGTTCTAATTCTACCTACACCTACAATGGATGTCAAAATACTTTGCTTTAGATCTGCAGGAAAGCCCGTAACAATAATAAATAATAACAAATAGCCCTGGACAAGTAACACAAATTGAATCTAACCCCAAAGCAAGCAAATTATATGGTCAACGATTCTAATACATAGAAAATACTTAAATATATACCAGCATCATCACATAAATGTCTGCCCCCGTCGGGAATCGAACCTGAGCCTCGCGGTTGCTCGATGTATTTAGGTGTGTACGCTAGCCACTCGACTAACGAGGCGGTCAATTTGTCATTTGCCTACATTTACGGGTACCAACTAGTACGCATTCTAACATTACACCCAAAAATTAGACTTTATTTAACTGTTGTGTTTGGCCAAATTTATGTTATTTAAATTACAACATTTAGCAACCTTTTTTGTGATAACACAGTGAAGAAGCACATTGTTCTGCTGATAGTAAGTGCGAATTATGGCTAAAACACCACAGATGTTATAGATGCGTCACTATCTTTTGGCTAATATCAATATATATTTGGCATTGTAAGTAGAAATTTACCTCTGAAATACCTATTTATATAACACTAGCAGTTTCACGCAGCTTCTCCTGCGTAACTTGGCGTTTACTGCTCCGATTTTGATGAAACAAAGCCTATGTTACTTAGGAATAATGTAGCATTCTAAAATGCAATTTTTTTTAAATCAGTCCAGTAGTTTTGGGGCCTATTCATTTCAAACAAACAAACAAAACATCAAACATTTCCTCTTTATAATATTAGTATAGATAGATTCCTACTTATAAGTATATGATATTTTAATTCATCATCTTTTTTCAAATGGCGTGTTAAAGCCACGATTTTAAATTCCGATTACTTTTTTGAGTGAATTTTTGAATAATTTAATTTATTACCGTATAATTCATTAAATCGACCCACACCTTTGATCTCTAGAGTGCCACAAATAGAGGAACAAAATAAAAACACATACCTAGTTATCATATACTAGCTGCTTCGGCGAACTTTGTTACACACGTTTAGTTTGTATGGAAAAATTTAAGGAATGATTTTCCTAGTTTCCTTGCAGTCGAATGTAATATAAAAATGATCCCATGTCCGTCTCCTGGTTATGAACGATCTCTCCGTAAATTTTTTAGCGAAATCGATTCAGCCGTTTCAAGACAAGACTTTCTCATATATAGACTACCTGTTCCGGTGAACTTCGTTTCACCCGTTAAGTTTGTATAGGAAAAATTAAAATATTATTTTTCCCAGTTTCCGTGAAGTCGAACTGAATAAAATTATCCTATGTCCGTCTACGGTTTATGGATAACCTCCCCGTAAATTTTCAGTAAAATTGATGCAGTCGTTACTGTGTGATTAACACGATTTTCGTTTACATAATATAATTATATATATAGATGATGCTTCTGTATTGTGCAGTAGGATAACGAAAATCACTTTAAATGTTATAATTGGAAAGCTATTGAAACGGATATATTATTACAATTAAATAATACAGAACCATATAACATGCATTATGGGTGTCAAGCAAACGACAGCATTATTAAATATTTTAAAATGCTAATAAGATTAATAACTACCATAAAACTTCGGTCTGGCACAACTTATGTCTCTGTATCTCAACAGGAAATACACTTCATATTGCCGGAAGTTACTGTTATAATATCTTTTTTCCCTGTTTTATTTTGTCCTCTTCAATTTGTTTGTGTTAAAAGTTAACTTTTGAGTACATCGCTATAAGCGAAGAAGTACACGGCTCTCCTATTGGCAAGAGACAATTGTAGCCTAAGTACACCGCAGATGTTATAGGTGCATGCCTTTCCAGTGGCCAGGATGTTGCCTATTGTACAAGTTTACCGACTACCCTGCCCTCGGTACAGGAACATGACAGTCATGATCGCAGTAGGAATCTATCTACCTATCGGGCTAGTTGCTGCACAGTACTCTACCACTGGTTGCTTTGTACTGACCTATGAAACATGTGCTTGCCTTATACGAGCTGCCTGCCAGAGAGGCAGATCATCATACAATTTATTCTACCCAGTGGAGACTTTCACAATATATGCATACCTAAAAGTCGAATCTCTACATAACATTTAAAAAAAAAACAATTATTACTACGTATTGTATACATGACACAAACCCAAAACGGGGATTAGGTACTTATTTTTTATCGGTTTGTAAGTTTTTGTGTTCATTTTTCAAGCAAAAACTACTGTATTTGTTATTTTAAATTTTAGTTTAAGTTCTAGCCCTGATGATGCTGTCATAAGCGGAACCGATAGGCTATTTATAAAATAATAAATTATAAGTGATATGTAATAGAGTATAAGTGTTTCTTTATTTAAAAATGTTTACAAAAACTAGTCAACGGGTTTTTACCAAATTATAATCTATGCAGGTAAACATATAGGATATCTTTTGGTGCGGAAAAATCTTTTGTTTTAATTGAAAAATCACTTCAACATGTGTACAAAGTAACTGGTAACGCATAGTAAGAAATAAGTTTTAAAATTTATAGTTCATCTATTCCGTCCAGCAGTAAAAAATATATTTCATGTTGACATCACCTCTGCCATTAATCAATCATCAAATGCGTTCCATTGTCGAACTAGAATTCATGAGGCACCGGTTTGATTTCCAGATCGGGAAATATAAGGGAAATGTGTTTTTTTTTAAATTTGTTAATAAAAAATACATTGCTCGGGATTGGATATATTACATCGCGAGACTTAGAATATTTGGCTAGACGTGGGTGTCTTGTTTGTACCTCTGTTTACCTCGTCAGAGATACGGATGTGGAGATACGTTTTTACTAGTAATAATTCAAGATTTTTAAATGTAACGATTATTTCGGTATAGGTTCATTAACGGTAAGTACAGTATAATATGCTATGAATTTTATGATCCGATCATTTAATACGATTGTTGACGTCATTAGCTTAACGATTATACATCTGCATTATAAAAAAAGGTTTTTTTGTTATGAGTTGTTTAGTCGTTTGGTATTACCTAATTTGGTATGACGTTCGTGGTTTTTTCTGTTTTGCGTAATTAATACACATTCTTACTTCTTCTTCTTTTATAAATATGGCTTGCAATCGTTTTTCACACCTACGTTCTTAGTTCAATAGCTCACGTCATTTTGACAACTGACATTGTGACAGTTCGACTTGATGTTTAGTTCCTTCTCGTCTTATTCTTATTTTTCGTTTGATATTGTCATGCCAAAATTTTGAAAATTTTCTAATTAATATCTTACATTTTTATCTGTTTTCACACACTTTTATGTTAAGTATTAAGTATACATATTATATATTAGTAATTAGATAAATAGTTGTGGAGAGTAGTTTGTAATTTTAATATTTATGATTTTTTTTCACTTTAAAGTTTTAGCTTGAACACTGTCTTCCTATCACTTTTTATTATATACCTATTATTTTTCTCTATCTTCGGTTAGCAGTTAGATATCTCTTGTTAGAGATAAGCTCACCTTTTGAACTGTATTCATTATTCGTAATATCTTGCTGTTAATATCTTTTACTTATATAATAAAATGTAAAATAAATTAATAAAGTAAATTATGCTGAAATAAGAAAGGCGATGTTTTATCAAAACGAATTTTCTGAAAATTAAACTATGATTAAAATAATCTTAAGCAAAGCTGAGATTAAGTTAAAGTATTTAATACGTTTTTCTATTGCCATAAAAATCCAATAACATTATATAACTATCATAAAACAGCGGTCTGGCGAAACGTTAATCTTGTATCAGACAACACGAAGTATCGTTTTACCGATATTGCTTGGGGCTACCACTCGTTTTATTTTTCCTTCTCCATGTAGTGTGAAAAAAATGTTATTGCACACTAAATGTTCCTATACATCACACATTGTTCTGTATTACAATTGTATACCGATTTTTGACTATAATACCCGTGTTGGTCCGGGCTCTGTGCAGAATAAACCATCTGCCTACTTTTAAGCAGCTTCTAACAGACGAGTAAAGGTTAGCACTTAAAAAAAGTATCTTCACGATTCACGCCCATATCCTTTGGGGATAGACAGAGGCACAACCAGGGTACTCACGATTAGCCGAAGAGACTAAGTCCCAAAATTGGATAGGTGGCAAGCCTATCGCCAACCGGGCGCACATCCAAACCCGAGCAACATTTTTTGAATAGAAAATTGGAAAATGCTTTGGCTAAGTATTTTGGTTATTTTACAAGACCATTTATGGTTAAACCCTGAGCTGGAAGCGACCTAAGGACAAAAAGTAAAGAAAAGAAAAAAACATATTTATTTACGGAACGCGAGTGTTACAAAGATGATAAAAAGTTATTTAAGCGTTCCAGAATATTCTACCAAATTGTGGTGTGCAAATATTTTAATAGGTTTAAATTAAATTCGTAATTTTAATTATTTATTTACTACTTACACACTGTTTTTTTGTATTGATTACATAATTATTTGTGATACAAACAATTTTTAGAATGTAAATTAATTTATCCCTATCTATCGTAAACTGCCACCGTTTCCAAATCTAGCCAGACAGGAGAAGAATCTAATCTAAATCTATATACAGAGACGTACCTACAAAATCTATGGCGTCTAAAGGCGACGGTTACTTACATTTTCATTTTTCAGTACGATAGTCACGGTAATGGTACTTAAGGTTCTCAATTACATGAAATCGTCAAGATAAGTAAAAATATTTATTACTAGCTGCTGCCCGTGGCATTGCCCGCGTGGTTAATGGTCCCACAGATATTTTTTGGAATAAAACTATCCTGTTTTAATCCAAGTCATCCACTTCGTGTATGCCCAATTTCATGAAAATCGGTTCAGCAGTTTTTGCGTAAAGGAGTAACAAACAAATTTTCTCATTTCTAACATTAGTAGGATAGGATTAAGTATAACTTAAACATTACTAGTCGTATAGTGATAAAATAAATATAGGACCACTTCGGAATCCTCCTATCTTTTTAAAACCGAACCGTCAGAATCGGTTGGCAATGGACTCAGTAATCGCGTAACATAAATATCAAAAAATAAAAAAACATACAGTCGAACTAGTTTCCCCGTGTTGGTCCGGGCTCCTTTGCAGAATAGATCATCTGCGTTCCTGCTAGGCAGCTCGGAAAACTCGGACTCGCCCGGATTGGTACCACCGCCTTACCTATTCCTGTCGCCATAACGTCAATGCTTGCCGGTAAACTAACTTTTGCTTGATGCCTAACATCCCGGCCTCAGGCTGGCAATGCACCTTTGGTGTCTCTAGGCGGCGTGAATTTCTTACCATCAGGAAATCCGTCTGCTTGCTTGGCTTCCAATATTATAAAAAAAACTAGCACTCTCCTTCTTTTATGCGAGTCGGTTTAAAAATATGGTATTTCACTCTGTGACGAGCTTAAAATCTTTCAAAAGTTTGAAACAAGGCCCGTTCACTGGCAAGATCCTAAGAAGTTACACGTCATGATAATCACTACATAGTATAAAACAAAGTCGCTTTTTCTGTCATGTGTCATGTTGTATGTCCCTATGAACGCTTAAATCTTTAAAACTACGCAACGGATTTTGATGCGGTTTTTTTAATAGATAGAGTAACTCATGAGGAAGGTTTTTATGTATAATATCATCCATTAAATAGTGGACAAATACTGTTATTTTTGAGGTTTCTAATGTGATGTCGCAAATAATTACATTTTTTCCGCTTACATTGCATCAGCATTGCACCCGTGCGAAGCCGGGGCGGGTCGCTAGTCTATATATATAAAAGAAAGTGGTGTTAGTTAGATTCTATACTTCTTATCGTCGGAGCTTGGTGGAATTCCATTCATGATGTAATTTATTTAGAAACACTTGTTGTAATCTATATATATATAACAAACTCAAGAACGGCTACACCGATTAGGCTGAAAATTGGTAGGGAGGTAACTTAAAACCGGAAGAAGGACATAGGATACTTTTTATCCTGTTCGATTGTGAGGAAACTGGGAAAAACAACATTTTAATTTTTCCCATACAAACTAAACGGGCGGAACGAAGTTCGCGGGAACAGCTAGTACCGTAATAAATTTATTAAACTCACACATACAGGAAAAACAAACAAACATGTTCATTTTACAATTACCTGTGTCCTTACAAGCTTTATAAATTTCCGTATAATTGCCTCCGTGGTCTAGCGGTCCGGGTGTTGGACTTGACTGCATGAGGTCTCGGGTTCGTATCCCAGGTCGGCCAACAAAAAGGAAATTGGATTTTTCTAATTAAAAAAGATGTTGGTCGGGATTGGAAATGTGCCCGGTTGGCGATAGGCTTGCCACCTATCACATTGTGGGACGTAGTGTCTTCGGCTATGCGTGGGTGCCCTGATTGTGCCTCTACCTACCTCTTCGGGGATATGGGCGTGAAGACACTTTTTTTTATAAATTTCCCGCGTACTTACATGCTACCCTTACATACTATCCTCGTATAGACACGCTCACTTTTAAAAGGTAAAATTATATTTTCTTAAATTGGCATAAATATTTAAGCGCAATAAATCTGCAAAAAAACTAACTAAATCTAATACATAAAATTCTCGTGTCACGGTGTGCATGACCGAGAACGAAACGGCTTTACCGATTCTTATGAAATTTTGTGAGGATATTAAGAAGGTCTGAGAATCGGCCAACATTTTTCATACCTCTAAGTGACAAGGGTGACTTACCCTAAGTTTTTTTACGAAAATCACATTAAAAAAAGTAGCAAAACAATGTCTGCTGGGTCAGCTAATAAACTAACAAAAACTGTTAAAATCCACTCCAACTGGCGAGGTAATCACGTGACAATAAAATATTATCTACATACAGTTAAATTGAGAACTTCCTCATTACCATAGTCAGTTAAAACGCTATGACTGTCATAACACAAATAGAACTTGTTATTAAAAAGTACCTTCACGTTTATATCTCTGAAGAGGACGGCAGAGGCACAATCAGGGCATCCAAGACTAGACAAAGACACTTAGTCTCGAAATGTGATAGGTGGCAAGTCTATTCACCATTAAAAAGATAAACAGCTAGTTTAAAGTATTTTTGAAGTGCCTATACCTAAGCAGAAATAGAAAAACACAAGTCAACTTTCAAAATCATCTTACTATATATAATTCTTCTGTGAGTGTGTATGTCACTGAACTCCTTCTAGACGGCTGGACCGATGTCGATGAAAGTTTTCGTGCGTGTTCAAGGGAATCCGAGAATGGTTTAGATTCACAATTTGGTCTCTTGGAAAATGTTTTTTAATAATAAGTCGTTGTTGATTTTGGAATGTTTCACATCGGATCAGACAGACTGCGCTACTGTCGAAGCATTAATGTCAAGCGATACGAAGTTTGCTGGGTCAGCTAGTTATTATATAGAAGTCGTGTAACCAAACGGAGTATAGGATCGATTGAAAAAAGTCTTTTTAAGAGAAAGCCTCACTTTTTTGTTCTTATTAATTAATTTATGCTATGATATTAAAGGTAGATTATTGCTTGTAGGGATAGGGTAATAGGGTATCCCGGGTAAGGATCCACCGCCTTACCAATACCTGCGGCCACAATGACTCTCACGTACCGGCACGAAAGGTAGGGTATTAGGTACACTTGCACAATCATCCAGCCTAACATCCGACCACAAGATAGCGACGCGCCTATAACATCAATGGTGTCTATTGGCTACGGTTGTATTTTTTAGCCGCGGCTTTGCTCGCGTGGCAGTTAATACATTTGCTAATTATAGCCCATTACATTACATTATTATTACTATTATTATTACATTATTCATACAAACTTTAAACCCCTATTATTATTTTGCCCCCTTAGACCTTTGCAGAATATATTATTAGTAGACCATCTGCCTTCCTCCCAGGCAGCTCGCAAAAGGCGAGCATAGGGTTACCGTAACTAACACTGTGACATCTTACTGAGTGGTAAAGTTTCGCAGCGACCCGCCCGGATTGGGACCACCGCCTTACCTACTCCTACCGCAATAATGTCAATGCTTGCCATTGACGTATTTCGGTTCGAAGGGTAAGGTAGCCGGTAAACTTACTTTTGCTCGAGGTCTAACATCTTGGCCTCTGTTTGGCGACGAACCATTTCAACCTTGGGTGTCTCTAGGCGGCGTGAATTTCTTACCATCAGGAAATTCGTATGCTTTTTTGCCTTCCAATATCATAAAAAAATACGTATCTACTAATTTTAGTTAGTCCAAAAATAAAAATTTTGGTTTCTAACTTAAAAAATTACGGTCTTTCATAAACTCCCAGCCTCTTATTTCTATGTGTGGGTGTCTACTCAATAAAACGACCCTACTTACCAAATTGCATGGCTTTTTTTCGGCGATGATGAATCAGTCAGTTAGGACATGTTAATTTATAAGTATAAATTAAACATTAATAAAGTAAAGACAAAGCTCGGTTAATAATTAGTAAAGATATTGTTAACTGGCTATAAGTGCCATACTCAAAGAGTCACGAAGTAAATGGAGTGCTTTTGAAAGTGAATTTAATTGTCCATTTCGCTCTGGCCCTTGAAGAAAATTCAATTTTATTATCTACTGATTTGAGACGACAACGCGAAAGGCAAGAGTACAAATACTAGTGATAACTTGCGTTCTTGTGTTCTTTGGCAATTTTGAATTACCACCGTGTCACGGTGTTGTTCACTTTTGTTTTCCAAATACCCGCATTCACTTTGAATGACCCGCTATTTTGCAAGTGGTAGGCAAAGGTGAAACCAGGGCACCCATGACTATCTGAAGTCATACAATGTGATAAGTGGCAAGCCTATCGCCAACCGATCGCATATCTTATACTAAAATTGGAAAAACCAAAACTTTTTAATGCCCGACCCGGGAATCAAACCCGGGCCATGATGCAGTCCAGTCAAACAACTGGACCGCTAGACTTACAAAGCGAAAAGAGACTTTAGTTTCAAGATGTTTACATTATAAAGTTAGCCCAGTATCAAGAATCTCACTTAGGTGAGCGACATAGCAAGAGAAATGATGAATAACTAAGGTTAAAGATAAAAAGAGCGATATGTTCATTACACTGGTCTACACTCATTTTTGTGCCTAAGATTTTATACCTGAATTTGGGTATACTTGGTAAGGGTGAGAAATCTAGTCACTTTTATCATACTAGCTCTTGTGCATAAAATCGAAAAGAAATACATATTTTAGAAAAGATATTAATTTATTTGGAAACTACACATTATGAAAAAACTTTTGAGTGATTTTCTTGAGTGAGATTGTCCTGGAAAATTTATATAATTAATGTCATTTTTTTTATTTTATTAATCAGGCTTACCTGCACTTGTTATAATTATCTTATTTACACATACAAAAAATAACAAACAACCAATCGCACAACTTCTTACAGGTAAACATATTAAACTTTCTTTAATAACTATATAAACTATCATTTTGTCATAAAAGTAGTTGTAAAACAGACTGTTTACGAATAAAACTAGAAAAAAGTTAAAATGCGAATTGTAGGTAAACTAACAGCTGTCAGCTGATATCTAGTAGCAACAATGTAATTCATACTACCTACTTTACCGACTACAGATGTGAACAGAGCTGCACTAAATTAAAAATTGATTTCTGTAGGCCAGCGTTATCAACAATTTACGATTTTTCTTCATACTGACTGTTATCCTACGTGGAAATATTCATAAAATATTAAAACATCCACGAAACAGGATAGATTTTCACATGAAAAAGTTATTTACTAGGTAATCTTTTACTAATTACACACACCAGTTGAGCGACCAGATTAATCTTAATTTTATAGACAATTTCGCGGTATACGCCTTTGCTCAATATCAAATAAGTTCACTCTAATCCAGTTTTGCAAAATACACTTTAAAAACAAATATACTCTTTCGCCTCTGTGGTCTAGCGGTTCAGGTGTTGCACTGGACTGTACAAGGTTCCGGATGCGCTTCCCAGGTCGGGAAACAAATTTTTTTTTCCAATTTTCTAAAAACTGTTGCTCGGTATTGGATATGTGCCCAGTTAGCTAGAGGCTTTGCCTCCTACAGATAACAGTCTTTGATCTTGCGAATTGCTAACTATCTCTTTCACATGATAAGCACCAGCCACCAATCTTTCACTCTGACTCTGAAAAATGAATGAATTAAAACAAGTGAGTTACTAAGCTAAAGATGTATTTTAAAAGCAAGTGATCTAGAGAAAGACTACCTTACCTGAAACGAGTAGCATCATTTTTATCTTTCTCTACAACCCTATCAAACGCTTTTTCGAGATCCACAAAACAGCAGAAAACCCTCTGACCCACAGCCAGATGCTTCTCTACAATGTTGCGGAGCGAAAACACTTGATCCGTACATCCTCTTCCAGACCTGAAACCGCCTTGAGCCTCCCACAATGTTCCATCGGACATCCCTTGCATCCTCCTTTCAACTATTTTTCCATACACTTTTGATGCTAAACTGATCAAACTAATGGCCCTGTAACTTGTACAGTCCATGCGTGAACCCTTGCCTTTATACAAGGGCACGATGACCGCACGTCGCCAGTCTTCAGGTACTCTGCCGGTCTTCCAACACTTGTTACAAAGAATCCAGAAAGAGTCCCGGACGGCAGGACCACCAAGTTTGATCATCTCAGCTGTAACCATATCTACTCCAGCAGCCTTACCATATTTCATACTTCTTATCGCCCATTCAACTTCTTCCATCATAATGCCGTCGGATGCCTCCGCTATTTCCGAGTAATTTAAGTACCCGGACCCAGCGGCAGCATCTTGGGCACCTTCATACATATCTCCATAATATTCACTCCACCGTTTTAACACGTCATGCGTGCTTGCAAGAATATCACCACTCTTAGACCTAATTCTATTCATTCTGGAGGCAGACGAACAACTCCGAGACTTCTTCACCTCCCTCCAAAAGAGTTTGGTGTTCATCTCGAAGTTGTTAGCCAACCTCTCTTCTAGTTTCATACTTTCCCTTTCACGCTTCTCTTTCACTAAGTGTTTGGTGATATTCTTGCAACAACGGTACATTTCTTTCTTAGGATGTTTCATCATTCATACCATTTTTGCTCTAGTGTTTTAACATAATTAAGAAGTATCATGTTTTTTTGAGAAGAGACAGCGAACAACAACACAGCACATCATGGACTAGTGTGATCGACACTGATCGAGTTTTATGGTTTTGATTTCAGACTGCTGCAGCCGAAGAATTCTCATAAAGCCTATGTCTATGCCCTTTTTTAAAAAACGAAACAAAAGTTTCTCAAAACATGCTTCCAATACAAAGGGGATGGATGGGACAACTATGAAGCTCAGGTTGTTATAGCTTTGACAGGTATCAGGCTGGAAAGGTGTCTAAAATGCTAAACGTTTTTTCGTTCGATTAATAAACTCCAAAGAAGAAAAGAATATTTTCAAGTTGGCTATGATTTGTGTTACCACTGAACTTTTTAGTAGATTTTTTTTTATATTATAGGAAGGCAAACAAGCAGACGGATTTCCTGATGGTAAGAAATTTCCGCCGCCTAGAGACACCAAAGATGGTAATGGTGTGTTGCCAACCTGAGGTCAGGATGTTAGGCCTCGAGCAAAAGTAAGTTTACCGGCTACCTTACCCTCCGAACCGGAACACGTCATGACGTTATGGCGGCAGGAATACCACCAATCCGGGCGAGTCGCTGCTAAACTCTACCACCTAGTCAGATATCACGGTGTTAGTGATGATAAGCCCATACTCGCCTTTTACGAGCTGCCTGGCAAGAAAGGCAGATGGTCTATTCTGCAAAGGAGCCCAGACCAACAACCTAAATTTATCATTTTCCGTAAGCCCCAGTTATTTGAATATGATTGAACTTTAACTACTTCTTAAGTAGCAGTCGAGTATTAGATGCTCAGGAATTTTTAACCGACTCTAAAATGGATTTTGATGGCGTTTTTTCACAAGCCCTGCTTTTCACCGTATTGGTCCGGGCTTATTTGCAGAATTGACCATCTGCCTGAATGAACGTTTAGCGAAGTTGCAGGTATATACATAAAAATAATAGGAATAAATTATGCCTAAAAATAATAGGAAATCAAAAGAAGTTTTTACAATGTTTTCCTAAATAAGTAATTTATAATTTTTGTACTATTGAGTATACACATGCACACGTACTGTATATTTTTAAATATGTTTATAGCAAAATAAGTAATCTACAAATTTCTCAATTCAGTCTTATTAGCGCTAAAACTAAGATATAACCAGCATGTCAATGTTACCATCCAAAGAAGTGATTCTGTTTCACCATAATACCAATAACATACCATTTGAAAGTGTGAAAGAATAGCTGAATTGGTGCAAAAGACCCTTTTCTTTCTTTCCTTAAGGTTTTGGCCTTCACGTTAGTATTTAGCCATTAGTCAAGTAGAAATTTGCATCGAATTTTATATCATTTTTAATTAATTATAATTAGTCATTAGTCATAAGTCGTCAGGAAGTCATGTAAGGCTCTTGGGTAAAGCGGTGGCTCATTACACAAGCTCTGTAATGAGATTTGGCGGTAACGAGGTAATAGGTACACGATACGCCAATTTCTTAGTAATTATTTCATTTGTGCTCTTTCACTGAACAAAATTGTGCAAAATGCCACCAAAATTGACTAATTTCACTCAATTTTAACACGAAATTCAATAATTATGAAAAAACTTCGACCATCTTTTCTCTCGATGGCGCCAAAACTCGCAAAAGACACTTATAAAGATGTTTAAGAAAATTAAAAAGACAACTTACACAAAAATTAGCTTCTTTGAATAGAAGTATTTCATTAGATAAAACTTAATTTTAATACTGTTTATTGCTTCCCTAAACCGACTGTTTGTATTAGGTCAGACGAAAATCTTGACAATCTTATACTACATATATACATATGAGCGTGGATGGATGTAGGGAGCTGGGGAGATCAAAGTTTACATTCCACGATCAAATCGATCGGGTGTTATCCGAGGGTGGTATCAAGAGTCTCCGGAACTGGCGTGTTTGCATAAAAATCTTAATGAATGTGGAGAAAGTCAGGCAGATCTGCCAGGGTCGTCAAATTTGGCATTCAATACCCGTTACCTACCTCTTAAGGGACTTAGCGTAAAGATACATAAGTGTGGGAATGTATATAATGTACATAAATATCAGAGTCTTAAGTAAAACGGTGGCCTCGTTACTTAAGTTCATCTAGTGAAATTTGGCAGCAAAGAGGAAATAAACACACGATACACTAATTTCTTCAAACAAACAAAATCGAACAAATTGCCATTTAAATTCACTAATTTCAGTAATTACGAAAAAAATACAACCATGTTTCACGTTGGCGCCAAAACTCGGATGGATATTATTGATAACATATCTATCAAAGTACCGTAGTACTATTTAAATTAAACGCTTCGGCTATATTCGTCAATCTTCAGAAATCGAATGTATTTTAAATATATCTATATCATATAGAGTTGTTATTACGTAATTGGTCATTTAGCTTAAATTTAGATTAGGTTAGTCAATTTAAAAATAAAACTATAAAGTGTAAAAAGAGGAAGCGCATAATTTAAATATTATTATTATGTAGAACAGTGAAGAAAGAATACATAAAAGTATATCACTATGGTTACATTGTTCTTTGGTCGTGAGTTATAATATTTTATGGTTCGAACATGTTCGCATAGAAATAACATTTTCCTAACAAATTACGAAACGCTCGTGTTTATAAACAAATGTCTTAAAGTTCGATGCTCTTACTTCTTGTAGCACTAAGGTACTACTTCGCCTTTAAACAATCTATATATTAATACGTGATGCAAAAACTTTGGACCCCTTTTTACAAAAATTGCGCGGAAGCAAGAGCATGAAATTTGGCACACTTATAGTTATTGTGTAGGAGAAGTGCAGAACGCTTATATTTTTCAATAATAATGCGTATAAAGTACATTAAAACAATAAATAATATTAGGTACCCACACTACCATACATTTGACACACACAAACAAATACATTGATGATAACGATAAAAGATCACAGATGGGTCACTAACTATTCATAAAGTTTAGAACTTAGTATTTCGACCAAAGGACGACTTAACAACTAGTAATATTTTAATAACCAACAAGACCTTAACCGTCTTATTGATAAGCACGAAGTAAAGTGTTTAGTACATATGATACAGACTATAACATTCACTTAATTTTACTCCTACGTTAATTCGTGTTTATTAATAAAGTGGTAAGAGTTTTGGCGCCATAGTGTTTGGTCGTATTGTTTTCTTATTTATTGAATTTTGTGTTTAGGTGGAGTGAAATTAGTAAATTTTGGTATCAGGTACTACAACTTTGTTCAGTGAAAGTACACAAATAAAATAATCATGAAGAAATTATTGTACCGTGTATTTCCTTATTTCCGCAAAATCTCATTAAATGAATAGAATGTAATAGAATAGAATAGTTAAGAATAGAATAGAGTAGAATACAAAATATTATTTGTATTCACATTCACCTTACAAGAGGCACTTGTGACAAATTTATATAATACTCTAAAACTACCACCGGATCGGAAAGCTTCCACACACTGAGAAAGATCCGGCAAGAAACTCAGCGGGCTTTTCTTTTTTTCCATATTGTTTACAAATTTATTAGTATTACATCACACATCATTACTAGTAAAGATTGGTATGAGAAGCAATTTATCCCAAGCACTCTTATCCGATAGATATTCAGCAATGGTATAGTAACCTTTTTTATACAATTTCACTTAGACACATTTTTTAAATGTATTTAATGTTTGAGCTTGAGATTTGTTTAAGACCCTGACATAACTTTCTTTAATGATTTGCGTTTATTTTTAATTTATTTAAACCCCCCTTTATTAAATCGGGTAACTTGATGCAAATTACAACTTGACTGATGGCAAATACCAGACTATAGATAAAAAAATGTGTGGTAATGCCAGACTATAGATAAAAAAAATGTGTGCGTGTCCTAGTGTACACTCGTAAGAAGTGAAGAAGTGAGCCTTCTTTATGACGTTATTTTTTAAAAATAATTTACTATATGCAACTTTACAGAAATTGGTTGAATAAAATTTTGTCCTTTATGCAAGACCTTTATGACCTTTATGCATGCGTAATAAATACTCTGTTTGCAAATTGTAAAAAGTAATTGATTAAAAACAATAAGCGACTCCAACTCCAACTACTTCATTAAATAGGTACCATATCGCGATTTGGTAATTCTTTATCCGGAAGATAGCAAATTATTCCGAAATGGTCCCTCATAAATTTTATCAACATCCTACTAGCAGTTTTTAAGAAACATTTAATAAAAGTAAATACATCATTAGTATAACTCAAAAAGCATTACTAGGGTCATGATAAAATTAAAATGGAACAGCTTCGGAATCATGACCTATCTTTCTTAAATAGAAACATCAAAAAAGATAGGGTATTGGCCGAGTAATCACGTAACAAACATACATAAAAACAATATACGAGGGTCAAACTGAAAGTTCTTAGAAAATCAAAAACTAAGCATTCTAGCAAGTTATTAGTTTTATTATAACTTTTCAAAATAGTGTCTATTTACATCAATACATCGCTGCATTCGATGGAACCATTGAGAAAAGCACCTTGCCCACTCGGCCTTAGGGGTCTCTTCGACGGCGTTTTGAAACGCAGCCACTGCTTCTTCGGCGTCCATAAAATGTTTTCCTCGAAGTTTTTCTTTTATTTTCGGGAATAAATAAAAATCGCAGGGTGCGAGGTCGGGGCTATACGGCGGGTGACCCAGTAATTCCACGTCTGAGGTCGCCAAATAGTCGATCGTTTGCCGGGCGGTGTGCGACGAGGCATTGTCGTTTCTCTCGAACTTTTTCCAAGACAAGTGGCAAACAGTTATTCGTGTACCACTCTGCATTAACTGTTTTCTGATCCTCTAAGACAACTGTCGCGTAATGACCTGTCTTTCCGAAGAACGAGGCCACCATCTTTTTTCCAACACTTCGACCTCTCTTCACTTTAGTTGGCAACTCTTCGGAAGGAAACACCCACTGAGCAGACTGTCTTTTGGTTTCCAGATCATAACAGTAAATCCAGCTTTCGTCACCCGTAAGTATGTCGAACACAGCATTTGAGTCACCTCCGTTAAATTTTTGGATCATTTCTCGGCACCAATCAACACGGCGGAGTTTTTGAGCCTCGGTCAAATTATGCGGTATCCAGCGGGCACAAAGCTTCCTGACCGCTAAATGTTTATGGAGGATTTTGTGCACTTGACTCATACCTATGCCTAGACTTGTCCGAATCTGCTGATAGGTCACTCTTTTGTCAGTCTCTATCATACGCCGCACAACACTGATATTGTCTTCAGTCGTCGCTGTAGAAGGCCGTCCCTTACGCAAATCATCGGTGAGATTAGTTCGACCACGTTTGAATTCATTAAACCAGTTGTAAACTGTGGCACGAGATGGGGCTTCATCGTGAAAAGCCAATCAAAGTCTATCATAACTTTCTTATTGACTTATATGACATCGAAAGTCATAAAAAATCATTGCACGAAAATTTTCTCGTCTTAAATTCATTCTGACGTGCACAGACAATTTTCAATTTGCCACCAAATCGTAAAACAAATGACAAATGAATGAAATGTATACTCAATATTATTGGTAAAGAGTTCTATTTTCAAAATTTAAACTTATTTTTTTAATATAACGCTTTTAAGTTGCCAGTTCTAAAAACTTTCAGTTTGGCCCTCGTAGTCGAATTAAGAACCTCTTTCTTTTGAGTCGGTTTAAAAATAGTAGTGTTTGACGTAAATTTAACAAAAATTAAAAAATGCTCCGATTCCGGAGTGTAAGATTAGTATGCAAATTTATTGGCCAAACTGGCACATGACAGTGCCAAACACTGTCAATATAGTAGTATTACTAGGGACAAGCACAAACGCCAAAAATATTATTTAAAATGTTAATAAAAGGCTTTCGTATTTATAAAAGGCATAAATACAGAACAATTTTAAGTGTTTGAAGATTAATCACGATAATAATTTTGGATTCAACCCGCGGGTTCTCCGTTTCTATACATCCAATACAATCAGATTCGGGACCCTCATTTATCTCAAGTAATGGCTAATTGGCCCAACTTTTGTAACTGATTGAAATGAAACAGAAGTTCACAATCGATCATAATTGAGGTGCTTTAGCATTCAAATTTTGTTTTTGTGTTTTAATTGAAGTAACAAGACAAAACCCTCTTGTCCCTTCTTCTATTCTCCCTGTGCTATAATACCAAATGCAGGTACGGACGGATTATACTATTCGTTTATAAGCTGACGTTATCGAGATGTTTTTTTTATTTATTTATGACATTGGAAGGCAAACAAGCAGACGGATTTCCTGATAGTAGGAAATTCACGCCGCCTAGAGACACCAAAGGTGGTAATGGTGCGTTGCGAACTAGAGGCCGGGATGTTAGGCCTCGAGCAAAAGTAAGTTTACCGGCTACCTTACCCTCCGAACCGGAATACGTCATGACGTTGTGGCGGCAGGAATAGATAGGCGGTGGTACCAATCCGGGTGAGTCGCTGCGAAACTCTACCACCTAGTCAGATATCACGGTGTTAGTGACGGCAAGCCTATGCTCGCTTTTTACTTTGTGTCTTAGCTATATTACACATAGGTTTTTAAATTAAGTTTTACGTTTGTCGTTTTAACGCCAGTGCTCTACATTGTTGTGTTATTATTTAGAAGGTGGTCCAATTGTAAACTTAAGCAAAAAGCTTAACATCCCAGCTGCAAGTAGGCAACGTTAACAGATTTGATGTCTACAGGCGACTGGTTACTCTTGAAGGATATGAATTGTGTTTTTTTTTTATAAAAAAAAATGAATTGTGTATATTTGAATCGCCTATGTAGTATAGCGGTCTGGCTACTGACTTGACTTCTAGAGGCCCCGGGTTCGATCCCTAGGTCGGGCAACAAAAAATAATAGAATATGAATGTTTTCAATATTCTAATAAAAATAACGATTCCCGGGATTTGATATATGCCCGGTTGGCAATAGGCTTGCCACCTATCAAATTGTGGGACTTATTGTCTTCGGCTAATCGTGGGTGCCCTGGTTGTGCCTCCGCCTACTTCTTAGGGGATATGGGCGTGAAGATACTATACAACTTATTTAATCGAAGGAATAACGTTTAATAATCCCGATTATCAGCGGCGCTCACTTAAGATCATTAGCAGGGAGAGATATTTGGCGATGAACACAAATTTTAAAAGTTTAAATTCGACAATCTATCGAATATTCATCAAATTGAATTGGAAAGTATCAACTTTCAAATAAAGAAATGTGAGAAATGGTAGTTGGAAGTAAAAGTATGAGTCAACACACATCTTAAAAGTATATAGTCATCCGGCAGATGTTATGTACTCTACTATTTTGCTTAATGTAATTTTAGTAAAAAAATGGGATAAGTTACCCCTTATCACTTAGGGTATGAAAATAGACAGTAGCCGATTCTCAAACCTACCGAATATGCATATAAAATTTGGTGAAAATTGGTAAAGCCGTTTCGAAGGAGTACAGAAATTAACATTGTGAGACTAGAATTTTATATATAAGATTTTGTAAGTGCCACGTCGCGTTTTTTTAAAAAGATAGGCCATAGTTCCGTGGTACCATATTAATTTTATCATAATTCGACTAGTGGTTTTTGAGCTATATTTTAGTGCATACATTAAATTTATGGTGACGAACTCATCAATTTAAGAACCTCCTTTTTGGAGTAGGTTAAAAAGTAGAAGATTAGCTGAAACAAATCATATTTATTACATGGAAAACTTTCATTATTTTAACACCTATTTAATTATCCCAGTATAAAAGCTCGGTTAACCGCTGCGGCTGGAGGGTTGAGTTCCTTTGTATGATCCTTTAATGCTCATTTGTCAACATAGATTAAATGTATTTTGGAAATATTTAGGTAGGTAGGTATCATAGCGAAATTTGTTCCACCCCTTTGGTGCCATTTTTTGTTTATTTTTTAATTTTAATAGACGCTTTGATGGAAACGAAATTGAAAAAATAGAGATTATTAAAATCAGTTCCAAGTTGTGTCATGATTTGAGAAAGCTATGTCACCACTTCAAACCTTAAGTAGTTAAAGCCCATTCTAAGCTTAGTTGACACAATGGCTACTTATTAACATTACAAGTGATGTCTTTCGAGTCACAATTTAAGTTACCGTACTCCTCCGAAACGGCTTTACCGATTTTCACCAAACTTCAAATGCATATTCAATGTTCTGGGATTCGGATACTATCTATTTTTCATACCTCTAAGTGATGAAGATGACTTACCTTCAATTTGTAACTAAAATCACTTAAAAAATAGCATAACAACTTCACTTAGTTGTATATAAAATCACGCCTCCTCAATGCACTAGCCTTGACAAAGAAGGATCGACATACTGCTCAGATGTAGCTCTAGATATAAAAATAAATAATTTTGAAATTTAATTTAAATAAGTGCCGTTATCTCTTTAAAGAGGAATAATGTGGATATATTTTCTAGTAAGGGTTGAAAATTTTAATTTTTGAAAGCCTTAAGAAATTACAAAACATGAATATTTTTTATATTCTTTTACCATTTTTAATAATACAACAGAAATAATATTCGAATTCATTAGTTAATGCCATGTAAGCTTTCACACATATTTTTCCAAAGGATTTAAATGATTATTTAGGATGCGGCTTTAGTGGGCGCAGCTCTGCTGTGTTTATAGTTTAATGTTCCTACCTACTTTATAAAACTTTTACATGCATACATACATATCTTCACGCCAAGTCCCTTACGGGGAAGGCAGAGACTATCGAGTGCCAGACCTCACGATCCTGACAAACCTGTCTTGCTTCCTTAACATTCATTACCCTTTTCATACAAACACGCCGGTTTCGGAGAAAAAAAACTTTTATAAAACTTTTCTTAACAAAAATGCCTACACCATCATTGTACCCATTAAATTTTATTTAAACAAGAATTTTTGAAAATTACTTTTCAAAGGGGAATTAAAACAAAACATCTTCACGCCCATATCCCCAAAGTAGTAGGCAGAGGCACAACCCGGGCACCTACGACTAGCTGAAGACACTAAGTCTCACAATGTGATAGTTGGCAAGCCGGGAACATGGATATGTTCCCGATTGCCGATAGGCTTGCCTGAGCAACGTTTTTTCATTAGAAAATTGTAAAAACCAAATTTTCTTTTTGTTACCCGATTCAAGAATCGAACCTGGAACCTCATGCAGTCAAGCCCAACATCTGGACCAAGCGAAATTAGCTGTAACAGTCAGTTTTACAATAGAATTTCATACACGATTTTATACCATATCAATAAAATCTAAAATCTAGAAGCTTTATTAAAATTTCAAGCTCTGAAACTTTGGGTGCAAAAAAATATTATTTCAGAGCATGGTTTTTTAAAAATTTAATCAACTTCGCAAAGTCCACAAAACGCATAACATTCAGCAAAATGAAATATTTGTTACAAAACGTTTCAGGATTTTTATTTGAAACATATTTTCTAACAGTTTCACTTGTGAATGTACTAAAACGCGTATAACTTTGCTACTGAATTAAAGAACATTAATTTTGTGAATCGTTTCAGAACATTTATTCGTCCTATTTTATAGGAAATTCTTAATTAAATTAAATTCCTCGTCTTTATTTCGTAGGTACAATATTCGTTACACTTGAAATACGTCAACAGTTAAAATACATTATAGTAATGTTTGACAAGCACATACAGTAAATAAAGCACTATTACAGCCTTTAAAACACCTAAAAATAAACTTTGTAAAAAACATATACCAAATACATAAACAAATCCTGCCTCAACAACATCATATATGACAATTATCTAAATCAGGTAGTAAAAACGAATAATAAGTGAGGTTGGTTGGTCCTTGGCCTTTGGCCTTCCTGCCAGGCAGCTCGTAAAAGTTGGGCATAAGCTTATAGTCACTAACACCGTGACATCCTACTAGGTAAAGGAATTTCGTACCGACTCGTCCGGGTTGGTACCACCGCCTACTAGGTACCTATTCCTGTCATATATATATCGTCAAACATATAAAACGTCAATGCTTGCTGCTGTCGTGTTCCGGTTCGGAGGGTAAGGTAGCCGGTAAACTTACTTTTGCTAGAGGCTTGACCACTGCCTCAGGTTGGCAACGCATCATTACCACCTTTGATGTCTCTAGGCAGCGTGAATTTCTGACCTTCAGAAAATCCGTCTTCTTGTTTGCCTTCCAATATCATAAAGAAAGAAAAGGTAGCCCAGGTGCTATAATGTGTTTTGCTATACAATCTCTAACAAACCACTCCGGTCCAGTTTATTTGATGGTAAGAAATTTGTATCTCTGAATAGAGTAAGACTTGTCCTTGGTGTATAGTTTCGAAAATAGGCGGCATTTGGACCCACAAAGGAAAAACTATACCAAAATCCCCACAGAAAAGATCTAACAGCCGAATTTAGAGACATCAATCAGCAACAAGTCACTATTTCGTATAAAAATGTCAGCTTAATGACCGATTAACAGCTAGTTGACAGTTTTTTTAAACGGCTAACGAGTTGCTAATCTCGCGGATTTTACGACTTCATCAGACTTTTTGGGCGAGCAGAGTGCTCAGCCCGAGATGTCATTATTCAAATGGATTGTACTGTTCTCCACAACAATGTTGGGAGATCGAACCTCGTCTTGGTACTGCGTTTTGGTTACTGGGTGGACCAATCTAAGTGGTTGCCGCTTGTCGTTCGCCGTTAGGCGCCAAGCGGAAAAGAGTTCTTCGTCGCCGAGATCCGAGTCGACGGTGTAGTGTGGTCTTATGTTTGATGTATCTTCAGTATCTTCACGCCCATATCCCCGAAGAGGTGGGCAGAGGCACAACCAGGGCACCCACGACTAGCCGAAGACACTAAGTCCCACAATGTGATAGGTGGCAAGACTATCGCCAACCGGGCACATATCCAATCCCGAGCAACATTTTTTTTTATTAGAAAATGGGATAATCCAAATTTTCTTATTGTTGCCCGACCCGGGATTCGAACCCGGGACCTCATGCAGTCTAGTCCAACACTTGAACCGCTAGACCACAGAGGCGATGTAATAATACAATAGTATTATTATTGACGTCTCTGAGTTCGCCAGAAGGTATGTGATCATTAAGATGGTTATACACTTATCAAATATCTTGTTAAAAGGAATTTTATCAAAAAATTTGGATACTAGCAACATAGTAAACGGATCAAAGATTTTTAACGCTAAATATACGTCTTAAAAAACAAAGATTTGGAAATGAAAATTTAAAATCAAATGAAATTAAATTTAATTACTTAAAAATATAATTTTACTTAAAAATATTTATTTATACCAACATGAATGTTCTATCACAGTGTGGTGTGCAAATACTTAAAAATTATACTAAATTATTATTTTTTATTAACATTATGGTCTAATATGTAAAAAAAATAACATTCACAAAATTTTAAAATGTGATAACTATATTATATTTAATCCTGACTACCGTAAGCTATCACCGTGTCCAAACCTGACCAGTTAGAAGAAAAAACGACAAAACAAACTCCCCGAAAACAAGGAAAAGCCCTATCTGCCTTGAACTGATGAAAATAACTGTTGAAGAAATAATATGTTAAACGACTCGAATACCAGCCTTAAGCATGTACACGTCAAAATGGTCCGCCATTTCAAGTGGGTATGTGACAACTCCATCACCTGCTAGTAACATAGTTTGTGAAATGAGTTAGAGCGCTAGTGGATAGCGCAGAATGTTAAAATAGGTCCTGCGACTTGCGAAGATTATGCCATAGGTTTACCTATTTACCTAATAGCGTCAGTTGTGTGTTCTGATATGGTGAACAGAACAGCTGGTAAAATTGATTAAATTAGAGGCTTCAGACCCCAACTCCAAGTTGGCAACGTACCATCTAATATTTATAGGTGACTTGTATTTCTTACCATCAGGAGATCATTTCCTTTGCCTTTCCTTTCTTTCCCTTTTTTCTTCTTACCAGATCCGTTAAGTATTAAATAATTAGCCTCTCAGCCAGGCTCCTCTTAAGGGGCACACTCAGGTTAAATAGGTGATTATCAACAAGACCTCTGGAGGTAGGGTGCTGTGCAGCAACTTGCCCGGGTAAAGACTTATCGCCTTACCTACTCTTGACGCGATGACGACTCTATCATTTTTTGGCTAAGAGAGTAGGGAACCAACAAAACAACCACTATTGCATGCTTGTTTCATCAGACCTTATTATATTATATATATGTTTATATTGATATATAATTATGTATGGTCAGAAGTCTTGTTTTGTTTGCTGTCTACTTTATTTATGTTATTTATGTTTATGCATTGTATCTATAAATATTCTATTCTTAATTTATGTAATATGCTATGTAGTTATATATTACTGGATTATTTTATTTATATGTATATTAAAATTCAAATTTATTTGTATTATTTTGTTTTGTTTATTTGGTACCTACATACTTGATCTCTGTTAGCCCAAAGGTTGACTGGGAGAGAAGGCATTTAGCATTAAGTTTGCCTTTTGTACTCACAATTTTTATTTGTGTACAATAAAGTTTAAATAAATAAACCACCAGTAGTTTTGTTGGTACTGTCCTATATTTTAACCAGTCCTTGCCTCATACGAACTGCCTGGTAGAAAGGCAGATGATCTATTCTACTTAGTGAAGACGAATCAACACAGAGATATTTCTGTATAATTGTGAAACTGATTGACACACATAACAAACAAATTATCACTTTGGGGTTGTAAATGTGAATTTGGGATCGTTTAGTGTACGTTGCTCAGAGTTTTTTAAAATTTATTTTAATTGCTTTGAGAGTAATAATTATCTATCTCTGACATGTTTGTACAATCCATTCATTCAAGAGTATAAATTTTTAAGCGACTAAAAAAAAAGGTTCTATAGATTCCATAGAATTTTGTTAATCGATTTCTCCGTTATTTGTAAACCAACTCTAAATTTCTTTTGTTTAAAGGAGCTTACTTTCGATATGGTCCCATTGCCACTAAGGATCTGATAATGAAGTCACAGGTAAATCGACGAAAATACTCAACTTATGTGTATTTAGACGAAATAATCATTGAAATTGAAGTTGGATTTTTGCAGTTGCTCTTAAATTATTAGGCGTTAGAAAAGATAGGTAACCCAATTTTTCGTTACAATTTTCTGACGCTTACCATTTTTCAGTATCTGTTTACCATTAGGTACCTACGTGGTCTGTAGCGCAATTTATAGATTTTTTAAGCTATAGGCTGGCAATCTAGTTTAAAAAAATCTATAAATCGCCTCTGTGGTCTAGCGTCGGACTTGACTTCTTGAAGTTCTGGGTTTGATTGCCGGGTCAGGAAAAAAATAATTAGAAAATATCTGTTTTCTTACAAAAATAACGTTGCCCGGGATATGATATTTGTAACCTGATGGCGATAGGTTTACCACATATCATATGTGGGACTTAGTGTCTTCGGTTAGTTAAGGGTGCCCTGGTTGTGCCTCTGCCTACCTCTTTAAGGATATTGGCGTAAAGATACTTTACAAATTCCATTTCTTTTATTATATTTAGCTGTGAATGTTTGATGGTGTCCCACAGCTGCGCAAAGATTATTGCTTCATTAAATATTTGTATCATGAACTACGCAATTGTTTTTTAACAAAAATTAGTTTATGCCAACAACTGCGAGTTCCATAACATTTAACGCTATTTTGTTTTACTTTATTTTTACAAGTTTTTATTTCTTCCTCTATTTCTCTATATTTCTTAATTATATTTTAGACACATATTTAAAAAAATAAAGCAATAAATTCATTAAAGAATAATCGATAATTCAATAAAAAACTGTGACAAAAGTTTAAGACTTGTTTTAATTAGCTGCAACCAACTTAAATATTCATTGATTATTACGTATATGAAGGGCAGAAATTAAAAAAAAAAACTTTGTTTAATAAGAAAAATGTGAAGCGACAGAAGAAAAAAGTTTGATACATTAAAATAAATTCAACTTACTTTGTATTTCGTGCGAGAAAAATCACAAATCACAACACTACACTAGAACATTCGGAAAATTGTACACTTGACACTATTAATTCATAATTTAATGAAGCATTACATATCGCTAGACAAAAATATCTTTAGGCGACAATCGCATTTTTCACGCTTCTAAAAATCACTGCACACATCCACTTCGTAGCGCAATCCGCGAGCAACTGGCCCTGGGAAGTGGGAAGTGGGAGCTCGCTACGAAAACGCGGGAAATGAAGAAGAAAACGCGAGATTTTTTATCTTTATCTGTGCTATTTGTGACAGTTTTACATTAAATACCTACTTTTTGTTCGTATCTTTTCCTTTTTTAATTAAATGAACCGTAATGATGTCAAATTAGTGAAGGCAAATGTTTGGTTCTGAAGTCTACCCGAATTAATGGATATCATTACGAAAATGTTTAAAATACTTTTCTTTATCTAAATTTTTTGGAGATATTGCTCAAAAACCGTAACATTGGATGTGATAAATGTTCGTTTATAATTTAAGTCAATGTCGAATATTTTTAGCTTCAAATACAAATTTAAAAAAGCGCGATGGTAAAGACGAAAACTCTATTATTTTTGTACCAACTTTAGTATTAATACCGATAATTATAGAGTCTTAAAATGACATCTTTATTCGTCGCGTTTCTAATACTTGTATTTCTAAAGCTTTATTTTTATTTTCCACTTTCCTCTGACAGGCAGTTTGTAAGAAGAGAGCAGTGGTTAAATGTATCATTGCGTACAAAACGCTAGGCAGTAGAGGATTTCCAGCAGGCGGGATAGGATATAACTGCTATTCTTGTCGCCATAATGACAGTGTCTGGTATTGTCGTGTTCCGGTTGGGAGGGTAAAGTGTCCAATAGAAATTGAAGTCGACGATCTAAAAACAGGATCGGGGGTTCTCCTATCATATCGGTCATAGTCATATAGATATATGAGAATAAAAAAAAATTAAAGCATAACGGGAAAAAATATAGATGTAATAAATTACCAAAACTAATACATACCTGCGTTGAAATTAATAATAATTAAAATTAGCTTGTTACAATCATAAATGGATAAATGTGTAAGTTTAATAGTTATATGGTAATTGAAAAAGGTTGCGTTTGACTGAAAAAATAACAAAGTTTCATTAATTCACGTGAAACTATTAAAAGTTACTCTTAACTTTACATAAATAAGATTCCAAATCCTGAACTGATTACCTACCTGTCAGGTTGAAGCGATTTTCCCAGCTATCTCTCTTTTTAGCAACCCTTCTGCAATTGTTTTTAAGTTATTCCGTTATTTCTCTTTCTCCTTTTTTATCGTGTCGCATCGGAAGTGGCAGTTTTCCTAGATCAACAGAAAAAAACGTCGCTCCGAACAAGGGTAGTGACGTAGCTATAACATCTGTGGTTTCTGTAGACTACATTGGGATAGACCTGTGCTTATTTTTTATCTAAAAATATACCTAGCTACTTTCTATTGAATACTAATTCTGATACCTGTTAACTGAATTAATAAATTAACGAAATAGATGTAATAATAAATGAATTAATATACTTTAGTATGCAACAAAACTTCAATATTAGACACTATTACACTTTTATGACTGCACTAACTACTAAAAGATATCAATTAACATTAATCAATCATTAAGTCACAATCTTGTATCGGAAAGTCAACTTAACGACTTATTATATAAGTATAATACACAATAAAATTAAGTACCTTGGTTCATAAGGCAGGCTTACCTTTTTTTTCCAATTAGGTACTTAAGTCGGAAGTAAACTGGGATAAAATGCTCAGTATGCATAATCTATGTAATTAGTACCAGACACCAAAGGTGGTAAAAGTGCGTTGCCAACCTGAAGCCGGGATGTTAGGTCTCGAGCAAAAAAAACCCTTCGAATCGGAATACGTTAACGGCAAGCACTGACGTTAGGGCGACAGGAATAGGTAAGGAGGTGGTACCAATCCGGACGAGTTGCTGAAAAACTCTACCACTTAGTAGGATGTCACGG
This sequence comes from Calephelis nemesis, assembly GCA_002245505.1. Taxonomy (NCBI): domain Eukaryota; kingdom Metazoa; phylum Arthropoda; class Insecta; order Lepidoptera; family Riodinidae; genus Calephelis; species Calephelis nemesis. Next base: position 120,843 of record NJDD01002182.1, on the reverse strand, counting down.
TTTTAGTGACGGCACGATTTAGGTCGCCTATTGCGATCTGCCTCGTAGAAAGAGAGATGGTCAATCCTGGAAAGGATCCCGGAATAATACGGGAAAAAATCTTATATTACCTTATTTTCTATTATACTTGGACTGTCTACAATTATCTTATGATTGATGAAAGTAATATTCTTGCTCTACCTAGAGATAAATACGAATAACAACTCTGATTGCGTCTGACAAGTGCTGATTAGGAAATTTAAAGCTACTTAAAATTATAAGCAGCTGTAATTAATTCCATCGAAACAAAAATAGATTTGCCCTTGTAACAAAAAGGGATGAAATGAATAATAAAATATATTAATTTTCTCTCATTTCCATTTTAATTGGATTAAAATATTTCTCTTGACATACTTACAGCTCATCTGATATTGGAAGTACCCTTACTAAAAATCAGACGAGTTTTCTAATAATAACAATATGAGTCGCCTCTGTGGTGGAGCGGTCCGGGTGTTGGACTTGACTGCATGAGGTCTCTGGTCCCGGGTCGGCCAACAAAAAGAAAATTGGATTTTTCCAATTTCCTAATAAAAAAAAATTTGGTCGAGATTGGAAACGTGCCCGGTTAGCGATAGGCTTTGCCACCTATCACATTATGGGACTTAGTATCTTCGGCTAGTCGTGGGTGCCCTGGTTGTGCCTCTGCCTACCCCTTCGGGGATATGGGCGTAAAGATGCTTTTTAAATATTATTTTACGAGCTTTTGGCAACCGTCTTCAAGCCTTTCTAAGTTTTCTCAGTGTGGGTTCGAATCCCCCATGTAAACATATAGACAGACTGTCTGTCTCTTAGCAGCTCGTCAGAAGCAACTGTAGGTTAGATAGATAAGATAGATACCAATAAGAACACTGGCAGTAGAGTTAGGGATCCAGCGCTTTAAACACATTTTATCAATGTCACTTGTACCTTCTAGAATTTTTTTTTTATTATTTTTAACCGATTTTGGAATAAAAAGGAGGATTTTATATATTCGACTTCTGTTTTTTATTATGTCAATCAATTTCTTTGTCACTTCGGAACCAATTTACATATAACAACTTAAATAGAACCAGAAAAAAATTAATAAACATCCAGACCTGGAAATGCAGTCATTTTAATGTTCATTGCAAAAATGCCTGCTCCAGTCGGGAATCAAACCCGAGCCTCGCGCTTGATCAGAGAAGTTAGGCGTCTACGCTAACCACTCGACCAATAAAATGCATGTGTTAATAATTAATTAATGTAAGTGCTAATACAGTTATATAAATAATAGATACATTTAAAATTCTTATCAATAAACAAATTAAACTTACTTTAATATATTATTTTAAACACATTTTTTTATTTTGAAATTAATGTATGTAACAAAAATAATTAGGTTTCCAAATACTGTGCTTATAAAAAAAGTATTACGACACCTGCTTGACTAATTACTTAATGCAAAGTAATTTGGTATCTTTACATATAATAAATTTGTAGAAGGGTCAATTCTGTACATTGAAAATATTGAAAAAATAAATGGCATAGGTTGTTACTGGATCGATACCAAACCAAAACATGTGATTAAAAAAATTTTGTCTGTCTGTATGTCTGTATGTTCAGACATTAAGTGAAAACTAACGGTTCGACTTCGATGAAACTTGGTATAATTATACCTTATTATCCTGGGCATAAAATGGGATAATTTTTATCCTGGAAAAATACGTAGAAAAAAATCTTAATTTCTCAGTTTTAGACCGACATCCGCGCGGACGGAGTCGCGGGCGGAAGCTAGTTGATAAAATAAAATAAAAGAATAAAATTGAAAAAATGAGACAGTTTTCCCGTCAAAGCAACTTCGTAGAGATATTAAAATTCCTCATTAGTCTATGGAACAGCTTAATCTTCTTATTGGCTTATCAGAGACTGCTAAGGGAAAAATGCAGTAAAAACAAAAACATTCAAAAGTGATTAGATTTGGAAACGTCTAATTAATCCAAACATTTTTGTGCGACTTTTTAATATTTCAACGATGCTACTGTTTTTCTAGTAATACGTAATTTAAGGTAGCACTAATTCCTTTGATTATTTTTGAGTATGAATGCTTAATTAATAAGCCATACTTAAAGTTTTGTTAACCTTTAATAAATATAAAATAAATGTTAATTTCTGATGACTTGAATAATAATAGAAGGGGTTAACTGTATGTCTAGTATATTTGTTACGCGAGTACTTTTCCAATTCTATGAATCGTGTAGTTTTTACACCCGAAAGAAAACGAGGGGATTTTGCTTGTGTGTATCTGGCAGTGGCAAAGCTTTTTAAAGCTGACGTTTTTTTCATTATTATTATTTTTATGGCATTGGAAGGCAAACAAGCAGACGGGTTTCCTGATGGTAAGAAATTGCCGTCGCCTAGAGACACCAAAGGTGGTAATAGCGTGTTGCCAACCAGAGACCGGGATGTTAGGCGTCGAGCAAAAGTAAATTTATCGGCTACCTTACCCTCCGAACCGGAACACGTTATGGCAGCAGGAATAGGTAAGGCGGTAGTACCTACCAATCCGGGTGAGTAGATGCGAAACTCGACCACCTAGTCAGATGTCACGGTGTTAGTGACGGCAAGCCTATGCTCGCCTTTTACGAGCTGCCTGGCACAGGAAGGCAGATGGTATATTCTACAAAGGAACCCGGACCAACAAGGGCTTAAATCGAGACGTAATCGAGATTGTTTTTATTTATATTGTATGTAGGTTTTTTAATAATTTTCAGTGTTAGTGTTATAACAAATAATTCCGAGTTTATCATAGTTTTTGTATATGATTTTAGAATAGATAAAATCGCTTTTCCATTGTAACAATATTTTGTTATTTCAGACCAATTATTGTTACTACTTAACCAAGATACGGATAGATAAGAATCACGTCGCTTTTTCAAAACAGATTAATTGCTTTTTAGACAGTTTTAGAAAAAATATATTGTGTGAGTTTGCAATCTTGAAATATTCTTATAAAAAATACACATTATATCATAACAACACATTTACGGAAAAGAGGTAAAACGTTTAAAAAACGTAGATTGAAATGAAAATTGAAATAATAAATTGATTCCTAAAATACCTTTACCTCTAAAATCGTAGTATATTCGTTACGAATATTATGTTATGAATGGGACACAAATATATTTCTTTATCTAAAACATACACACAATCAGATTTTAAGCACAAAGGAATATTCGCTGAGTCGCGGACCAATCACGTTTATCTACAAAGTTTAAAACAAATTTACAACTCAATTTTAAAGATAAAGTTTCCTTTCGGTTTGTTTAATAAGCATATTACAGAGTTTACTCAAAGATTGTTATAAAATATTGCTTTGGAAATTATTTTGTCAATGAAATTTATTTTTGTATATTATATAATTTTTCTACGACATTTTTATCTCCTCGAGTAATAATTTAAATAAAAAAAACTATTTATACTTTTATAACTATAACACTACTCAGGATCAGAAATTAAATCAATAATTCATTCACAGAAAAACTGCAAAACACCGAAATATATTTCAGTAAATCATTTGAATACCATTTTGAAAGTAGGCTCTTCGAGCAAAAATAAATTTTTAAAATCTGTTCAGAAATGACAGAAAAATCGATTTAAAAAACATTTTAATTAAATTTATGTTAAATCAATGCCTAGCAATGGGTGCCCTGGTTGTGCCTTTGTCCACTACTACTGGGATATGGGCGTAAAAATACTTTAAAAAAAGAGTCTCATATGTAAACATCTCATTTTGTCTAAGTCGGTCAAAAATAATTTGTTGAATATGTCCGTTAAGGGGATCCGACAATGGGATGTGACAAAGTGATAAAGTGCACCAAATTTTGAAAAATGCAAAAATTTAAGTAGTAAATAGAATGATTTAGTTCATATCTTTTACAAACTTTACAATTTAATAAAAAAGGTATGATTTAGGAAACCTACTTACCGAAAATATCCCTTGCTTCCACACCATATCATACCATTCCATACCACAACCTTGAAATTCAAGAATAAAAACGGCTAACTGAATTCCGCAGCTGTCAGGATTTTAAAACCAATTTAGCATTTACTGCCACCAACTAGATTTTATCCTATACTAGCTGTTACCCACGAGGGCTTCGCCCGCGATAAATTGAGATATAAGCTATAGTATCTTTCAATTTTATTCTATTTAATATATACAAACGAATCCCCATTTCTCGCACTCATCGCATCATGTCTAAACGCATGCAACAAGTTTTGCTAATCTTTTTTTTTTATTGACAAGATAAGGTTCTTTCGTTGAATAAAACTGGGCGAATCGCAGAGAAATTGCGAAAAATAATGGTTATTTGAGCGATAAGAAGCTCGCCGGGTTGGCTAGTTTTATACAAAATCAATATACTTACAAAACTTCAAATTCATATCATCATTCATTGTTAAACAGACACATTTAGAGTGCAATAACAATTATTCACACAATATAGAGAAGGAAAAATAAAACGAGTGGTAGCCCCAAGCAATATCGGTAAAACGATACTTCGTGTTATCTGATACAAGATTAACGTTTTGCCAAAACGATATTTTGTGATAGTTATTTAATATTATTCGATTTTACATAGATTAAACTATACTTTAAGCCCCTGACAGAAGAAGACTGTTTTTTTTATTATGAAGAAATTTGTTGCTGCTCGACTATGTCGTTCTAATACGTCCTCCAACACTATCCACTAATCCACTATCACTAATTTTGAATCCTAGTATAACTAGTTTGTGCAGCATTTCAGTAGAATCTGATGTCTGATCCGCTATTACAACCACTAACAGCCCAAAAAAAATTGTGAAGGTCTTTACATAAGACTTTCCTTTGATCTTTGTTCCAAACACATTCCATTAATATGGGATATACATCTTCTTTTTCACATTTGTTGCAATTAGGAGATAGTGTTTTACCATAAAAAATTTAAAAAAATTCAATGGAATGTGTCCTGAACGCAGTCTCAGGGCCACAAATAATGATCCAAGGGCAATTCATTGGTTCCGCTTGCATTGTACAATATCAGGTACATTCAAATTTTTATCTTTTATTAAAATGTTCGTTCCACATTCTACGAGGCTTAACATCCCGGCCTCAGGTTGGCAACGCACCATTACCACCTTTGGTACCATTATCTTGCCATCTTTTTGATTTTATACTATCAGGACATTCGTCTGCTTGTCAGCCTTCCAATGTCATAAAAAAACAAATATGGTACGACGATATAATATTAAATTGAATACCCGGAAATTCAAATAAGGACATTGAAGTAAGTATTAATTAGTCACTCCGACATCCCGAATGTTTAATTAAAAACGGATAATCCGCATATCGAGGAACATCCTTTGATTTGGTTAACTGCCACAACCGAACCGGCGGTTATAATGAACAAACTAATAGTTCACTGCCCATTTGCTGAGTAAGTTTACTATCGGACTTGACTTCTTGAGGTCCCGGGTTCAATCCATGGGTCGGGCAACAAAAAAAATTAGAAAATGTATATTTTCAATTTTCTTATACGATAAACGTTACCCGGGATTGGATATGTGACCGATTGGCGATAGGCTTGCGTATTTTTACGCCCATATACCTGAAGTTCTAGGCAGAGGCACAACCAGGGCATCCACGACCAGCGGAAGACACAAGTCCCACAATGTGATGATAGGCAAGCCTGTCGCCAACCGGGCATGTCCAATTCCAGGCAACGTTATTTTTTATTATAAAATTAAAAATATACATTTTTCTAATTCTGTTTGTTGCCCGACCCGGGAACTGAACTCGGGACCTCAAGATGTTCAACGATCATGTTTAAATAGTCTTGATTCTTTTTTTGCTAAAAACGTGTAGTTTTCTTGACAGTAAAAACAAAATGTCGCCAATAATTAGCATAGATTGTGCACACTTGTGCTTCGCTATCTTATATACTGGTATCTTATGGAATGAATATAAATATAACTATCTAGCACAAAACAGTGAAAAAGGCGAGCGCTGACATCGTGACTTCAGGAATAGCAGCAAACAATTAGTTATAACAGTACCTGTTATACACATTTTTTTTATCCCCCAACAAAAAGAGAGGAGTGTTATAAATTTGTCGTGTCTGTATGTATGCCTGAGGCATCATAACTTTTAAGCGGATGGACAGATTTCGATGCGGATTTTTTGTTTTAAATTGTCTGAGCTAATCAATAATATTCTTAAATATATTACAATTTTGTGGGGGGTAACTGATTTTTTTAATTTTGGTCTATATTTCGAGTTATAATCGATATTTCTAGGGTATTTTTACATTTATAACAGCCCAAATTAGAAATATTTGACTAACATCCATATCACTGGTAAATATCTTTAAAGGCATACAAACTCTCTTGATAGGAAATATACAAATGTGGTCTATAGTCTCTAAATTTAGTAGAAATGTGTTATCATCATGAGGGGTAAAAGTTAATTTATCGGTTACGCTCTAAATCCGAAACACGACAATAGCAAGGTTCGACAATAAGCTCCAGAATAAATTAGCATTAAACGGTGGTACTAAACCGGCGAGTTAGGACTCTTTAGGACTCTTTAAAGTTGGTTTAACAAAGCTTTGGGATTACCTACAGCAATCCGTATTATTTTATCATATTTATTTTATTGCCCCTGTGGTCTAGCGGTCCAAGTGTTGGACTTGACTGCATGAGGTCCCAGGTTAGACTCCCGGGTCGGACAATAAAAAGAAATTGTGGTATTTCCAACTTTCTTATATAAAAAATATGTTGCTCGGGATTGGATATTATGTGCGCAGTTGACGATAAGCTTGCCACCTATCACATCGTGAGACTTAGTGTCTTCGGCTAGTCGTGGATGACTGGTTGTGCCTCTGTTACTTTTTAAGATAAACATAAACTCGAATGGATAACCTCCTCCATTTTGAAAAGAGATGATTGATGACAATCAATCTACATCTATCAGCTAAATCGTTCAGGGATATGGGCGTTAAGATACTTTCATTACATTTATTTTACTAATTTCACTCCGATTTTGTGTGTACTCATAAAAGCATTTACAAAAAAGATATTGTGATTTGAGAAAACAAAGTTATTTTATGGCATAATAAAAAACTTGATAAAATAAACGAATGAATTTAATACCGAAATTAGCGAAACGTTTCAAAAGGCTTTTAACAAAACATATAAAAGTGGAGTTTTTTACATCCTTTCAATTTACGTTCTACATTTTTATTAATTGCCGGGCTTCAAACGAAAAATACGATTTAATTTGTAGAGAAATGGCGGTTCTGGTGTTTACAGTGGAATAGATTTGTCTTGTTTGTTTGTTGAAATGTTTTAACGTTTACAATTTGATGTACACACCCGCATGGGTACCAACGCTTTGTCATACAGATATTACCGCTATTGTATATTGGTTTTTGAGTTTAGAATACGGGTAAACTTACTTACTTAGTAATTAGCATGGCAACACTCATGTATGCGTGTTTTTTGTACAGTGTTGTTCTGGAAACTCTGAATAGAGTAGATCATCTGCTTCTCTGTCTGGCCTCTCGTAAGAAGCAATCATTGGTTAACTTGGTCACAACTAGCAAAGCCACTAGTAGTGGAGTGCTAGTAGTTTTCCGGGTTGAAGATTAGAGATTAAGCGCCTTCTTCCTATTCTTGAATTTAAAAGTATTGCTCTTGCTAGTAAAGCAATATTTATTCCATGTCCACTCCGCCTTTTCTCTAAATTGCTGGTACGACAAGATAACTTTTTTCAGTTTTATGTGTTTTCTTATCTCTATAATTAGGTATCACTTTACTTGAAACTATGTTTTCAAACAAACATTTCAACCCGCCAAGCCACGTTTTTTTTTACTTTTTTGAAAATTACAACCACAATACAACATTAAAACCTTTGTACTTATCTAACTTCCTTCGCATTCATTACTCTTTTTCTTTTTTTCACCACTATAATAGTGGAATATAAATCTGAGTCTTTCTGGGTATCTAATACCAACCACACTCACATAAAATATCTGTTTTGATAATATTTCACTTGCCATTTTTGCCACAAACTTTACGTTAAAAAAATGAGTTGCAAAATATTATAATGTAAATTAAATACAAATCAAGTTTTATGCTTCACTAGTTTTAACTAGCTTCACTCTCATTAAGTCATTAAAAAGTATCTTATGTTACTTTTTATACCACCAGGAGTATGTGTACGAAATAGCATGATGACTGGTGAAGTACTTTTGCGTTGAAGTATGACAAATGAACTTACATTCGCATTTCAATATTAGTAAAGTTATGTATTTTAACAGAATATTTTAGAACATTTGTATAAAAGGCTTACTTTTGAACCATTTAAATGAAAGTATTAAATTTTTTAGCAGTTGGTTTTACAATTAAGTGAGCGGTTACGAATGTTATGACTTTTTATTCCCCATTAGACAGTTAGGTGTTTGTACAATGTATATGTTACAGTTAAATCCCGTTTTTTGATATATCGCGTTTTCCCTAGTAAGAACTAGTTTTCACTAAATGCCTTTGTTGAAACTAGGATAAACTAATGTTCAAAATTAAATATCAGTTAAAACTAGTTATTCCTCATTGCAAGAAAAGATGTATGTCAAAAAGGCGTTTATGCAAAAAAAAATTGTTGCCTTTGTAACTCAAAATGCCATGACAGTTTGTCTTGCAGTAAAAGTGAATCCTTATCCTTTTTCATTGTAAGACTCTTTAATTATTTTTAAGTGTATCTTAACCAATGATTTTCTTTTATAAATTTTATGGCTGTGTTTTTTTTAACTTGTTTGATCATATGATTTGACTAACATTGTCGCTTTGGCAACTACTCTATGTTGATTTGACCTAAAATAAGTTTCTTTAGTGTAAAACAAAAATAAGATTACTATTTATAACAGGTATATATGACTGTGTTTTACATCTTAAATATTTGAAAACTTATTTGAAAATCATAAACATTAATAGCGTATTCTAGTTTTCACTAGTTATTTCTAGTTTTAATAAAAGAATTTAGTAAAAACTAGTTCTAACTAGGAAAAACGCGTTTTATCTAACAATAACAACGGGTTTGAAATGTAACATATATATCGATTGGATCGTCCCTAGATAAGTCAAGTATTCACTTCCTAACCAAAAATTAATTTCGGAGCGGTTCTAACATCTTCATAATTAAAAGGGAGAACAAACTTTCATGCAAATTTTAGTTCAATTAATTAGAGACTTAATTAAGAAATTTGCATTTGTATTATAATTAAAATAAAGTTACTGAATTGAGTAAACGCTCTAAAGTTTACGGGTAATCTGTAATCTATTAAGATTGATAAGGGTCGGTACAGAACACTACGACGTTGTGACGCACTTATTAAATTATATCAGTTGATGTACACTGCTACCAACTCATCTGGTTACTAAACAGCGTCGCTAGACTTATCGTAAATTAAAGTATCTTCACACCCATATCTCCGAAGAGTTACGCAGATGCACAACCAGGGCACCCACGACTAGGCGAAGATACTAAGTCCCACAATGTGACAGGTGGCACGCCTATCGCCAACCGGGCACATATCCTAATCAATAGCAACATTTTTTTTATTAGAAAATAGGAAAATCTAAATTTTCTTTTTGTTGCCCGATCCGGATCGAACCCGGGACCTCATGCAGTCAAGTCCAACAACTGAACGGCTAGACCACAGAGGCGATCTAGACTTATCGTCTCATTAATAAACGTGGACTAAAGTAGGCTAAGGTTCATCCTGGTATAGTCTTACAATATCAACCTGACTTTACTTAAATCTAAACAAACTTATTTAATTTGCAATTTGCCGCCACAAAATTAATACGTTAATTGGGCTAACTGGAAGCCAAAACCCCCAAATATTTCCAGCTCTACACAACGCACACCACTAAACTGTTTTATTAGCACCAAAAATACAAACTCTACTAAAAACTCAACGTACGTTTCGCTTTGTAACCGAACCATCATCAGTAGAGTCGAGTATCTTTTCTCCTTTTTTGGAGGGAATTGCAAATTATATAATTTTATTTTGATTTAAGTATGGGTTTCCGCAAAGTAACGCTTTCTTCTATGAATTAACCTAATTTTACGCCTACTTTAACCGATGAATACTAACCGACTCCAAAAAAGGAGAAGGTTCCCAATTCCACTCCGTTTTTTGTATGTTCATTATGTGATTACTGGGCTTCTATCCAACCGATTTTTATGGTTCGTTTTTAAAAAGTTAGGTCAAGATTTTGATATGGTCTCGTATTAGTTTTATGATGGTCAAGTGAGTTTTGATTTATACTTTATAGTCCACAAATTTTTCACTTATCTTGAAGACTACATTATACAAATAATAATTGGTCTAACCCCAAAGTGAGCAAGTTATACTATGGCTGTGTTAAGTGCGTTAATCAACGACACTCATAAATAATACATACATACTTCAATAGATACCGGAATAAATTTAATTAATAAACACCTAGACCCAGAAATAATTAATACGTTCATTACACACATACCTGTCCCTTGAAATAGGAAAAACCGCGAGGTTAACAACGTTTAGCTTTTAAAAAAATACCTGCCCACATCATGTATGAATCGGGAAATTAGGATTTTTGAAGGAAAATAAGGCATTCCAGTTTTTTTTGTCACTAAATTTAAAATTATAGGTATATCAGAAATGAAAAAAACAACGATTCTTAGAAGAAACTTTTCATTCATTCTCACACATTAATTTAACTTCCAAAAATGTACCCACATTTTTATTAAACTCCTATATTTTTTGTGTGTGTTAATCGATTTCTTCGTCATTTCTGAACTAATTTTGAACATTATTTTTTTTACCTGAAAGAGCGTACTTTAAGATTATACCCCATTGTTACTAAGTGTGGCTTTGCTGTAGAAATTCCTGAGAAATATAGGTAAATACTCTGTTTGTGTGTACTTATAAGATTTATTTATTAAAGTCGAAATCGTGCTTTTGCTTGCGCTTAAATTTAAATTGACGAAACACTATAAATGTATAAGATAAATTCTTTGAATAAAAGTTAAGCAAGTGAAGCAAAAAGAGTTTATAGTACTTAGATTTATGTACCTATATATCCAGTTATCCTAATGCGCTTCTTATATTGCTCGCAGATAGGGCGCGGTGCGGAGATGCTACTTCCTTATTTACCGACAATTCCTCTCAGAGTACTTTTTTTAACGTTGCAATAACGTCTAAGATATAAGATGAAATTGTTTAGTGCAAAAGCTATCATGTCAAGTAAAACACTGTATTTAAATTGATAAAGTTTATTCCCACAAACAATCACACAATTTATTATTATAATTATAATCATAATTACCGTGTTCCTCATTACAAATGATTATCTTTTACAGCTAGAATAGAGAAAGCAAGTTATCACTTCATTACATAGTATAAAACAAAGTTGCTTCCTCTGTCCCTATGTCCCTTTGCATGCTTAAATCGTTAAAACTACGCAGCGGATTTTGAGTTAGATAAAGTTATTAAAGAGGAAAGTTTATGCGTCGTATATTTTATACCCGTGCGAAGCCGGCCGCTAGTATAGTATAAAACAAAGTCGCTTCTTCTGTCCCTATGTCCCTTTGTATGCTCAAATCTTTAAAACTACGCATTGTATTTTGATGCGGTTTTTTTTAATAGATAAAGTGATTGAAGAGGAAGGTTTATTATAATAAAAGTCACTAACACCGTGACATCTGACTAGGTGGTAGAGTTTAGCAACGACTCACCCGGATTGGTACCACCGCCTTACCTATTCCTGCCGCCATAACGTCGTGACGTGTTCCGGTTTCGAGGGCAAGGTAGCCGGTAAACTTACTTTTGCTCGAGGCCTAACATCCCGGCCTCAAGTTGGCAACGCACCATTAATACCTTTGGTGTCTCTAGGCGGCGTGAATTTGTTAACATCAGGGAATCCGTCTGCTTGTTTGCCTTTCAATATCATAAAAAAAAATTAAAAACCGTGAGAAGCCGGGGCAGGCCGTTACTAAACATGTGCCTCGTAAAACTTTTTTATAGATCAATATAAAATAAACAATTCCCAAATAATTGTTTTGTTGTAGCTCGCTTAGACTTGGCAGAGGTTTTTTTTTAGAAACGTTACAGTTATATTTAATATCGCTTTTCTTAACATCATTATGTGAAACAATGGCATCTAATGTCAATGCGAATATGCCTGTCATATCTTTTGTAACCTCTTTTTGCGTTTAAAATACTTATTTTTTTTATTTTATTTGGCACTAGCTGACCCGGCGGCTGAATGATAGAAGAATAGTAGAAACTACTTTATTTTGTATAGCTGACCTATCTTACGTATGAGTACCTATTCAATTTGAACTGCAAAATTATATGTATATTTTTCAATATTTATGACAGATTTTCTTAATATTTTTTCCGTAAGAACCTTCTCCTAATAATGACAAATACAACAAAAAAAGAATTAGTGAAATCGGTCCAGCCATTCATGCGTGATGCCGTGACCAAGAAAAACGGGTTTCATTATTATTTAAATAGATTAAAAACTATAACTTGATAATAAACGATTATTTTAAAGTTTGTTACTGGGATTTTTCATTATTGAAATATAATTTGTCTGTATCACAATTCACAGCATCTAAAACCTTTTTCAGTTAATAATGAATCATGAAAACCATTTGAAATAGATTTCATTTGAGTCAGACTCTTCAATATTAGACGACGAACGAGACACTTCACTGTAGAGGTTTGACCGGGTTAAAGTTGTATTACTGCTAATTTGCCTTTGTCTTAAAAAATGTCATGAAAAACAAAAGTATCATATGCAGCCATTTAAAAAAAACAAACTATGTTTGTTTTTTAAATGGCTGCATCAGTTACTTTTTTCGTACCGTCTACTTGTTTGCCTTCCAATATCATAAAAAAAACTTGACACTAACCTACTATTTGTGTATAATAACAAAAGATAGAAAATACGTAAACAACTTCTCCTTTATCTATTATATCCTTTATATTATGTATGCAAATTTTATTCCCATAAGTGCACATTGAACAATTTAAATAGCAGTTTCAAGCCTCGGGCTAGAGTCAGTTCTACAAATCATATTACAAATTGCAGACTCCACATTGCAGTACTGAAGAGAGGAAATGAAATGCACTTACAGACGGACAATGGATAAACTCAATTAGTAAATTAGACAGCGAGGACGAATCGACGTCTGCGAGTGACGTCCGCCATCGCTGATCGCATTGGCCAATCACGTCGCGTAGTTTAGGAGCTGGTTGTGAAATCCCAAGGTACATTTGTTTTTTAACTGCCATTATAATCTATATTATGTTAATACGTGATGCCAAAACTATTGACCCCTTTTTACGAAAATACGCAAGAGCATAAAATTTGGCACACTTATAGTTTATGCGTAGGAGAAGTGCAGAACGCTAATATTTTTCAGTAATAATGCTTATAAAGTATATTTAATCAATTAAACATTACTCACACTACCATGCACTTGACACACAAACAAATATATTGATGATAACGATAAAAGATCACAAATGGCCAGCTAAAATGTTTGGAAACAAAGTAGTTGGTCTAGAAAAATGAAGATGGCATTCTTATCAACAAGATTTCCCCGTGTTGGTCCGGGCTCCTTA
>NJDD01002182.1:89665-106964 GCA_002245505.1 Calephelis nemesis | reverse complement strand
ATGAAGATGGCATTCTTATCAACAAGATATTAAAGTTTATTATGGTTGAATTTTGACCAATGGGCGACCACAAGTATATTCAAATTGATAAAGTTCAATACAGTGTCCATTCCAATAGTTTTACAATCACCAGATTTATTAGGTATTATAAATTACAGTCATAATGTTCCTCATTACAACTGACTATTTTTTACAGCTAGAAAAGAGATAGCAAGTTATCACTTAAATATAAGATATGTGTCTCCTAAACTTTTTTTAGGAGATTTCGACCAATGGGCGACCACTAATGATCATTATTTTGTTAATATCTCCAGTGTTGGTCCTTAGCTTTCTTAAAAATTTTGACCAACTGATTTTATATCGTCAGTCGGTTTTTGGAACTAATTTCGTGACCATGACTAGAAATATTTTGCAACAATTCACATGTCTGTTACCATCTTACCTATCCCTAAAAAAATTTACACCCATATCCCTGAAGTGATAGATAGAGGCACAACCAGGGCACTTACGACTAGCCGAAAAAACTAAGTCCCATAAGGTGATAAGTCTATCGCAAACCGGGCAAACATCCAAACCCAGGCTGAGAAAAATTGAAAATACACAATTTACATTATTTGCTTTGGTACGACCAGGGAATTGAACTAGGGACCTCAAGAAGTCAAGTTTGAGGCCGGACCGTTAGACCACAGAGGCGTCTTAGATAAACACATAAAAATTCTCATGTTGGTCAGGGCTCCTTTGCAGAATAGACCATCTGCCCTCCTGCTAGGCAGCTCGTAAAAGGCGAGCATAGGCTTACCGTCAATAACACCGTGACTTCTGACTAGGTTACGAGTTTCACAGCGACTCGCCCGGATTAGTACCACCGCCTTACCTATTCCTGCCGCCATAACGTCCAATGCTCGCCGTTGACGTGTTCCGGTTCGGATAGTTAGGTAGCCGGTAAACTTAGTTTTGCTGAAGGTCGAGGTCGCTCGAGGTCTAACTCACATCCCAGCCTTAGGTTGGCAAAGCACCATTTCCACCTTTGGAGTCTCTAGACGTCGTGAATTTCTTACCATCAGGAAATCCGTCTGCTTGTTTGCCTTCCATTATTATAATAAAAAAACAGAACGATTTCAGTTTGAAATAATTTGTTACATATCCTTGCTGCCATAACGTTTTGTGAATGGAATCCTAGATAGCGGCAGAATTCAGTTCAGCAAAAGGCCTCAAACTTATAATCTCAAAGTGATGTCGCACCATTACCCCTTTTTAGTGTACATAGGAGTCGTACATTTGTTTTACTTTAAAAACTCGCCTTCCTGTTTGCCTTTTTACTTCGTAACTATATTAATGCACATCTCGTTGGTCAACGGGTTATCGAACTCTTATGATGCTTGAATTCGTTCTCGCTTTCAAGTGAAATAAACTATAATATTACATTATTGTGTTGTCCATAATCCGTTCCTATTCGTGAACGTTGTTTATCATCTCTGGAAATGCAACAACGAGACTGCAATTTTGGAATCTATTTACATTTTTTGAAACTTTTTGAAATTTAATGTTGCGATCTAGCGGTTCTGTTGTAGGACTTGACTGCATCTACTTGTATGTTCTTAAACATTAGATTTTGTTATTCTCCAGTTTCAGCAAACTCGTAAATGTTTTACAGTAAAATCTGAAATTTGATTAGAAATTTAATTGACTCTTTTTTTGGTGTTTAAGAAACTGTAATAGAAAAATACATAAAGCATCCAAAAAAAATGACGGATTGTAATCCGGGAGTGCCTGCAGATGTGAAAACTTGAATATACACGTTGTGCATTTTTGGTATTTTGGAATTATTAGGAAATAATTTTGTATGATTGCTTTATCAGCATGAAAGTATTATCATTTATCTGGTAGCATTCAGTATTAATTTTTTGCACTATCGTACACAAACATGACAACACGAACATTCGTGTTGTCATGTTTGTAGCATTCGCAAGCAACTGGCGCCGTATTTGTCTTACCAATTAGGTCACGTATTCTGACGCGAGTTTAGAAGTTTTTACCCATTCCAAAAAAGTGCGCAATGCGGCTTAAGAAGTTTTTACTTCAAAAACCAAAATTGTTAGCAGGCTTTTTTTTGTTGAAATGACTAATGTGTTCCCAACCTCATGGTTTTTACAACTTCACCGGGCTTTGTCTACCGAGCAGAGTACTCAGCCCGAGACATCATTATTTAGATGGATTGGACTGTAACGCCAGCAATAAATTCTGTCTCCCGGGAGATCGTACCTCGACTTGGTGCTGCGTTTTGGTTACTGGGTGGACTAGGTGGAGGAATAGAAGGTATTTTCAATAACTTAAGTTAAAACGCGATCGTCTCCTGTACTATTCAGCCGCAGTGGTCAATTAAATCTGACAAATCGATGTGGAGGGTCACGTCTGCCCAGTCAGCAATATCTGGGGACAATATTCGTCCCATTGTTTGTAGAGCATGCGTGTTATTTGTTTGTTACTCTTATATGAAATGATTTATGCCATTTAATGCGCGTAGACAATAAAATGTAGGTAAAATAACATTTATATATTAACAAACTTAATCGATTTCAGGAAACAAGTTAAGTTTCAGGAAATATTCCTTGACAAGTTACACAAATTGAATATAATCCCAAAGTAAGCAAATTATATGGTTGTGTTATGGGTGTTAGTCAACGATTCTAGTACATAGAAATAATTAAATAAATAATTGAGAAAGTCATAAATTTATTGCGTTAAGTGTATTATTATATATTATAAGCCCCCTCTGAGTATATTATTCACAATTATATGTCTTATATTTAAATTAAAATGTTTAGACTTTTATAATGGGTAGATTCATAAAACTTTAATACATTATATAGTGGAGTTGCTAGCTATTGATTCTTTATCTACTGAATTAGAAAAATAGTGCCAGAATAAATTCAATAAACACCCAGACCCGGTCACACAAACGGCTGGCCTCCGTCGGGAATCAAACCCTAGCCTCGCGGTTGGTCAGTATACGTGTACGTTAGCCACCCGATAGATATTAGTCAAAGGCAGTTATTTCAATTAATGGTTTGCTTAAGTTTAATATTAGCACATTTTGATTTATTCGTCTCCTACCCATTTCGCTAATATGTATATACTCTTCTATGTACCAACACTTCTCGTTCCGTCTTCAATAATTTTGATGCTATGCCTAAATGTTTTAAAAATTTAACCACTTGAGTAAAATCTTGACGTGCTTATTTACAAAATTGCTTTAAATGTATTAAAAGACGCAAGTAGCAAATTTGTAAAAAAATGACAGGCTTTTCGTTTGTCTCACTAAAACTCAAAAATTCTTGGTCGGATTCGGTTAACTTTCTAAAAATACTCGAGGAAGTGTAGGGACGGTTTTAAAAGCAAAAAAAGGCATTTTATTTTACCCAAACAAACTTTTGTAAGATTTCAAAGTCTAGCTGAACCAAGGACTTGCTAATTGTGGTTTGCACGTATTTTAATGACGAAATCAAAATTATTGCTAATAGTTTCTTGCGCCTTGTAATTTAACATCAAAATAATTCGTTTATCTACATTCCATTAAAGCTAGCCAGCCAGGAGAAGAAACTGTGACTAGTTATCTCCGATAATAATAAACTAAACACTAACTAACACATTCACTGATTATTGCTGTAACAAATAAAATACTACAACAAAAAAGGTTACAATTTTGGAACAATCTAACCTTTCTCTTTCTACTTCTACTTACTCTTTCTCCTCTGTGGCCTAGTGATCCGGTGTTGGACTTGACTTTATGTGGCCACGAGATCAACCCCAAATCGGACAACAAAAACTAGGTAACTGTCCTTTTTCAATTTTCTTATAAAAACCGTTGCCCGGAATTGCATATGTGCCCGGTTAGCGATAGGCTAGCCACCTACCACATTATGGGAGTTAGTGTCTTCGGCTAGTCATGGGTGCACTTGCTGTACCTCTGCCTACACTGTCTTCGGTTATAAAGGTCTGAAAAAACGTTTTCTATCTGAAAGAAAGACAAAAATAATTCTTTATTTACAAAAGTTCACTTTACGTAAGAAAACTTTAAATTCTCTAGCAAGCTTGTTCAAGTTAACTTTATAAAAACAAAAAGCTTAGGAAATATCTTACCTTTTTATGTTCACACTTCACCGAGTCAGAGAAATCTCCAGAGGTTATAGATTTTTTAATGTGAAATACTTTTCATAATCATAATATAATTCAGGAAAAGTTTTAGCAATTTGTAATTAAACTAACCTATAACAGTTTAACTAATATGGTACTTAATTCAATTTGTTATGAGTGTTGAGGGAAACAGGCTTGGTTCAAGTTCTATTTTTTTTTATAAATGTGGCGTTCCTTTTATAGACCTTGGGGGTATTTACTGTTAGCGAAAACGCAGGTTGGCTATAGAGAAGACATCAAAGGTGGTTATGATGCGTTGCCAAAGCTATTTAGCCTCTTTGAAAATAAGTCTGGCTAGGTTTAATTGAGTGTAGATAAACGAATTATTTTATGTTAAATTACAAGTCGCAAGGATACTATTATCGAGTGAGTCGTTTTGACAGTGAAACAAGCAGACAGATTTCCTGATGGTAACAAATTTACGCCTTCTAGAGACACCAAAGATGGTAAAGGTGCGCTGCAAACCTGAAGCAGGAATGTTAGGCCTCGAGCAAAAGTAAGTTTAATGGCTACCTTATCCTATAAACGGAACAAGTCAACGGCAGGCACTGATGTTATTATGGCAGGAATAAATAAGGCGGTGGTACCAATGTGGACGAGTCATTTTCTAACTCTACCATCTGGAAAAACGTTATTGAATACATAGCTTAAAAACTAGATATTCAATCCTGATTCATTCATTCATTTCGTATAGTAGGTGAAAAAAATTATAGTATTATTCTCGCACTTTTCCTAAACTTCACTGCTTTGCTTTAATAAGAACTTGTCAATAACTAACACTAAAAAAGAATTAGGAAAGTTAGTCTCTCTGTTCAGACGTGATGCCATGACCTCACGAAATGGGGACTATTTTTATATATAGATTAACTTCATACAGCCAGTATAAAGATGACCGCTTCGTTGGTCGAGTGGCTAGCGTACACGTCTAACTACGTCGGCTTGAGTTCGATTCCCAACGGGGGCAGGCATTTGTGTGATGAACATTTGGATATCTGCATTTCCGGGTCTTGACTAACACCTATAATACAAGCATATATAGATTAACTTCGTGCAAACAATAAAAAGATATTCAAATTTGGTTCATCCAATAAAAAGTTCTTACGGAATAGACGTTTAAACATACACTCAAATAGAGAACCTCATTACATTTTAAAAGCACTTGGAAAATCAAATTAATAATATTCAATCTAACAAGTTGTATATATCTACTATCTGACCCAGCAAACTTCGTATCGCTTGACATTAATGTTTGATAGTAGCGTATTCTGTCGGATCCGATGTGAAACATTCCAAAATCAACAATTACTTATCTATCACTACATAGTATAAAACAAAGTCGCTTTTTCTGTCATGTGTCATGTTGTATGTCCCTATGAACGCTTAAATCTTTAAAACTACGCAACGGATTTTGATGCGGTTTTTTTTAATAGATAGAGTAACTCATGAGGAAGGTTTTTATGTATAATATCATCCATTAAATAGTGGACAAATACTGTTATTTTTGAGGTTTCTAATGTGATGTCGCAAATAATTACATTTTTTCCGCTTACATTGCATCAGCATTGCACCCGTGCGAAGCCGGGGCGGGTCGCTAGTATAATATAAAAAAAAGTCGTGTTAGTTACACTATTTATAACTCAAGAACGGTTAAACCGATTAGGCTGAAAATTGGTAGGGAGGTAACTTAAAACCGGGAGAAGGACATAGGATACTTTTTATCCTGTTCAATTGTGAGGAAACTGGGAAAAACAACATTTTAATTTTTCCCATACAAACTGAACGGGCGGAACGAAGTTCGCGGGAGCAGCTAGTTATTAATAAATTAATTACAAAAAACATATTCCAGGAAACCAAATTGTGAATCTTAGCCATTCTCAAATTCCCTTGAACACACACAAAAACTTTCATCAAAATCGATCCAGTCGTCTAGAAGGAGTTCAGTGACCAAAACACGAACACAAGAAATATACATATCAAGATATTCAATCTATTTTCATAGCTTCTGTAAAAGAAATATCGAATATAGGGTAGGTATGTTGTGGTAATATAGGGTAATCTTAGATATATCATAAAGATAAAAGTTATAGGGAGATCGTAAAATAATAAATAAACAGATTCTGATTATTTTTAGGGTTCCAGACGCACTTTTCTAGTGCTGAGCATTTTGTTTACTTATTTTATTTCGTTTATTATCATGGTAATGTATCTAGTTATGAGTAGTAGAAGCCAGAAACGACTTTACCAATACTTACAACTACAACTAAAGCAATAAGCACAAAATCGACACCTAAATACTAGTAACAATATTATTTATAGATATAAATAAAATTGTCATTATTAATAGTGATTTATTTATATAGGTGTTGGACTTGACTTCATGAGGTCCCGGGATCGATTCCCAGATCGGGCAACAGAGAGAAGATGTGGTTTTCCCAATTTTCTAAATAAAAGAAATGTTGCTTATTATTGGATGTGTGTCCGCTTGGCGACAGGCTTGCCACCTATCACAATGGCGGATTCAGTGTCTTCTGCTAGTCGTGGGTGCCCTGGTTTTACCTCTGCCAACCTCTTCGAGGATATGGGTGTGAAGATACTTATTTTTAATTTATTGTCAAGCGTAAGTTTAAAATAATCTGGATGTGTGAATTTCCGTGAACTTCTTTTAAGCACTTTTCTCGTGTCTACTCCTAATTGGCTTAAAACTTATTCATTATATTTGTATTTAAACTAATTAAGCAAACCCTATATTAACTAAGTTGAAGTGTACCTTAATTTAAAACTAAAATCTTGTATAAACTTATTGAAATTATCCTAAGTATTTTACATGGAAACTTTGCTTTTACTTTACAGGCTTTGTTAGAATCTATTTTAATTATTAAATAATAAATTGTTTAAAAATACCTTTTTAAATTCTTTAAAACTAATTTATAATAGTAATTATTATTATTTATTGTACACAAGTGAAATAACATAAAAGAAATAACAATTGAAAAAAATTACAATAGGCTTGCTTATCTCGTGAAGAGATTTATTACAGCCCTAGAGTGAAAGAAAGAAAGAAAGAAAACATATTTATTTGCGGAATATGCGTGTTGAAGTTGTTACAAAATTATTTAAGCTTTCCAACATATTCTACCACATTGTGGAGTGCAAATAATTAAATATTTTTAAAAACTGATTATTTAGTTATATATACAATGTTTAAATATTCGTAACAAATAGTTTTATTCATATTACAATTTGAATTATAACTTACAAATATAAACATAAATTTATTCTAGTTGTAGTGTAAAATTAAGCAAATAAAAGTAAACTACACTTAAACTAATATATCAACAATTTATGGACCAAAACAAATAAGTATATATTATATACAATTAAGTATAAAAAACTATTTATAATTCGTCTATAACTAGATCTATTGTGTTAGTATTTAGTCTAATTAATGGTACCAACCACAAAGCTAACTACATTCCACTTAGTCCATTGTCACGTATACACTTTACAAACTTGCGCTGATAAAGTTTCTCCGGCTCCGAGAGCTCATCAAAGTTTGAAGAGCCCTGATAGTTTCCGAGCACATTATTAATGAAATTTTAATATATTTGTGGATTTGGAAACCAGATCCTCTGCATTTCCTCTAAAGCTATCATAAAGTTTATCCTTGCGTTTGAAATAGTGTGGAAATCTAATATTTTTAATGATTTCCTAATATAACAGGTCGGGAAAAAATACTTTTTTAGTTTCGATTAAAAAGTTTAAATTAAAATATTTTTGTAGGTAGAAGCAGATTTTTGTATTCTTTGTAAATTACTCGCTGACATAAATGACTTATTAAAAGTTAAGTTAACCGACTGAAAAAGGAGGTTCTCCATTCGACTACATATATATTTTTGTTGTATGTTTGTTACTCGATTACTCGTCTAATAGCCAACTCATTTTCATGGTAGATACTTTTTTAGAAAGATAGACCATGATTCCAAAGTAGCCTTATATTAATTTTGTCATAATCCGGTTAGTGATTTTTATGTTATACTTACTACTGCATAAATATATTACTTATGGTGACAAGACTTTATCATTGATAAGGTCGTCAACATATACGAAAAATTAGGTATCATTCATAGAGAATCATTTGCTATCTTTGGAAAAAAAATAATTATAAAATCGTGACATGGTACCTAACGAAATATTTGGAATCGATTTGTGCAGTTTTACTGCGCTAAATGTATATAGTATCTTCACGTCCATATCCCCGAAGAGCTAGGCAGAGGCACAACCAATACACAGTTTCTATTTCTTTGTTGCCCGCTTATTTAAATATAATAAAAAAGGAGTTTTAGCGCCATCGTAAAAGAAGGTCGCAGACTTTTTTTCAATTATTGAATTTTGTGTATGTTATTAGTAAATTACACAATGTAGGTTATTTTTTTTTAATTTAAGTATGTTGATGTGCACAAGAGAAATATTCGTAAAGAAACTAAGTGCATCGTGCATTTCATTGCCCCCAAACCTCACTAAATGTACTTGAGAAAGAAGGTCACAGTTTTACTCGAGTCTCTAACAATACTTTCTATAACGACTTATAAGAAAGAAGAATGTGAGCAGAAATATTGTTTATTTATGGTAATGGAATGCAAACAAGCAGACGAATTTCCTAACGGAAAGAAATTCACGCCTAAAGACGCTAAAAGTGGTACCTAATGGTATATTGCCAACCTAAGGACTGGATATTTGGCCTCGAGCAAAAGTAAGTTAACGGGCTACATTTTTTTAAAAATGTTGCCAAATTGTTTGGCAACCTTCTAGCTCCTCTGACATAGTCAAGGCCCTTTTTTACAGAACTTTAATTAGTTTACATTGTTAGTGGGTTTATGTTTTGGTAGGGTACATGTGTCGTTGTCTGTTTTAGTTTTTGTTTGTGCATTTTATATTGGGTTAGGAATTTCTTATTTTTTTTAGGTTTGCGAAGAACTATTTATTTGGTTTTTCTAATGTTTGTTACTTAATACTTATTTTTATCTAGTTATGTGTTATGTTGATACATTGTATGCATTGATACATTGTTCAACACAAATTACATTTCTTTTATTTTCATTTCTCTTTATTTAACTTTTCTGAATTTGTCAAATTATATAGTTGTTTCTTATGTTTGTAAGCTTTACATTTTAATTAATTGCTTTAATTTAACCGGGTACATTACCCTCCGAACCGGAACTTGTCAACAGATAGCATTGACGTTATGGCGGTAGGAATAGGTAAGGCAGTGGTACCAATATGGGTGAGTCAGATGTCACGGTGTTAGTGACGGTAAGCCTGTGCTCGCCTTTTACGAGCTGCCTGCCAGAAAGGCAGATGGTCTATTCTGCAAAAGGGCACAGACCAACTCGTCACACGCGATTTTCACAGATGACAAAACTAGACCTAGTTAACAAAAATTGCAACCGGCTATGGAGTGAACGCCTACTTAGCTGTTTACACTACGACGACGCACGAACACGACTTATTTGACCCCCCACTGAACACGAAGTTTGTAAGCTAATTAAGTATAGTGGATTGGTACCACCGCCTTACCTATTCTAGCCTCGATTTGTCATCGACATGCTCCAGCTAGAGGATAAGGTAGCCGGTATACTCACTTTTGCTCAAAGAATAGCATCCTGTCCTCAGGTTGGCAACGCAACGTTTGGTGTCTCTAGGCGACTCTTCTCACCATCAGGAAATCCGTCTGCTTGTTTGCTTTCCAAAATCATAAAAAGGTGTAACTTATCAATGTGTGTGTGCAAGCGTGCGTGAGCCTGTAAGTGTGCGTGTGTATGTACAAAAAGGTGAGGGCCTAACTCTGCACACGATGAACTGTTAGATTTTTTTAAAAAGTTTTACACTTTTTATAGTCGGTACTTGGAGGAGTTACATTTTATAGACACTTTTTAAAATAAATTCTTTAAATTTTACACAATGCACTTTAGTACTGGTTTGCAAACCGGTCGGTTAAAAAGTTTAAATAAAGTGTACTGTGGAAAAGTACAAGAGTTTACCTTAAAAAGTGTGCATTAAAAGGTTTTCTCAGGTTCACTAGACAGAGTGACGTGCAGGCGATGCACGTTCTATATTAACTGTCAAGTCAGGGACACCTCGAGGATTTATAAGAAAATCCAGTGACATATTCTTAAGGTGGCTCCCCCCAATGCGTGGCGTACTTAGCGAACTATTGTGGACTAGCCCACAGCGAAGCACCGTGACAAACAGGGGTTTCCAAACTTTTGATATGCGTAACTGAACACCAACCAAGCACCCACTTTTTTAACCCACTCGAAAAACATTGTCAATTTAACTGCACCTACTCATGTTTTTGTTTATTTTGTTTAATTTATGTTTGTTACACAATTACTCGTCCAAAAACAAACCGATTTTTGTGGTTTATTTCAGAAAAATGAGGGAACCTTTTATGTTTTGTGCGCAATAAGGAGCTCTTCTATTTTATTTATTTCTATTTAATTAAAATTAATATTTTTAACACTGTTTTATTGTCAGACCGCCAACGGTTCGCCTCTTTTATTTTGTTTTGTGATAATTTTGGTTAAGATCTAGGGTACATAAGTAACTTTTTTAGATCTTTCATCTTTTTTTATCTATAAAAGTCAGAGTAGGAAGGACTTACATTTTACAACATACAAATGTCTCTCTTATAGACGTCGAAAGTCAACGTCATTTTCTGAAAACATAACGAGTGAGAATGGTTTAAAAGTTTTGTACATTCAATTCGGAGATAGATCTCTATTTTATTTTTATATTAATAAAAATCATATGTCTGTTCACAGAATACCTGCCAAGTCTTTACTTCATAAAAACTTGTGAATATTTCATTATCTGTGGCTGCGATATATGGAAGAACAGGCATACTTGTCGAATATTTAAAACATATGAACTTATATCTGTCTTATTCAAAAATAAAGTCTTATGCAAGGGTAAAGTTAAGTGGATACTAAAGTCTGTATCATAGAATAATAAAGACTATTATACGAAGTTGAACCTTAGAGTACTTTGTCCATGTCCAATAAGTTAAGCAAGGGTTGCGTTCTCAGCCGTAAAAACCTTAAAAAGTGTCATACCGTAAAGTTCAAACCTTGCTATGAGGGTGCAAGTCTATTTTTAGAAATCTATATAAGGCAAGAGAATTTTATTTAACTTCAGTGGTAATAGAAGATCCGAATCTAAATCAACCTTCAACGAGCTCACAGTAGAATGAAACATATTTTATAAAAAAATATACTATATTAGAAATTGGTTGTCTAAAAATAATCTGGACACAATAACATAATAATTTTCATTATTTAGAAAAAAATATTTTTCACTGTTCTAATGTTTTTGCAGACAACCACAAATATCGACGTCTTTGCAATATAAATAACTAATGTTGATATTAACCAATTAAGTGTAAATAACTGGCATCGACATACCTGTTTATACCCACCAATCCAGTAGTTTGTTCTGGTATTTTTATTGTAGCACTTGCCCCGTGCACGAGCTAAATTTAAAAAAAAAATTAAACAAAGAAAAAAGAGAAAAACTACTTACGCCAACGGTAAAATTATCTTCACTGTGGAACATTTTAAAAATGTATAAATAATTTAAAATATTCAGTCTAGGATTTTATTGACAATCAATTTTTAATAACATGTTTTCTGATATACATACTTACATAATTTATTATGATACATATATTTCATTCTATTATTAGCACTGAGAAGGTTGTCTTTGGTTCGGAGCTTAGACTACAATGTTTCATGTAGCGTATCCGTTACTTTAACAAATTTAAGATCGGTAAAGGATAAAATTTGATCAGAGTAAATAAGATCCCAACGAGTTACCAAATCCGTTCACAAATTCAATATTCGACAGATCCCGTATTATCTGCCAACTTTGTATTAGTTTAACATTTAGGCCATGGTAGGGGAAATCTTTTTGATAGGTAGAGTGTTTGTTTTTTAACTAGCTGACCCGACAGTCGCTGTCCTATTTCACATGTGGAAATCCCATTGGATACTTGCCATTTTCGTAGGAAATGGTGGGTTATTTCGTACTCTTACCAACCAAAGTCACACAGTGTCCTTAACTTCGGCAGGTATCATGATTGTTGTAACCCCGCGATCCTCTTTACGCAACTACAAAAACAGGGATTGCAGACTGAGACTGATTTGGCGCGAAAAGATACTGCGCTCATCTTATCGGTGCCATCGTATAAACATTAAACCCCTTACCAATTACAACGTTGGGGTGTGCAAGATGCCAAAGCCTACCAACCTACTCCGCATGCCTCACAACCGCCAACCCCACGAGCGGTACTTGCGCTCCCACTATGTTTGACTCTTGTGTTGGCTCTAGGCCACAACATGTTACTGAGTCCAATTCACTTCCACGGGCCACAAGACAAAAGAAACAGGCACTGAGACCCCGCTGTGACAAGATCTAGAGCCGTGGGGAGGGACAGATTTTGTCCCTGTCTTAATTATGTATAGTCAACTAGAATATCAAACTACTAACAAATTTGCATTTTCGTTTTAAAGTGCTTACAATTTATTTCTGCCTTTCTTTTAGATATACTGTCTGTCATGTCTGTCTATCCGTCTGTACTGTACGTTCAACTCCATTGAACCAACAGTAACGAAAATTGATGACGTGTACTCCATTATTTCCCATGTTGTTCCGGGCTCCTTTGTAGAATGGACCATCTGCCTTCCTTGCCAGGCAGCTCGTAAAAGGCGAGCATAGGCTCACCATCACTAACATCGTGACATCTGACTAGGTGGCAGAGTTTAGCAGCAACTCACCCGGATTGGTACCACCGCCTTACCTATTCCTGCTGCCATAAGGTCATGACGTGTTCCGGTTCGGAGGGTAAGGTAGCCGGTAAACTTACTTTTGCTCGAGGCCTAACATCCCGGCCTCAGGTTGGCAACGCACCATTACCACCTTTGGTGTCTCTAGGCGGTGTAAATTTCTTACCATCAGAAAATCCGTCTGCTTGTTTGCCTTCGAATATCATAAAAAAAACACTCCACTACACAATTTAAAAGGTTTCTGTGAAAGAGGGGATAAAATGCAAAATGTAAATTTTGCTATAATGCATTAGAACACAGTTTGATTTTATTTGTTATTTTTGTTTGAATTTATGTACTTCAAAGAGTGTCCTCTAAAATGTACCTATCCCTTTTGAACAGGGATTGAAGGAACTAATTTTTTTAATTGATTTAAGAACTCGATAAAAGCCGAGGGTAACAGAAAGTGTTTAATTAAGTGTTGAGTAAATGATTTAATTTCTAAAATTTCAAACCAAGCAAATTTTTCAAATACGAGTATTACCTTTTTCTTTTTTCAAATAAATTCTTTTAACATTTAATCGAATACCTGCCACGTGATTTACGAATATCTTACCCCTGAGGGTTATAAATTTTAATATCGCTGTAAAGCTGGGCCGCCACAACGCCGATATTTTAGAAATGTTTTGTAAAATCTACTTAATTAACAGTTTTATTATTATGAAAGTCGGGAAATCGAAATTTATTCAAATGTTCGAGGAAATGAAAAATAAGTAAAAAATGTTTATCTATAACTATGCCTCTTTACAAATGCTACGGAAGGCAAAGAAACAGTGAAGTGTGGGTTTGAATCGATTCAGAACGAGATTTCCGCGACTTTACGTATACATTAGATATAAATAATAACATATCATTATATATTGCTAAATATTTAATAGCTACCAACATTTTGTATGTCTTAAATCTTTGTTTCTGAAGTGAAAACTTCTTTAGCGGCGTTGCGCACTTTTTTTGGAATGGGTAAAAACTTCTAAAGTCCAGTCAAGACACGTGACCTGATCGAAAATTCGTAAGACGGATTGAGAGTAAACAGCCAGCGTGGCGTAGGAGAGGAAGTGTCCCCCTCTCTTTCTACGGCGCGGCGAAAATGTATGCCTACGCCTGCTGTTTCGTTTAGACGGCGCAGGGCGCTTGAGCAAATGTTCGTGTTGTCATGTTTGTGTACGATAGATGAAATGAATATTGTATTCAACCATATAAATGATCTGAAAAAACGACGGGTTGCAATCCGGGAGTATCAGCAGAAGGGAAAACTTGAATATTAACGTTATGCATTTTTGATATTTTGGAATGGCTAGGGAATAATTTTGTACCAATTGCTTAAATTATCAATATCAAATAATTACTGTCTTTGCTAGGTGGTAGAATTTCGCAGCGTTTAACCCGGATTGGTACCACCGCCTTACCTATTCCTGCCGCCATAACGTCATGACGACTGGAACAGTTCGGAGAGTAAGGTAGCCGGTAAACTTACTTTTGCTCAAGGATTCCGGCTTCAGGTTGGCAAAACACTAATTCCACCTTCTGTTGACAGAAAATCCCTCTGCTTATTTGTCTTCCAATATTATAAGAAAGACATAAACATAAAAGTCAACGAGTAAATCCTCCAGATTGCAGAAACCGAATTTCTGGCCTTCGTTCATGGAAATTTGGTAAAATTTGTAACAAAATTAACGGATTTGCTTATATTCTATGGAGACTTTATACAATATCCGATCAAAAAATAGCACACATAGCCTACGTGTACATTGTATCCAATATCCGGCATGGTGTTGTGCTTTGGGGCAACTCTGAATAACAAACAGAGTATTTCACGCGTAAAAACAATGCATCAAAATTCCTTTTTTTAGTGTACTTCCAGATACTTGTACGACTTCTCCTTCTACGATATAGCTGTTCACAAAATCCAATTTGGAGCAATTTACCCTGAAGAAGGGTAATTTTGACACTAGATCTAAGAATAAATTACTGTCTTTAGCTAAATTACATTCAGCAGTATGTAAAAGAAACTGCTATACAACATGAATAAAAGTTTAAAATAAATTACCTGAATATTAATCAATTTACCACAATGGACCTATTAGATAGTTTTGCTTCGAATTAAAAGTAAACTTAAGTAATTCGTAACAAATTACACTATAAGCAATTCTGTTAATTACTTTTATTTTAAATATTATATAATATGTTGCTTTAATTTTTGCATTTTATTAAAATTAGACATAAGTTTTTTTTGCGAATTTGGTAATATATTATCTTAATGATTCTAACGTTCTATGAAATATTATAATGAAGCAATTTTACAAAATAATATTTTCTTTAAATAATTATATTTTTATGCATTTACACATGCACGTATCTTCACGCTAAGTCCCTTATGAGCCTGGCAGAGAGTAAAGATTGCCAAACCTCACGATCACAATCCTGTCTGGCTTCCTTCACATTCATCACCCTTTTTCACACAAACACGCCGGTTTCGGAGACTCTTGACACCACCCTCGGATAATATGGTGATTTGACAGTGGAATGTCAACCGAGGTCTCCCCGGGTACCTACATCCATCCACATTCGCAATGTATATCTGCTATGTCAATTTTTCATCTGTCATTCTTTCCACATGACCGAACCAGCGGAGCATGCCATTTTTTATTTTATCTTGTAAATTTATAATTTACTAGCGGCCCGCCCCGGTTTCGCACCGTTATGAAATAATCATACCAACTTTCCACTTCAATCACTTTATCAATTAATAAAACCGCATCGAAATCCGTTGCGTAGTTTTAAAAATATAAGGAAACGACTTTGTTATAACATACTATGTACCTAGTGATTAACATTAATACTTTATTGCAATTTAATCCTATTGAGATTATTAGCAAGAATTATATCACTGCACTTTAGTATTTCTAATATATTAAGTAATATTTTGGGAAACAAAAATAAATACTTTCATGCTTCATTATCATTAAAATTACCATTAAATCTGTTCCTTAATAAACGCATTGTAAAAATCATAACACATACCCGGTATATTTAAATTTAAGCGAAAAAGACTAATTTTACACGCCAGATATTGTCAGTACGGTGAACCATGTATATGTAAATAATTATCTTATGTATACCCGTAACAGATATCTCTGGACAAGTTACAAAAATTGAATCTAACCCAAAAGTAATCAAAATTATATGTTTGTACTATGGGTGTTAGTCAACGATACCAATATATAGAAATAATTAAATAGATAACAGGAATAAATTTCATAAACACCCAGACCCGGAAATGTGTGCCCCGTCGGGAATTCAACGGAAGCCTCGTGGTTAGTCGATGTAGTTGGGCGTTTACGCTAGCCACTCGACCAACCAGGCGGTCAAATGTAATTTTTGCAACAAAAATAATATTGAATTGAACTAAACCATAACATGTTATCAAATGGCCGCGGTTAAGATAAACCAAATGGATGCCGGGCAACCCGACAAAAGCTTGGCTTGAAATTACTTTTGTGATATAGGTTCTGCAAATAACCTTTACATTTCTCACGAAAATTATAATAGATGACCGTGTTGGTATTGGACTCCTTAATATAATTTAGGGGAACTGCTTTTCTGCTTATATTAATGACACGTATCGTCACGCTTATATCCCCGATGAGGTAGGCAAAGGCATACGACTAGCTGAAGAGACTAAATCCCACAGTGTGATAAGCGGCAAGCGTATCGTCGACCGGGCACATATCCAATCCCGGGCAACATTATTTGCATTAGAAAATTAATAATACATATTTTCTACTTTTTAATTGCCCCAACCGAAGACCGAACCCGAGGCCTCAAAAAGTCAGGTCCGACACCGAACCGTTATACCACTGAGGCGATCCACAGATACTAATGATAACGTGCAGAATTTTGTGAGTGTATCTTCTATTTTGGTCCCTTATTCTTGAGAATTTACGTGGTTTGCACGATGAAAACTACCGTTCACCGTCCTGCTGAAGCGTAAATATTTTGTATGTACTTTACCCTGATCATGTTTGTTGTCCATTTTGCCTACAGTTGTCGACCTATAGAGTATAGACTATAACCGCATTATTTGTCCAAGTGAGCTAGCTCACGACCGCTTGCTTTCTGTATACTGCAGGAACATCATTCGTTATCTTATCTACCAACATAACTTGAGTGTTTTCTACGGATTCGGTACTAGCAGAGAGGAATGTTTAGTCTCGACCCGAGGTTGG
>NJDD01002182.1:25126-89501 GCA_002245505.1 Calephelis nemesis | reverse complement strand
CAAAAGAGCCCGGACCAACACGGGGTAACCCGGACCAACACGGGGTAGCCCGGACCAACACGGGGTAGCCCGGACCAACACGGGGTAGCCCGGACCAACACGGGGTTTGTTTCCCTAAATAAAAATAAGCGTTTCAATTTCGGTATCCGAGTTTATACCTGATTACGTAGAAACAGTTATTGTGAAGCTTTAACTATTATTGTATGGTAATATAATAATCCCGCTGTAATGAAAATATCGTATTTCCATTAATTATGTTTGGAAAAACATTAAATATGTTAATTAATACACAATGAAAAACTCTGGATAGAAATATGTAATTAATATTTCCTCCGTTCTCCGTGCTGATCCGGGTTTCTTTGTACAATAGACGATTTGCCTTTCTTTTTTTTATTATATTGGAAGGCAAACAAGCAGACGGATTTCCTGATGTTAAGAAATTCACGCCGCTTAGAGACACCAAAGGTGGTAATGGTGCGTTGCCAACCTGAGGCCGGGATGTTGGGCCTCGAGCAAAAGAAAGTTTACCGGCTACCTTACCCTCCGAACCGGAACACGTCGTGACGTTATGGCGGCAGGAATAGGTAAGGCGGTGGTACCAATCCGGGCGAGTCGCTGCTGAACTCTACCACCTAGTCAGATGTCACGGTGTTGGTGACGGTGAGCCTATTCTCGCCTTTTACGAGCTGCCTGGCAGGAAGGCAGATGGTCTATTCTGCAAAGGAGCCCGGATCAACACGGGGGAAAGGCAAATGTCAGGCAGTTCGTAAAAGGCGAGCATGGGCTTATTGTTATAACTCCGCAAAATCTGACTAGGTAGTAGAGACTCGAACGGGTTGGTACCACCGCTTTACCTATTTCTGCCGCCATAAGGTCATTGTTTGAATGCTTGGTAGGTCAAATGGCTGACCATTAATTAGTGAGAGATGAAGGGTTTTTGACTTGAAGTCTTGTCAGAGGAGATTTTTTATTTTTCAAAAATTATAAAAATATATTCATAACATATAACGAGTACCTACTGTTAAAATTACCTTCTCCTGTAACCGGGACATGAGTGTAGCATACACTGATGACATGGTAGTAGGAACAGGCTAGGCGGTTGTTAGTTTGGGTGAGCCGTTTTGCAGGACCCTATGACAGTAGACAACTAAATCTAATAAATCATCTGTCTAATAAATCATCAATTTGAATCTAATAAAATAAATTAACTCATATATGGTTATTTTAACAATGATTTTAAATTAACTGCGGAAGAAATTTTTTTCTGTTTTAAGTGCGTGTTTCCCCCGTGTTAGTCCAGGCCCTTTTACAGAATTAACCATATGCCTTCCAGACAGCTGCCTGTACGTATACGCTATACGCTTGACTCCATGAAAACAAATCTACTTACTACCCTGCCTTCCAGTACGAAAGAAGAGTACGGCGACCATTGGCATTATGACGGCAGAAATTACTTATTCCGGCAGTGGTGCCAGATAAGCTTTAACAGTACTCTATTTTCCTGAAGTATCTTCAAGCCCATATCCCTGAAGAACTTGGCAGAGGCACAACTATCTAACTAACTAGCCGAAGACACTAAGTCCCACAATGTGATAGGTGGTAAGGTTATCGCCAACCAGGCACAAATCCAATCCCTAACAACATTTTTAGTAAATTGGACAAACCAAATTTTCTTTTTGTTGCCCGACCCCGGAATCGAACCCGGGACCTCACGCAGTTAAGTCCAACCCTGAACCGCTAGACCACAGAGGCAATAGTATTTTCTAGTACATAATATTTTCTATTTCCTAGAATAGTATTAGTAGATATTTACATAAGATCTACACCAATCGCGTAATTTGTCCCGATACTTATTGACTACCAAACTACATTCAATATCAACAAATTGATAGATAAAGTTATAAAGCGAAGCTTTGAGTAACTCTTTGATCGTGGAATACAGTTTGATCAACATCGTGATAGAGTTTGTGTTGGGTTTCCATCACCGTCTGTTTGATTCAATCACTAGCTGTTCCTCCGGTTTTACTCAGTAACTGAAGATCGTCGTGTCGTATTACAGAATTTTTGCGAAATCTAGAAACTTCTGGATTGTTAATTTAATATTAAATGGTTGATATATTTCCAAATAAGTACTTAAGCTTATAAATTGAAAAAAAATTAATTGAAAAAAAAACTAACGGCCCGCCCGGCTTTTTATATTTTTATTAAGACAAATGGTCCGGGCCGTAACGATTTGAGTTATGAAGGATAATATACTACACAAACGGTGAATACATATCATGTTTTTTGAATTATATCAAACAACTCTGTATCTGCGACTTCGTAATCATTTTCATATAAACTTTTAAACATTTGGGGTTGAATTTATGGAAAAAATAGGCTTCTATTTGAACTGGAAGCTTTAACTATGTTTTTCCCCCGTGTTGGTCTGCTCTCCTTT
The DNA here is from genome assembly GCA_002245505.1 of Calephelis nemesis. Lineage (NCBI taxonomy): Eukaryota > Metazoa > Arthropoda > Insecta > Lepidoptera > Riodinidae > Calephelis > Calephelis nemesis. The sequence goes on along the minus strand of NJDD01002182.1, from coordinate 87,061 downwards.
TCCAGAATAGACCATCTGTCTTCCTGCCAGGCAGCTTGTAAAAGGCGAGCATAGGCTTACTGTCACTAGTACCGTGGCACCTGACTAGGCGGTAGCGTTTCGCAGCGACTCACCTGGATTAGTAGATTAGGCAGTGGTGCCTTACATATTCCTGCCGCCATAACGTCACGGCGTGTTCCGGTTTGGATGGTAACGTAGCCGGTAAACTTACTTATGCTTGAGGCCTAATATCCCGCCCTCAGATTGGCAATGCACCATTATCATCTTTGGTGTCTCTAGGCGGCGGAAATTTCTTACCATCAGGAAATCCATCTGTTTGTTTGCCTTCCAATATCATCAAATAAAAAAACATACAAAACCTTATTTAAAGGGCTCCATTGGCTTAGCCGTGAAAACATAATAGACGGACCAACAGCGGCGTGTCATCATCATCAGCCGGGGGACGTCCACTGCTGGACATAGGCCTCCCCCAACGAGCGCCATAAGTCGCGGTCACCAGCCACTTGTATCCAGCGACTCCCCGCGACTTTGACCAGGTCATCAGTCCACCGGGTGGGAGGTCGTCCAACACTACGTCCTCCGGTGCGGGGCCGCCACTCGAGAACCTTTCTTCCCCAGCGGTTATCGGTTCTGCGAGCAATGTGGCCTACCCATTGCCACTTCAACTTGCTAACTCTCTAAGCTATGTCGGTTACTCTCGTTTTCTTGCGGATCACCGAATTACGGATCATATCTCGCAGAGAAACACCGAGCATAGCTCACTCTGTAGCAAGCTGAGTGACTCTGAGCTTATTTAAGAGGCCTATATTTAACGGCCAAGTCTCAGTTCCATATGTCATCACTGGTAACACACACTGGTCGAAGACTTTCGACTTTAGGTTCTGTGACAATTTGGACAAGAGGGTATCTTCTTAGCTTCCCGAACGCTGCCCATCCGAGTTGGATTCGGCGGTCGACCTCTTTCTTGAAGTTGGATTTACCTAACTGAACAGCTTGACCTAGGTATATATAGTGATCAACAACTTCAAGAATTGAGTTCCCAACTTGAACTGGTATAGGTTCAACATGAACATTGGACATGACTTTCGTCTTATCCAAGTTCATCCTAAGACCTACCTGTTGGAAAACTCTATCGAGGTCCACGAGCATTTTGCTCAAGTCTTACAGCGATTCCGCCATTACCACGATATCGTCTGCGAATCGAAGGTGAGTGATGTACTAGCCATTGACATTGTAGTAGTAGCAAACACGGACTAAGAAAATAATATTGTGTATAAGGTATTTTTATTTTAGCACTTGCCCTATGTTTGAATTAAATTTCTACAAATTTTAAAAGAAAATATTACGTCCAGGCTGGATAATTTAATTTTTTAAACATGGATTATTTTGTTAGATATATAACTAAATGTTCCAAAACTTTATGCTATATATCTTAAAAACTAATGACGAATTGTCGTTAAATAGAATTAGAAAATCGTTTATTTCACTTAGACCAGACAAAAGACACTTCTGACGACAACGAATACATACCTATTTCTTTTTCATTTTTTTTGGGATACTTTCCGCTGCAGGTGTTTTAGTATAATTCTTTTTTAATTAAACTTATATAAAATTCTCATGTCACGGTGATTGAACTCCTCCGAAATGGCTCGACCGATTCTCATGAAATTTTGTGAACATATTGAGTAGGTCTGAGAATCAGCTAACATTTATTTTTTATACCCCTAAGTGATGAGGGGTATCTCACCCCCATTTTTTTTACTAAAATCACATTAAAAAAAAAGCAGAACAGCGTCTGCCGGGTCAGCTAGTTTTAGTATAAAATCGAAAACTGTTTACATACACCTGCCAAATTAAATCTGTGCAGTCCCAATAGTTTGTAAATAAAGTGGGTGTGAATTACATAATTTAACACAGGTCCATAGAGGTAGTCTTCTATGTATACATATCTTTATTCTGAGTCCTCCTGCAGTGTAGGCAGAATATGGAGTGCCGAGTGGACGAAGTTTGCCGGGTCGGCTAGTATGACATAATATTGAAACTAAAGTCGGTTTATTGCAATTTAAAGGTATCAGCACACATACTACCTCGGAAAGGGATCGTCACCGCATCGCCTTTCGCCGGCCGACAACAAAGCGTTAACTTAACGTATGCGCGTAACCAAACAGTATCAGCAGCTCCTGTACATCAACTCGGCTACGGCTAAACGACACCGCGCTTACGGCTCGCCGACCGCAAGCTTGTCCGAGGCGCGGCGATTACCTTACATACATACATGTCATACGCCAAGTCCCTTACGGGGTAGGCAGAGAGTATCAAGTGCCATGCGATTACCTTACGATTCCAATTAGTGTGTGTTGCAGTATGGAGTTTCATACATACAATGAAGAACGGCTCTAGGCGATACGGTGACGATCCCTGTTCGAGTTGATAATATGTGTGCTGAGACCTTTATTGCGCCTGAATAATTGTAATTCCTGTGTAGCGATATTCCTCTCGATGTCACGTGGAACTTGAATTTCTTGGAATGCTGTAGGTTCGAGTATATGAAGAATTTTATCTCTATCACGTATCATGAATCTGCATGAATTCATATATTAAAGTGATTGAAACTATATTAATATTAAATTATATTTCGCGAAACGTAATATGCAAATTCAAATTGTTTTTCCGGGTGGTTGTATGATGCATGGTTTGTTTACAATGGACAAAATTTTATTTATTTTTAATCCCTGAAGGAAAAAGGAGGCTATTACATGTTTGACGTGTCTGTGTGTATCTGTCGGTGTATGTCATTATATCGAGACCGAGATGGTTCTTAGCTTTTATCGAGGTTTCTCGAAGTTTTTATTGTTTAGGTTTTGTTGAGGGTTATTGATTGTTTTTTTTAAATATGTTGTTAGTTGTTTTTGTATGGGACTTAGTGTCTTCGGCTAGTCTTGGGTGCCCTGGTTGTGCATCTGGCTACCTCTTCGGAGATATGGGCGTGAAGATACTCTGTTTTTGTTTTGCTAATGCTGTGAACAGTGAAATCGGTTAGTTTAATGTAACAAAAGTCCAAAAGTGTATGTAGTGAAAACAGAAGTGATAATTAAAGTGCGTGACTATCTTTAAATTTAAAAAAAACGACGGGTTGCACTCCGGGAGGGCCGGCAAAAGTGACGAAATTTGAATATTAACGTTGTGAATTTTTGATATTTTTGAAAGGTTAGGTAATAATTTTGCAGAAATTGCTTTGACTATCAGTTCGAAAGTACTATCATTGATGTAGCAAAATACAATGATCATTTATTGCTCTATCGTACACAAACGTGACAACATGAACATTCGCGCAAGCGCCCTGCGCCGGCTTACGAATTTTCGATCAGGTCGCGTGTCCTGACGCGAGTTTAGTAGTTTTTACCCATTCCAAAAGAAGTGCGCAACGCCGCTAAAGAAGTTTTCACTTCAAAAAATAAGATTTTCATGTTTTTGGAGTTAGCTTTGGTTTCCTAAAAAACAACCTTACTTATTTAATTTTGACCTGAAGAAACAGCTATTTTGTCTACTTATTAAGTTACGTTTGTACTTTGACACGAAATCCGTCAGCTTTGTCGCTTGCTAGTCCCATATAAAAAGAAAGACAAAACATCTAACACCAGTTTTACTAGATGGTAGTAAACCATCACTGTAATAGAATCGGCTGAAAGAATAGTAATAATTTGGCTTATATACGTGACAGATATAAGGTTTTAATATCTGATAGGCATTTAACCGTTAACATCCTTACTATCCATAACCGACGTAGATAACCATTTGGAAAATTCTATGCTTATATTTCCTGCACTTTAAAAAAGTTTAATACGATGACAATGGTAGTAATTTTCATAATACAAAAAAACTTTCCAATCTATTAAAGAGCTGAAGATAAACCTGGTATATTAATTCTGTTCAGAAAAGACAAATGTTTTCTGTCCGTCTTTACTTTAGGAAACATTAAATAGTCAAAGAGCTGACCAAAAAACTTTAATATTTTTTAAATATGCACATATGTTTGTTATTTGACACGACGAACTTAGTTCACTTGGCTGTCTGCCTACCTAGCAAAAGTACTAGGCGTTAAGATATTATGTGTATAAAATGTGCATTCAAATGTTTCTCTAAATCCCGGATTTCAAGTTATTTGGTCACTTTATACTGAGTGATGTAATTTCTGTAAACACTGAACTGCAACACTGTAAGTTGAACTGAAGCACTGAAAAATCACTGAAGATTGAAAAAGGGAACCTTTTTTAAAAAGCGTGGTAATCCCATGGGCTGCTTTTTAAGCCTGCTTTCACCTTTGACATGACCTTTTTCGGAAAATGAAATACCTATGTAGTGAATTTCGTCACGACTAAGTAGTCTCCGTTAATCGTGGTTTTTGAACAAACAGACAAAATTCTAAAATTGCTAGAATTGTGTCACCTGCACCTGTTTTGGACACTTTTGACACCACCCTCGAATAATGTCCGAGTGATCTGATCTTGGAATGTTTACCTTGGTCTCCCGGTGTATATGCTTTGCCAATCTTTCATCTGTTATTCTTTTCACATGACTAAACCAGCGGAACATGCCCTTTCGCATTTTAACAACACTTTCTTTCAATCCCACCTTTTCTCGGACTTCACTATTACGAATGCGGTCAGCGAGCGTTACACCACAGATTTTCCGTAGCGCTCTCATTTCGACTGCATTTATCCTACTTTCATGCTTTTTCTGATATACCCTACTCTCGCTTCCATTTACACGTAATAACGTTTGAATAAGCACAAAATAATTCTGTGCTTATTCCAACATGTGTTCAGACAATGCAAGTCTGTGACTGGCAATGAAGATAGTTAAATAAAACAATACGTTTATAGTTGTATAAAAAGTACTGCAAACAAGTATTGTATGTTTTAAACTAAACTAGTGAGAATGGTTTATTTATATTTTAACTAATTGATACTCCGTACCTGACCACGCTATTCCATCTGTATGCAGACGATCTCCAAATCTACATGCACTCTAACCTCACTGATTTTCATGGAGCTATTGCTACCATTAACAATGATCTAGTCAGCATTGAAGATTGGAGCTGTTCCTTTGGTCTTAAGCTTATCCCAATTAAGACTCGGGTTATTATTATTGGTAGCCCTGAAATTAACAATAGGATTGATTGGGATACCATCCCCCCCGTTAAACTAAATGGTGTCATTGTTCCTTATAGTAATACGTAAAAAACTTAGGGATTTTTATTAACAATAACCTTTCTTGCTCTAAACAGCTTCAGGAGGTCAGTAAGAATGTCTACTGTGCTTGTCCAAACAGCTTCAGAAGCAAGAATGTCTATTGTGCTTGGAGTTCTCTCAGGCGTCTTCGGTTTTTGCTTCCAATTCCCACCAAGACTATGCTTGCCAAATCCTTGCTTCTATCCATCTTAGATTATGCGGACGCTAGCTATATAAATCTTACTGTTGACCAAATGAATAAACTTGAGCGTTTTCAAAATCTCTGTATTAGGTTCATATTTTTGCTACGTAAATATGATCACGTTTCTGGATTTCGTTCTAAGCTCAAGTGGTTGTCTGTCTATCTTCATCGGAATTGTCATATTCTCTCATTGCTGTACTTTATTCTCTTTAACCCACATGCCCCTACGTATCTAAAAGAGAGGTTTAAATTTTGTAAGAGTGAGGTACAATTTCTTAGATCTAGTGACAACCTTCCTCTACAAGTACCTTCTCGTAACACTAACTATTATAGCCGATCTTTTACCTCGCTATCAATAAATCTTTGGAACTCGCTCCCGGTAGAAGTCAAGAAAGCCCCTGATATCAATACGTTTAAAAATATGGTTAAACGTCACTTTCTACGCTCAATATGACTCGATTAAAGTTTCGTTCCTTTTTTTTCCTTTATTTTAAAATAATTATATTCCAATTGATATTACATGTGCTACCTTTCTTTTTTGTGTATTAAGAGCACCATGATCGTGAAAAATTTATTTTATTATGTCTCCATAACATAAGGTTGCCTGGAAGAGATCGCTGTTTTGGCGATAAGGCCGCCTTTGTGTATCACTTAGCTTTTAAGTTATTTTTAATGTATTTATTTTTTATGTATTTTGGTGCATAATAAAGAGTTATTCGATTCTATTTGACTAGTATTTCGAGCGACGCCTGCTGTTCCACAGCTCGTGTGTTATCTGCCGCCAATGTAGACTGGTAAGATATAAGGTTCAACGTTGTATTTCTTTTCAGTAAAAAGTTTCGAAGTGTTTGTATTACTTGTCAGGATGCAATGGAGTGTAGTTGGAAATCAAACTGCAACTACTTATATCGTATGCTAAGCAGTAAGCACCAAGCGAATTATCCAGTATGGTGTAGCACTGTTACACTTATTACTTGTATTTTTTATTAGCTATTGCCGGGGCGTTGCCAGCGTGGTTAATGGTCTCATAGGAAGATTTTTTGTTATAAACCCTATGTGTTAATCCAACTTGGATCCTTCTATGTGAATCGGTTTAGCAGCTTTTGCGTGAAGGAGTAACAAGCAAATATATAAACTCTTGCATGTATGATACTAGTTCATGTTGAAGAGTTTTATTGCTTAAAAGGACATAATCGAGGGTAGTTTGGGCACAAACTCTGTTAAACTACTCATATTCCATATTGCGGGAGCAGCTAGCAGCTCATGAATTATTTTGCTCACGGTTAGCAACAAATAAGTTATTAAAAAAAAGCTCTGTGGCCTCACTGTAAGCTCACGGTATTTGAATCTACAAAATGGAAATTTCTTTTTATTTAACAAGATAGCTAACATATAAATGGATTTTGTGAATGTTCCATTTAACCTTCTTTAGCCTCAAACTACCTGGAACTACATATTCTACACCGGAGACCTGGATCAAAAGCTAAAAAAGATCCACCTTTTCACTGATGTCCTTTGTAAACTAGTATTTTCTGTTGTCATGTAAATTTTTGTGAAATATATTATTAAATAATAGAAACACTAACCAATAAAATTGAATTTTGAAGCTTTTGGAAAAAAACTTTAACGTAACTTTTATTTCATTACACCAAAACAGCGGTAGAAAAGTGTGTTGATTTGCTACCGACCCGAGCGAGCGGCCACTTCGTAAAACTAATTATTTGCTCTTTCTTGGAAAACTTGCTTTAACATCAAAGTTTTCATTATATTTGAAGAAGTCATGAATTCAATTTGTATAATATAAGAGAAATAAATGTTTTATTTTCCCCTTGTTTGTTTAGGTCTGCTTAGGAGAATAGACCATTTGAGTCTCTGGCCATGTAGCTCATAAGAGACCCGCACAGGTTTAAATATGGGTCATTATCAATAAGACCACATTTACGTTTCTTACCATCAGTTTACGTTAGCTTATTCGCTGACATGAAAAAATTGTTTTACCCATATCGCTCTGTGGTCTAGCGGTCCAGCGTCGGACTTGACTTGACTGATTTCAGCTCTTGAGGTCCCCGGTTCGATCTCGGTAGGGCTCCGGCTATGTACCCGGGTAAGGCAGTATAAAAAAATTACACTATGTGAACTTTCAATTATGTAATAGAAATAATATTGCCCAGGATTGGAAACGTGCCCCGTTGGCGACAGGATTGCCACCTATAGCATTGATGGACTTGGTGTCTTCAGCTAGTCGCAGGTGCCTTAGCTGTGCTTCTTTTTTTTACTTTTTCGGGAATATGGGCGTAAAGATACATGTCGCATTTATCCTTCGCTAGAAGAAGGTAAAAAATACGACTAATTTTTTTAGATTATAATGAGTTTAAGCAAAGTTTTTCTAGCACTTTCCGTCCGTCAACTCCTCGACTACATTCGTCAGTAAAATTCTGTCTGTGAATTTTATTTAGTGTTGTCACCATTTCGTGGTCCCAAAATTTAAGTGAAGTCGCTCGTTTGATAAATATTCATGGCCCCTCAGATTCGTAATGGAAAGATTATGCTAATGCTTGCCCTTTTACAGTCTAAACAACTCTAAGACGGTTTTTACAATTATCATATACACTTTTAATGTACCATTTTATACGAAGACATCATAACAAAATTTAATACCTGAAAACAACATGAGATAACGAGGTACGATATTTGTGGCCCTTCTTTTAGCCTTAGGAAATATTTCTGCTTTTTTATGTAAGAGACTAGGGCACACGGATCTTCTAATGGTAAGAGACAACCTTTTGCTATAAACATTATAGATGTGACAGGTGCGTCGCTAACCTGTGTCTGAAATGTAAGGCCAATTGAGTCTAATCTAAAGTCTAATGGCTACTCTACACAGAAGGTTGGATTATTACAGTCATTATGTTAATATAAAATAGCTACGGGTTGATATCTACCACTGCAAAAACCTCGTGGTTAGTAACATATTAGCCATTTAAAAAAAAACATTGCTAATTCCTGTGCCAGTAGTAGAGTGTACTACCAGTGGTTTTGTTCTAATTACCTTCATAATGTTTGCCTTCAATGTCACAATCCTTTAAAAAATCTACCTATTTTAGTTAGCATGATGCAAAAAGTCGATATTATCTACGTATACACCAATAAAAAAGGGTTGTGTGGTTTTATGAAACTACGTTAATAATCGCCTCTGTGGTCTAGCGGTTCAGTTGTTGGACTTGACTGCATGAGGTCCCGGGTTCAAATCCCGGGTCGGGCAACAAAAAGAAAATTGGGTTTTTTCAATTTTCTAATAAAAAAAATGTTGCTCGGGATAGGATATGTGCCCGGTTGGCGATAGGCTTGCCACCTATCACATTGTGGGACTTAGTGTCTTCGGCTAGTCGTGGGTGCCGCGGTTGTGCCTCTGCCTACCTCTTCGGGGATATGGGCGTGAAGATACGTTAAAAGTGAAACTTGATCTATAACTATTAACTATAGACGCCGCCATATTGGCCTTGGCTGCTCTGACGAGCAACTTTATGCCTGGGTATTCCGCGGCCCACCGTCACGCGACATGCGACACACGGACCAAAAAATTCGAGACGATGCAACAAAAGCTTAATTTTAAAATACATGAAATCTTTTTAAACAATACCTACATTCCAACCTACCCTATAGATAAAAATAACTAAACTGTTGTCACCTCTGTGGCCTAGCGGTCTGGCGTTGCACTTGACTTCTTGAGGTTTTGGGGTCGAACCCTGGGTAGGGCAGCAAGATAAATAGAAAATGTTTATTTTCAATTTTCTAATAAAAATAACGTTGCCCGGGATTGGATATGTGCCCGGTTACCGATAGGCTTGCCACCTATCACATTGTGGGGCTTAGTGTCTTCGGCTAATTGTAGATGCCCTGGTTGTGCCGCTGCCTACAAAGAAAAGGGCGTGAATACTTTTACACTAATAAAAATTACATTAATTTTTTTTAAACAATACCTACATTCTAACCATAAAACACCCCAGTAATCACACACTAACAGATTACCATCTATTGGATATTAAACCAAATTACATAGATTTTATGTATAAAATGACTTTCCAAATACAATGGCAAATAAATTGGTCTCGTGAAAATGTATACGGAATCCAATTAATTACCTAACCGTGTTGATGACATCCCGAAAATGAACAGGTTACCGTGAATCTCGATTTTATGCAAACTGGAAATTGCAAACGGATTTGTCATTTTAGATGTACTCTTAACACAATCTATAATATAAAAATGGATTGCTAAATGTGTTGGTAAGCGCATAACTCTAGAACGACTCAACCGATTTGGCTAATTCTTTTTTTGTTGTATTAGTAATTGTCAGAAGAAGGTTCTTATGAAGAGAAAACCCGGAAAAGTTGTAGGGAAGATGGGAAAAAAAATACTTTATTTTCCCCATACAAACTGAACGGGTGACTCTAAACGGTTCTATAAAATAATGTAATTTTTAAAAGTAATTTAATATTAAGAATTTGGTAGCATCACGTTCAAGTGTATCTAACATATCGGATTCTAATTTCCAATTTGACAAAATCGAGATACAAGAGTAGTTCTCTTTATTTAAAATCATTTTAATATTAGTTGTTCACTCACGTCGTACTTCTATTCTCTTGAACATTAGTAAAATTTGTTTAAAATCGATTAAATAGTAATGCAAATCATTATTTAACTTCAAATTGAGTAAAAATCAAGAGAAATTACTTAAAACAATTTTAAGCAACTGTTTGCAGATAGTTTGGTTCGTCAGGTGTATATTGTATTGTATACAATTCACATATACAGGGTTACTTTCAAAAACGGGCTAAATTTTAATATAAGATAGTTAAGGCTAAACTAATAGTGCATTTTAAATATTAATTACCAAATTGTAGTACTTACTTTTATGTATATTCGTTTAAAATAGTCCGCATTAATACTTGTTGTCACGCCAGGTCGTACCTATATTATGACGTCACTAACCTGGGCATGTGATTGCGGTAGGCGTTTACGTCATAACCATGCATTTTGTATTTTGCATCAGATAAAAATTACCATACGCATTTTTTTAGTTTTTTTATTACTTCGTAAATGGAAAGTGTTATTGGTTCCTAACCCTCCCTCAAAATTTGGCCGGTCCTTTAAAAGTTACCCTGTACAGGTATTTACTCTTTAGTATATTAAATTTAATTATAATCACTTCAAGATATTTCATATTACAATTTAAGTTTTAAAGAGTCTTAAGTTTCATTACAAAAAGTCTAATATAATAGTGACAAGTGTACACAATCAAAACGTATATACATTTTCACAAATGGTTAAAAGTACACCAAACGGATTCGGAAACGGAAGAATATTTCGTTACATTTTATTGCATCTGCAATACAACATCGTAATCAGAACTTTGGTTTATGAAATCTAATGAAATTTAAACCTAATCTCATTGGTCTAGAATACAAAATCCCTTGCCAAATTCGATTGGAAATCCATTGGATTCCTGAAATGTATGGAATCCAATTAATTAACAAGCCGTGTAGATGAGCTCCCGTAATGACCTGTTCTGCTGATTGAAAAATTATTGTGATTTGTTCGGTGTTGCTGTAATTGAAAGTGGATTATATTTTGTAGTTGAAAGTTATAGTAGAAAACACGATTGATGTAAAATCAAATTTAATATTTCTCATTATCCCTGAACAAATGAAACAGATTGATAGATCAATCTAAATAAATAAATCTAATAAATCTAAAGAAATGTCTTCACTCAAATCATATTTAATCATATAATCATAATCATATTTAGTCATTATTCCTGGACAAATAAGGCAGATTGATCTAAGTAAGAATCTTCACTTAAATCATATTTAATTGTTGTCATAATTCCTGGACAAATAAGACAGATTAATATAAGTAAGAATCTTCTCTTAAATCATATTTAATTGTTGTCATAATTCCTGGACAAATAAGACAGATTGATCTAAGTAAGAATCTTCACTTAAATCATATTTAATTGTTGTCATAATTCCTGGACAAACAAGACAGATTGATCTAAATATCTTCACTCAAATCATATTAAATAATTGTCATTATTCTTGGACAAGTGAGACAGATTGAGCTAAGTAAGTATATTCAATTAAATCATATTTAATGATTCTCATTATTCCTGGACAAATAAGGGAGAATAATCAAAGTAACTATCTTCGTTTAAATCTAATTTAATAATTGTCACTATCCCTGGACAAATAAAACATATTGATCTAAGTATCTTTTCTTAAATCAAATTTAATAATTGTCATTATTCCTGGATAAAATAATACACATTGATCTATCTCCAAAGATACCTTTATACTTTTTTTATGTATAAAAATTGTGAGTAAGCGTGACCTATACGAAATGAATTAAACATTTCACTACATGATTTTAACCCTCGGTAGGTCAAATAGCTAAATCAGTCAGAGACGCAAGAGTTTCGATTTAAATCTGGTTTGAGAATATCTTTTAATTTTTTTAAAAATTGTCAAAATTATAACCATATAACCAGTTGCTACTGTTACTGTAATATCTAATGAAATACGTGATTAACTATCAAAAAATATCTTCTGATAGTACTAGTTCGGGTGAGCCGTTTCAGGATTCTCTCGCTCAGTGAACGACTTTTAATTTAATTATCATTATCAATGATCAGCGTCATCGAAATCGGTTTAGAGCTTTAACAACGCTATTTTTCAATGATTTACGATTTTCGCATAATTCATAGTTTTTGTGGTCACCGCACGACTTGCTTTTGGCTAAGTTCTTCCCAAGGAATGATGTGCCCTGCATAAGAATTAATCACAAAAGCAGACTTAATGAAAATTTTCTATGAGTTCTTTGAATAGCGCTTTTGGGTCAAGCTTTTGTTTGGAAAATATTTTAACGGAAACGGCTAAAGCTTCTAAAGTACTTACATGTTTCTTAAAGAAAGTTCTTTGTGCTTTGAATAAGAAATAACTTTTTGTATGCTACGAACAAATGTTTAAGTGCGAGTCTAGTTTGAATGCAAAGTATTATGTTCCATAAATAACAAGTTTATTTAAAAAGCATGAAACTGGTAGTGAGTATTAAAAATGTTACAAATAAATCCATATATTATATAAATTGAATCCTCATTTCCCGTGGTCATCCTATTACGCCTGAACGGATGGACCGATTTTGATAATTATTTTTTGTTGCATTAGTTATAGTCAGGAGATTACAGGAAACATGAAAAAAAACAATGCTTTAATCCATGCAGACTATTAGAAGCTGTTAATTTTAAGCGATACAAAGTTCGCGGGGTTTATTATATATTTTATACTATTACTTTAGTAAAAAATAGTTTAATTAGGTGATTTCTTCTATTTAGTATCTAAAGGTGATTTATTATATTGACATTGGAAGGCAAACAAGCAGACGTATGTCTTGATGTTATGAAATTTACGCCACATTGAAATACCACCTAGGTGGTAATGGTGCATTGCCAACCTGGGCAAGCTCTCTGCGTATCTTGCTCTTCAATACTATTTGTTTTACAATAAAAAAATTAAACACTCCTTGAACACATGTTTTAGTAAACACTGTCTTAAATCGGATTTTCAGTATACCTGTAATTTGTTGCTATTTCATCATAGGTTGGCTGTCCATTTTAGACAGTGTTTAACGGTGTTTGACACGGGTGTAATTTTAGTGGTTTATTAGTATAGTTTTACTATATATATTTAGTTATTTAGATCTCTTTAAGGTAACTTATATTTTTCTCCGGCGTCTTATTTATTTCTATGCTATTATTTATTGTTACTACGACAGGACTAGTTACAATATAAGAATTTATGTAGTTTATTTATCTGTATTAGAATATAATATACAGATAAATAAACCCCAAATACTAATTTTGCGTTATTTTGTGGCCAGGGGGTGAGTCCAGAGATCATTGTACTCGGCTACTAGCTATAAAAAGACCCCTCTCAAATAACTTAGAAACTCCCAAGTAGATGTCAATGCACCTTTACGTCTAGCCATAGACTAAGACAAGATATTTTAGTTTGTTTGAATATAGATCGGCTGGATTACTTAAAAAGTTTGAAACATTAAACTAGTATTTTTAAGACAAGTTTACATTGGCTGCATGTACACTGTAAATTGTTGTAAAATTATAACTGTTTTACAAAATTGCTACTAATATTGTTGCCAATATAAATGTAATTCATTTTTTGAGTTTTTTTAAAAATTGGAAAAGCATTTAAAGCACTACATTTTTTAGTTTTTTATTAATTCATACTGATTAATTTTGTTAATTAATCTGTATTAATACTAAGCAAATTCAAATTTCTAAAACTGAATTTTATTGCTGCTTCATTATTGTGCCTAAAACTTACAGTTTTTTTAATTACGGCAGATATTTTTTAAAACTCTAAAAACAGTGGTAGAGTGCTATGCCCCAACTTGCCCCATGCAGGAATCCATCGACTTAACTAATCCTGTTGTTATAATGATATTGTCATGTACCGGTCTAGAGGACAGCCAGAGGTAGCCAGTAGACCGGCACAATAGGTCTTTCATGCCGGCCACACGACAGAGCTGCACCTGTAACATCTATGGTGTCTGTAGGCTATGGTTATCTCATATTATCAGGAGAGCTGTGTACTCGCTGGCACAAAGTCAAATAGTCTAGTCTACTCAGCAGACCCAAAACTAGAGTTTTTTTAATAAATTCATAAAGCACCTAAAGGATTGTAAATTTTTAAAAAGTTTGTTAAATAATATTAATACTAAGTAAATTGAAATTACATATATAAAAGAAAGTGGTGTTAGTTACGCTTTTTTTACTAGGATACTTTTTATCCTGTTCGATTGTAAGGAAACTGAGATAAACCAAATTTAAATTTTTCCCAAACAAACTGAACGTGCGGAACGAAGTTCGTGGGTACAGTTATAAATACTTCTTTATTACTGTGCGTAAAGCTTACATTTTTTATTTGATTGATGCAGAATATTTTTATGAAATAACATTATAATGAAAACATTTCCTATTAACGTAATTTCTGAAAAACTCACTGTAGATAATATACATGTATATCTTATAGAGCACTGAAGCTTATAATAAGTTAGCATAGCCCTGAAGATGCTGTAAAAGCAAAACCGGTTGGCTAATATTGTTTCATAGTGAGTGCATGTGCTTTAGTCGATTGGTTTTGTACTCATGGTTGTTTTTTTTTTAAATTTAAATAGACCTGGGAATTTTCGTGAATGCACTTTAGCTAGGTAACAAAAAGAATGATCGAAGTCAGTCCATTTTTTAGAAAGTTATGCGGCTTCTAATAGGAAAAAAAACAAGTAGTAAGTATCCGAACTGATTCAAGTATCTTTTTAATTATAAAAAATATATACATATATAATGAAACTCCTTTTCGCGTGATCATCTCATCACGCCTGCCTGAAGTGATGGACGGACCAATTATGGTAATTATTTTTTATTGTGTTAGTAATTACTGTCAGGAGAAGGTTATTATGAATAGAAAACCAAAAAAATTGCAGGGCAATGAAAAACAATGCTTTAATCCAAACTGTTAGCAGCTGTTAATGTCAAGCGATAGGAAGTTCGCCGTGTCGGCTAGCTAAAAATAATTATAAATTTTGAAACGAGAGCAACTTGTTATTAACGCAATCGGATTGCATATATCATTGTGCCCGGTTGGCGATAGGCTTGCTACCTATCACATTGTGGGACTTAGTTTCTTGGGCTAATCATGGGTGTCCTGGTTGTGCCTCTGCCTACCTTTTAACAGATATGAGCATGAAGATACTTACTTTTACAAAAATGTTAAAGTAGGACTGATTAAGAAGAGACTCTGAAATAGGACACGCTAACCGGCAAACGTGACCAACTGGAACTGACACAAGGATGATGATCAGCAATTCTAATGTCAATTAAGCATCAAGTATACAGTATGTTAACAGAAACGCTTGAATTCAAAAGGGTAACTGATAGGTAGGTAAATTGAATACAAAATTATTATTATTTAATCAAACAGTCGCATTAAATTACAATTAAAAGATCTTCCACATTACCCATATCCCCAAAGAGGGAGGCAGAGTCACCACCAGGGCACTTACGTTAAGACGAAGACACTAAGTCTCACAATGCGATAGATCACATATCCAATAACGGGCAACGTTATTTTTTTATTTGAAATTGAAACTACATGTTTTCACAGAGGCCATGAATCAGCAAAAAATACCATAAGACTTATATCAACCTGTATATTATCTACTATCAGTCACGTTCCTAAGACGTTGGGCAAAAAGCGTCATAATTCGCCTGCCTAACTCCAACGTGATTTACACAACCTATTATGTTATACTAAATTTTAGCTTAATCATAATGAAATATAGCCTACATTACTTCCGAATGATAAAGCTTTCTGTTAAGGATAGCGCACACTTGGATGGGCCGCATCGGGACGCAGTGCAGCACTTTAATCCGTCTAGATCGCTTTCACATATTTTTTTTATTCACAACGAGGAAGTAAAATCGATATTTTTTGAAGCGAATAGAGGGAAAATGTTTAAATTTAAAGCTTGCCGTTGACGTGTTCCGGTTTGGAGGGTAAGGTAAACTTACTTTTGTTCGAGGTCTAATATTCCGACCTCAGGTTGGTAACGCACCATTACCACCTCTGGTGTTAGAGACACCACCTTCACAAAGCACCTTTTCCGCCTTTGATGTGTCTAGGCGGCGTGAATTTCTTACCATCATGAAATCCGTCTGCTTGTTTGCCTTCCAATATCATAAAAAAAAGTTTTGTATGACAGCTACCAGAGGCGCCCTTTTCCAGACTTGGCGATTTTGAAGTATGTCTCCTATATCAAACCTGTTTTTTTAAAAAAAAGGTGAGACAAAAACACTTGTTGACACTCTAAAATTTACCACATATTAAAAAAACCAACCTAAAATCTAATTTAACCCTAAACAGAAGCAACTTAATATAGGACAAAAAAATGATGATAAAATATAGAAACAGAGCGTGGTAACACGAGTCAGCTGAGAGAGGAAAAAAGTCAGTATTTGTTGAGGCTTAATCTACCTCAACACTGGTTTTCTGCTTTGCCCGTCTGACAAATCTGAATTTTAACTCTTCTCTTTGGAACCGAGTGACAAAATCTGCTGATACGATACGACGCGACTCTCCTGTGTGTTCCTTGCAATACGATTAGCTCTAACCGGATACGGTTCGTCCCGTCAAAAGAATGTTATTGTTTAGTAAAATATTCTTTGATCGAATCAGTATTTCCGAAGACTTTCTACAAGAACATACAAAAAAGTTAGATACTATAAGTACCTATTTGTACTATTAATCTAGATGTTATATAGAATACTAGCGGCCCGGTACGTTCTTCGCTACGTATATGACCGCATGAATGACATAACACAAAAAAACAAAAAACAACTGAAATAAGTTTAAATTTGACAGAAAACACCCATTTACAAAACGATGTGCCAGATGTTATATTCATTTATTACAAAAAAAAATGTGACAAAAGAAGAACCGTTCCACCGATTTTATGCAAACTTCACATAAACCATCTACTAAATAGTCCAAACAAAGCCTAAACATTGGGTTTGGACAGGTGAGCCCGTTCTTGAGTTATAAAATTACAACGAAAAGTAGCATTGATTTGTATATATATAGATAAATAAATATGCATCGTAACTCATACTAGTATGCGTCGTAGTTATTAGTTACCTACGTAGCCGGGTTGACATATCATTAGCGGAAACAGGATGCAGTGCTTTTTCCTTTTTGCGATGCGACGTTTTGCGTTGATACGTTCGACTTAAATCATATGATGTTGAATGTTGCATATTATTGCTTATTTTTATTTGAATTCAATATTTGAAGTTAAACTGCTTTTCTGTTACGCTCTACGAAAACTGAATAAATAAGATTCACTTATTGCGTGTGTACAGTAGTTCTATTTAAATTATGCGCTTCGGCTATATTCGTCAAGCTTCGGAAAACCGAATGTATTTTAAAGTTGTTATTACATGATTACTCATTTCGCTTAAATTTAGATAAGGTCAGCTAATTTAAAAATAAAAGTATAAAGTGTAAAACGAGAAAAAGTGTAAAGCCGAAGCGCATAATTTAAGTAGTAGTACTGCACACCGATACACACGTTTTTTGTTTTAAACTTTTAGATAAATTCATAAAAAAACATTTCAATGTTATATATTTATATGGTACTATATCTTTACTAATAATAAAGAGGAAATATTTTTTTTGTAGTGAAGAGGTTCCGAAGCTACTGGACTGACTTAAAAAATATTTCACCATTAGAAACCATTATCTTTGTGAGAAAAATAGAGATTAGGTCACCCTTGCGAAGTCGGGATGAGCTGCTAGTAGTCAACACTTTGATATATTAATATTTTCTAGCGAAAATATGCAGGGCACCACAATTGTTTGTCACTAAGTAAAGTAACCAATAACATTACACTATAACTTCAATAAACGATCTAGACAAATATTTCAATAGCTTTCAAGATATTGTAAATTTAAAATGCCGGCGACAGCAGAATGAAAGCCTAATTCACTATTTCATAAATAGCTAGATCTTAGTAGACCATACATAGATTAGAATCTAACGTTTGGTAGTTAGGCATATAAATGTGTATAATGTGTAAGGTAAGTGCTTTAAACACATTTTTAAACGATTTTAGAAAGGAGGAGGTTTTTTATGACATTGGAAGGCAAGCAAACAGACGGATTTCCAGATGGAAAGAAATTCACGCCACCTGCAGACACCAAAGGTGGTAATGGTGCGTTGCCAGCTTGAGACCGGGATGCATGTTTACCGGCTAGCAAGGCGGTAGCACCAATTCGGGCGAGTTGCTGCAAAACGCTATCACCGAGTGAGATGCCACGGTGTTAGTGACGGTAAGTCATGCTTGGCTTTTACAAGCTGCCTGGCAGATTATCTATTTTGCAAAGGAGAACGGACCAACACCGGGAAAAAGGTTGTATATGATGTTTATATATATATTTGCATTGAGATATATATGCGTCGGTATATTTTGGTTTGTTTAGTGATTAGTCGGCCTCTTAAGAACGAGATCTGAAGGGTCTTTTTCTGAAAGGAGACATGAATTAAAGGTGTTTTTTGAGTTTTATTTAATGCGATACATTTTTTTTTTGCTTAATGCAAATTCAAAATACAACACTTGATCTTCTGATTTCAATGGAGGAATTTAGAAAGTTGAAGTTAGTGGCATAATATTCAGATATTAGTTAAATCGCTTTTGTATGTACGTATACAAAAATGGCTCAAAAATATATTAATCTACATATTACAGTGACTTATCTTACTATGTAATAAACAAATATAAAATTATATTGGTGACAGATAACATAATGAATTAAATCCTTTATTAGTTGAATAATACTGCAATTTAAACTTTAAAATATGTTTAGCATGCGATGGGGTTGTCACATACTAATGTTATAAAATTCTATTTCCAAAAATTTTGCATTAGTAGTAAAACAAAGTATGGATCAAATTTTAGTTTTATAGAACCTTCCCCACAATCTTTCCCTAATAACATAGATTCACTCATTGAGCTTCAGGATATATTACGATGGGTCCCTCACAACCCAACTAATCTTTATTAGAGCTATTTTGCTCCCTAAGTAGAGATCCGCCTTACTTATACTCAATATTGATTAGATTCGTTATCGTTATTAACGGTTACTTTTGATTAGCTAAATGTTACAAAATAACGTTATTTATACGGCGACGGTTACACGTTATCGTAAACGATATTTTTTTGTAATCAGAATAAAAGTTCCTAGTCAGAACTTTCATAACTTTTTGGGATGTTGGAAAATAAATATAGCTTTATGTGACTAAAATAAACAATGTTTTTCTTCATAATACAACTTGATACAAGGATTTAATTATTAAAGTTAGGGGCTTCTTATCGCCTCTGTGGTCTAGCGGTCCAGGTGTTGGGCTTGATTCCATGAGGTCTCGGGGTCGATTCCCGGATCAGGTAAAAATGAAAAATGTGTTTTTTCCAATTTTCTAATAAAAAAAAAGTTGCTTTAGATTGGATATGTAACCGGTTGTCGATAGGCTTGCAACGTATCACATTGTGGGTCTTACTGTCTTCGGCTAGTCGGGGGTGCCCTGGTTGTGCCTCTACTTACCTCTTCGGTGATATGGGCGTGAAGATAGGTACTTTTTTTTTAAGCTTCAGTGTAGGCAAATTAAAACTGATATTTTCAAAGTGTTGTATCATTGACAATACGACATTAGTTGTTAGAGCTGGAGCTAGTTCTCATAAATGTAAGATAATTAATTACTATTAAAACGTATAATAAGATTTTTTTATGACATTGGAAGGCAAATAAGCAGACGGATTTCCTGATGGTAAGAATTCCGGCCGCCTAGAAACACCAAAGGTGGTAATGGTGCGTTGCCAACCAGAAGCCGGGATGATAGGCCTCGAGCAAAAGTAAGTTTAACGGCTACCTTACCCTCCGAACCGGAACACGTCGTGACGTTATGGCGGCAGGAATAGGTAAGGCGGTGGTACCAATCCGGGCTAGTCGCTGCGAAAGACTACCAACTAGTCAGATGTCACGGTGTTAGTAACGGGAAGCCTATGCTGGCCTTTTACGAGCTGACTGGCAAAGGAAGGCAGATGATCTATTCTGCAAAGGAGCCCGGACCTACACGGGGAAGATGTTAAAATAATATTGAAAATTGTTGTCATTGTTAAATAATGCGTTCATTAACGATATTGCCATCAGTTGTTGTCTTAATAAAGGTAGCGGCTTTCTTAATTTTAAATGACAACTGCCGGTTTCGTTTCGCTGATGAATTTTTTTCTTATACGTAGACATCATTTTAAAAACGTGACTCGTGGAAAACTTTTTTGAACTACGATAATATTTATTATTAAATGTCCCTGGAAACATTACAAAATTTGAGTAGTCCTGAAAGTAAGTACCGGAGAAACCTACATTATTTAATCGAATTATTGTAATCTGTATTGATATATAGGGTGCCCAGGAAAGAATGGATAACCTCTGAAAGGCTAATAGTAGAACTAAAGACAAACCCAAAAAAGTATAGCCTTTACACTGATAGAAATATGGCGCTTTAAAAAAACATCATTTTTTTGTCTGATTTCATATTTTTACTCATAACGGGGTCAAATCGGTTAATATCATAATTATTTCTGTACTTAAGTATTCAATAATAACCGCATCAGTGAATCAAATAAAATAGCTAACTGGAGTATTTTGCTCAAAAAATAATGTTAAACTATTGTTTTGTGTAAAATTTCCGAAGAAATATTTTTGATATGAAAATTTGAATAGCTCTGGTATAAAAAAATTACGAGAGCAGCACTTCCCTATTATTCTAAAATATTTCTGGTTTAATGACGTTTCTAAAAAGATGTAATGTGTCGTTATTGTAATGAAAAAATATTGAACTGTTGGTGGTAATATATAAAAAAAAACAACCAAACTTAGCCTTTCAGAGGTTATCCATTCTTTCCTGGTCACCCTATATATCAATACAGATTACAATAATTCGAATAATAATAATAATACAACATAATGATATATAGGTGTGATAATATATGATATATGTATGCATATTTTTAGATGGAATACATTATTAAAAACTTGAGATTTTTTTTGTTATTTGTGTGTTTGTGCTCGACATTCTTAGAGTGCAGTCTCCTGATTGTGCTTCGTTTGCAAAGCGAAACGTACGTTATGTTTTAAGTAGTTTGTGTATTATTCATGCTAATAAAAATTTTAGTGATGTGTGTGTGGAGCTGGATATATTTGAGGTCTTTGACTTAATTCATAATTTTTGACAATTGCATTTTTTTGACGGGAAATTACAAATTAAATAATTTTATTTGGATTTAATTACGGCTTTGCGAAAAATAACGCCTTCTTCTATCAATTAGTCATTGTTAACGTCGAACCATTTCGACATATCCCCGTCCGGGCGTCATTTTATCGTCCACCTGCACACCTGATTTATTTAATTCACATGCTAGTTTACTTTTATTCATCTAAGTATTACTAGTTTTTGTCTAGTCAATTTATCTTAAGGCGAACCATGCGAACCAGATGCCCTTCTCCACAGCTCTTGGTGAAGAAATGTTATCCATACAATAATTGTAACAACGATTTCTTACATTCCATAGAAGATCCTTGAAGAAGGGCAAACAATCTACCTATGCCCGAGTGTACACTGTATTTCGCTTCTGAATCTGCTTTCTCGTACCCTAATAGTCCTTCATGTGATGGCGTCCAATGAATTTTAATATTTTTACTTTTGTGTTGCTGAAAGGTCACTGTCAAAAAGATAGCAGTGATGTCCCTAGAGACACGTGATCGCGAGACACTGGCCATTAAGATTGGTGGAGATATGCTGAAACAAGTGGATAAGTTCTGTTATCCGAAGGGCACTATAACATCTTAAGCTGACCTTGACTCTGAGATCAACAGCAGGATCAGTACTGCAGCTGCTGCATTTGGTAAACTGCGCTTTTTTTCGGGTTTTTGCTCACACGACCTTAAAGTGCCTACTAAAGTATCTGCATATATGGCACTGCCAAAGCTTTTTTACTTTTCTGAAACCTGGTATGCTTATCGTCGCCACATACGTACTCTGGATCGTTACCACCTAGAATATTTTCGCTCCATCATGAAGATCTGATGGTCTGATATAGTGCGAAATACCAATGCCAAAATACGAGCCAATGTCAATGGACTTGAATCCTATTTAATGCGTCAACAGCTTCGGCGGTGCTGTCATTTATCATGGATGGTGGAAAAGAGAGTGGCAATTTATTATTATGTTAGCGGAAAGTTGACGTATCCGCACTGCGCTCGGTAATTTGCCGCGAAAAACGGCTACATAAGCCATATCATCGCATCAGCTCCATTCCGACGAGGAGTCGAAGTGGTCGCCATGGACGAAATCGGTCAAAGCCATCATCATCATCACTGGAAGAATAAATTATCATCGACATATTGAGAACTATAAATGTTCAGAATACCACTAGTTTCTGATCACATACATTCACACATTCTGATCAGTTTGGGGTGTCAATTTGTGTGTTGGTACATTTTGGTATAACTCGGTCCAAATCTAACATCAGGTCGAGACAATTATTTCAGCTGCGCTCCGCTGAGCTCGCTGAGCTGTATAAGCCTCACTTTCTGGCAATTTGTGTGTTGGTACATTTTGGTATAACTCGGTCTAAATCTAACATCAGGTCGAGACAATTATTTCAGATTCGCTCCGCTGAGCTTGCTGAGCTGTATAAGCCTTCAATCAACGTGATAAGTTTAAGCTTTTGTTAGAACGCGTGACATTTTTTGCAAGCTGGGAGTGTTTTAGCGTAAGGAACATCTGCGTCACGTCTTAAGGTTATATTTTGCTTATGTTTTGTACGAGAGTACGCATTCTGTACGTTAGTACTGTTACTTTTTCTGTGGTTTTACCTAGTATCGCCAATAAATTTAATGTAATGATGGTAGATCGTTTGGACAGCCGGGATTTTCTAGTAATTCCATGTGATGTTATCCTCGTTAAATCTAAGGACAAGTAAGGTATTTCACTTATTTAAATAGTATTCTACGCTATATAAGACCTCGTTTCTTAGCTGTAATTTCAAAATTTACCTAATAATAATATTTTTTAATCGCCTCTGTAGCGGTGCCTAGTGGTCCGGCTGCAGCCTTGACTTTTAGAGGTTCCCTGGGTTGGGCAACAAAGAAATTAACTAAAATAACGTTGCACACGTGTCCGGTTGGCGATACGCTTCTCACGTATCACATTGTAATACTTGGTGTCTTCGGCTAGTCGTGGGTGCACGGGTTGTGCTTCTGCCTGCCTGCTTTTCCGGGGATATGGGCATGAAAATACTTTTTATAGCTCTACATTTGATTTACAATTTAAGTTTTCGATTATAGTACTAATAAATCATATGTTATATTTAACATTAAGATAACCGCTATTTTTATATAACGAATGGCGGATACAACACTATAACTACTTATATCAGATCTCGAGGCAATAAGAATTTATTATGTTTGTTTGTTATGGGTACACACTGCTGTCTTGAATGGAGCTCTTTATAAAGAATATTGACTTTTCCGCTTCGTTCTCAGGAAATGCCAGCATGAAGCTTTGAAAATATGACCGTATATACGCAGCATAGACAATTCTACTTGTTCATTATAAATAAATAAACAAATATCCCAGGACAACTTACACATATTGAATCTAACCCCAAAGTAAGCAAATTATATGCTTGTGTTATGGGTGTTAGTCAACGATACTAATACATAGAAATACTTAAATAGATACTATAATAAATTTAATAAACACCCAGACCCGGAAATGCAGACATCTAAATGTTCATCACACAAATGCCTGCCCCCGTCGGGAATCGAACCCGAGCCTCGCGGTTAGTCGGTGTAGTTAGGCGTGTACGCTAGCCACTTGACCAACGAGGCGGTCGAAGTATAGCAAAGTATAGTAGCCGTCATTATATCTAATAATATACAAATTAAGTATACGAGTTTCGTAATGCCCGTGCCTTATAGGCGTGTCGATTTTGATGAAATTTGATATATATATATAGTTACTAGTTGCCTGCTCCGGCTTCGCTCGGATGGTAATTTTTTTTTATCATAAAATTGAGATGTAAGCTATTCTATATCACAAGTTGGACCAGACTGCTCACGGTGTGCCAATTTAATTTAAAATCGGTTATGTAGTTTAGGAATCCATCGCGGACAAACATCGTGACAGGATATTTATATATATATTAAGATATATGTATAGTTAAACCCAAGTTTAAATATAGGCTTTTTAAATGTCAGTCCTCAAAGGACTACAATTATATATCGGTTGAGTTTTGTGTCAAAATTATGTTAAAGTTGACCAAAGCTCCCCATTTCGCATGGTTATCGCGTCACGTGAAGATAGAAACTAAAAAATTTAAGAGAAAGTGGGAAAAATCATACTGTAATTTTGTCCATACAAACTGATAGAAGCTGTTAGTGACGAGTGATACGAAGTTTGAAGGGTTGGTTAGTTAATAATGAAGTTCAAAAGTCAGGTAAGTATTCCGGCTTTTCGACATTTCGGATCTCAAGTCATGAAAGTTTGTACGACTGTTTATACTGAAGGTCGTCATGACAGTCTTTTCTACACTCCAAAAATTGTATTCTGGAAACATTTTTTGAAAATCTGTAAAATATATCCTACTTAATAAAAAAGAGTATAGGACTTGCACTTGCAGGCTTAGTTTTCATAATAAGGTGAAAAACTTGCCTCCCCCTGATACAGAAAACCCTTAAATAAACGGGAAAAAATACAACCAATTAAGCCGGTCTGGAGAAAATAGCTGGTAGACTTGCAATAAGTCTAACATCCCGGCACTTCCTGGTAGTTTAGAAAAATGTCCACGCACACAAGTACCACTTGTATGATCCTCGCGAGTAAAGTTTAAACACGGGGAATCATCTTGGCAATCGTTTAACTTAAACATTTTGTTGATGAGATTTATAAAAAGGATCAAATTTTACAGCTAGTGTCACATAAATTAAACTTAGCAAATTAAAAAAATCTAATCTCTTTCAGATTATTAGACGAAAAAATCTTAATTATAGATCTCAAGCAAGCGACGTAGACAAGAATATAATCCCTATTAATTTCAAACTTCAAAAGATTCGGGGGAAGCGATAAATCAAAGAAAACCAATATAATAGGCATTTTTAATAAATTCTCTTGATACCTACTTCGAGCTGTAATCTGTAAATAAAATTTGAAATTTCAATTCATTTTTTGTAAAAAAAAAAACACTTTTTAACTTGTAAGTATACAAACCAATAGACAGTTTATTTGTGTAAGAGTTCAACGAAAAATCACAAGGCTCTCTTGTGGGCAACATAGATGTTATGGGTGCATCGTTTTCAAGTAGTCGGGATGCTATGCCAATTATGCGAGTCTACCGGCTACCATAGCCCCCGTACTGAAACATGTCATTGTTATTATGGCGGCAGGAATAGGTAAGACAGTAAATCTCTAACCGCAAGTGGCTGCACAGTCACCACCAATGTACCATCAGTGGTCTAGTTGGTAATGACCTTTTTAACTTGTGCACGCCTCTTACAAGCTTACTGGTATAGTGACAGATCACACTTATTGGACTTGGGGCAATACGAGGAAAAACATTCTTGGCGGTAAGATAGATATATAAATCTTACCGCCAAGAATGTTTTTCCTTTTATGAAAATATTTACCAAATATTTGCCAATGTTGCATGTCCAGCTTGACACTGCTGTCTTCTGTATGTATGAATTAACTGCCTACAACGTTCTCCAAACTAGACCACGACAACGATAAGAACTGAAGTTATGGTAGCAGGAAAAGGTAAAGTGTGTAGTAGTCACTATTTTATACGAGTCGTCACAAAACTCTTAAGTAAACTTCAGTCACATGTTAGACACAGTCATTGTGTTAGTGGCAAATATCGCATCTAGGTGTTGGCATTGTCTACATGAGGTTTCGCGTTCGATGACATCTTAGTGTGATTGTCTAATAACAAAACAATGTGGCTCAGCAGAAATGCTGAAAAAAAAACTATCTTCACGCCAATATCCCCGAAGAGGTAGGCAGAGGCACACCCAGGGCACCCACGGCAAGCCGAAGCCACTAAGTCCCAAAACTTGATAGGTGGCAAACCTATTGCCAGCCGGGCACATATCCAATCCCAAGCAACATTTTTTTAATTATAAAATTGGAAAAACCAAATTTTCTTTTTATTGCCCGACCCGAGATTTGAACCCGGGACCTCATGTAGTCAAGTCCAACACCTGAACCGCTAGACCAAAGAGGCTAATAATAAGTATCTTGGTTGCATCTCTACCTATTTCTTTAGGAATACGAGCGCAAAAAATACATAGCTTCTTACTGTACTTTACAAATAGTAAAATAATTAAATTGTAGTGTTTTTGAAATACAAACTAAATACTGTATTCAAGGACAGGTTGTTAATTATTAATTTACTAGGTGGTACATTTTCGCAGCGATTCGCTTGGATTGGTACCACCGCCTTACTATTCCTGCCGCCATAATGTCTACGCTTGTCGTTCACGTGTTCCAGTTTGGAGGATAAGGTAAGCAGAAAACTTACTTTCACTTGAGGCTTAACATCCCGGCCTCAGGTAGGCAACGCACTATTACCACTTTTAGTGTCTAAAGGCGGCGTAAATTTTTTACCATCAGGTAATCCGAAAAATGATTGTTGGCCTTCTGATATCATGAAAAAAACTGTCTGAGTTGTAGTTTAAACTAATCTATAATCTATACTAATCCGTTGATATACACTTCAAAAGAGGGGTAAATAATAATAGATCCCCTTGGCATATTACATCACATAATTAAAAATAAATTTGAGTTCTAAAGTTGTGAATTAAAAAAGCGAAATATCGTCTTTACGTTTTAGCAGTGGGTTAAAAACCTTATTCCAATCTTGATATTTACTGTCGTTTTAAAGTGCAGTGCTTCCCAGTCACGTAGTTGGGGAAGACACTGCCAATAATCCAGTCTCATAGAGTATGCACATTCATGAGTTTATTTTAGGATGAAAAATAACGCTTATAATATTAGTTGGCCAGGGTAGAATTAAGCTAATTTCACTAAAGAAAGAAATTTGGACCTTGAGTCCTCATCACACGCTAATGGTATAACATCGATTAATGCTACTGCCATTTTGCCACTTTACTGCCCCGGGGCTCTAATGTAAGTCCTCACCGCTACAGAATAATTGTTTGTTAGAAGATAGTCCAATAAATAATCTAGACGTATAATATTACAGCCTTAGATAAATAACACATTATTAACTTCTATTTATTTACATAAAGAAATTCAGTTTTTAAAGCATATATAAATTTTACAACATTATTACTTTACAAGATTAACTTTTTTTGTTATGTACTAAATTATTTTTGTCTATTGAACCACTATATAATCAAACATATCTATGCAATTAAATTTTTTTTTCCTAATCTTACCTAATGTTAACGACTATTATTTACAATCGTTTTAAGAACTAAGTACAAGGTATTAAGCAGAACCATCATTAACTTTTAATGAAAAGAAAAAACAAAGCGATTAGATGTAAGTATTATTAAAATAGTCTACAAAAATTTGTTTATTCATATTTTTACTTTAAGTTTTCTGAATTATGTTCTAATAAAGTTACAATTGTTTTTCTTTCATAAAAACCCCTTCTGACAATATTTAACAAGCAAGAAACATTAAAAAATTAGCCAAAGTGTTTTCATGTAACGATTTCACCATAAAAAAACTATCTTCACGCCCATATCCCCGAAGAGGTAGGCACAACGACTAGCCGAAGACACTAAGTCCCACAATGTGATAGGTGGCAAGCCTATCGCCAACTGGGCACATTTCCAATCCCGAGCAACATTTTTTTTTAATTAGAAAATTGGAAAAAACCAATCTTCTTTTTGTTGCCCGACACGGGATTCGAACCCGGGACCTCATGCAGTCAAGTCCAACACCCGAACCGCTAGACCACAGAGGCGATTTCATCATGAATTCTTAAAACTGACTAATAAACCACGATACAACACGAAATCAATGTTACTTTATTTTGTGTATTTCTCCAGCTTCAACTGTCTTTTTATGTTACTCAATAATGTAATTTTATGGCTGGTGGGTTCCCGATCTAACAGTAATTTAACAACGTCGAGTGATTTCACCGAGCACTTAGCGAAATAACCTCTTAAAAGCGTCTAGCACCCTACAGTTAAGAAATGGTCGTAGGCATTAAATTACAAGGCTACGTTATTAAATAGGTATGACAAAATAATTTTTAAATTTTTAACTAACTCTAAACTAAAAAATTAAATTATTGAGAAATTGGAAAATCAGAATTGTCTGATTAATTAAATAATTCTAAACGTCTTCTGACTTTTTGCTCCAGATATACACTTTCAATGCTTTTTTTTTAATTTAATGTCAAAAATATTAAAAAAAAAACACGAGTTACAATCTTGTGAATGTGCTATGAAAGGTGCATTTGTCAACATACATCTGCACAATACATTTATTTATCGGATATTAGAAAAAAAGAGAGACCTTTTTTTCGGACCATAACGATCCATATTAGATTTTTTTTTTATTTTATCCATCCGTCATCGACAATTGACACCCCAGTGTAAAGGAAAATTCTGACCCTATTTTAAATAATTAGATTGGTTCATTCATTCTTACTCGTTGAGAATGCGATCGAAATAATAATATGATCTCGCTGCTGAACTATTGCATATTAAATTTCTTTCAACAAATTCAGGGAAAATATCAGTTCAGTAATTGAAAAACAAAAGTGTTGACGTGAAAATGATATATAGTCACAGGGCGAATATTTGCGAAAACCTGAGCGTATCTAATTCTAGAGTCTGCGCATATGCAAATTGCGAAATAATATAGGTACCTCTTCTGTGGGGTAGTATTACATGTGATTTGAAAAAGGCAATATCTGAAAAAAACTCCTGAGGGAAAGGATATAACTTTACGACACGGGTAACATATAGCGTGGTGTCTGAAAATTTTAATAAATGTAATTTATTTCTTGATTCATACCTGCTAAGAAACTTCAAATGACAGTATATATTTATAGTCTATAAAGTGACATTTAATACAATGCTAGAGTTCTGCAAATTTCCTGACCATCTTTTTTATATAAAGTTCTGGAAAGTTTTTACCTTTAAATGTTGAAAAAAAAAATGTTTAAATGTTTTACGCTCTATAGTATCATATATATCCTTTAACGTATAAAGACACTTGGTATAATCTAATTTTCTGGCTCGCTGGTTATTCCACAGTAGCTACTACAATTGATAAAGCTGGCTCGGCGTCGCTGTCATTGCCCATAAAGTATGTTTTTCGAATATTGTGCGCATTCTATGATAAATTTTATTATCGTGTGTGTAATGGTATCCTATTTATCTGCATAGTTTTCAGTAGTAAAATGATTTTGAGACAGATTATATTTAAGATGTTAACGGTGTTAACGGGGAGAGGTGGCGCCACTGCGTACACGAAAAGTTTGAGCTCCGTAAATCAAATTAAAATAAAATTTTCTATATATGTTTATAGTAAATGTTTTAAAGTGGAGACCTAGTGTGAGTGTTATCTTTAAAAAAATATAAGTACTAAGTGCGGAAAAATAACTTTGGCTTGTGAAATTGCAATTGAGTTTTAACTTTAAAAAACAAACTTTTAACTTTAAAAACTAATTTTTGTTAACTGTAGCTATAAGTGTGAGTGATAAACTTTATAACAAACTAATTTCGAGGAACTAGGAGGTTCGTTAGCTTTGCGCTGCCTACGACTAACGATTACGAATACCGAGCCGCAACCCAAGTAGGTACCGATTCTGATAATCATCAACAGAGGGCGCCGTTATATCAAAACACATCGAAATATACGAAATTAATGATATGCTGAGAAAGATGCAAGAAGAAATGAGACTACAAAAAGTGGACATTTTAGCCATAAAGTATAAAAGTATCTACGAACAGCCCGAAAACTCCCATATTAATAAACCAAACTCCAATAGAGTACGTAGAGAATTACATCTACCTCGGAAAACAAATGTAATTCAAAAGCGCAAGACACTTAGACGTAATAGATCGACGAATTAAAATGACCTTTTACCAGTGCATTGTAGGCTACCGCCATAATATGCTTTTCCTGACAGAAACGTCAGTGGTTGCCGAAGTCGTGTTCTTATTTGAATAATCAATCAACTTACTTATGCTAGAAATTTACTGCGACAGTATTTTGATGATTGATGATTTCAATGTTTTTCTTTAATATCAGCGAGACCGCCGGTTTTTTCCTATTAATAAAAAAGTGTGGCACTTGGAGAATGCCGTGGTAAAGCTATCGATTATGCGATGCAGGCATAAGTCACCAGATTGGGGGGCGAAGAGGGGGATAACGCATGCGCAGTAACGCCGATACAACCAATTCCACCTAGAGGCGATTTGTTGAACTAAAGAGACAAGCGTGATCAAAAAGTCATTAAAAGTTCTGCTATTCATCGATAAATGGCGGTGTCATAGGGTGTTAGGTTATTTTCGTTACGGAATTTCTGGATTCGGTATCCACGCTCAATTCCCGCGATAGAAGCTGTGCAATAGCTTAAAAAGTATTATTTGCGCTCTATGTTAAATATCCTCAAGCATCTAAAGGCATTCGACATTACTTTCCATAATAATGTAATTTTCTAGGTCGCCGGTTCCTCCGCTACCACATATTTCTGATAGGGTTCCCGAACATCGCTATCTTTGTCTTTAACTTGATTAAGCTTGGATATATCGATCATCTCATTATGAATGCTTGCATGATTATCATCTGCTTTACAAAGACAATATAATACTTTGAACATAAGCCCACTAAACAGTCACGATTTTATTCGCGTTGTTAAATTGTCTTACATGAGCATCTTATCCTCACGGTTTTTATTCTAGCCACGGTATCCTATTAATATTATAATAGTTTGTATGTTTCTTTGTGACTTTTTGATGTAAAAACTACGGAACTGATTTTCATGAAATTTGGAACACACATACCCTCCATGTGAATTGAATTAACAAGTACGATAGTTTTTGTCGTGAAAAATGTTCCTGGGGGACCCTTTAACAGACGGGCAAAGCCGCAAGCAACAGCTAGCAAGTTATAAAATATATAACAATTTTCGCCCCTTCTGGGATGATAGACATAAGTAGTCAAACTTACATACATACATACATATCTTCACGCCAAGTCCCTTACGGATTAGGCAGAGAGTATCGAGTGCCAAACGTCACGATCCTGACAAACCTGCCTTGCTTCTTTCACATTCATTACCCTTTTTATACAAACTCGCCGGTTTCGGAGACTCTTATCTTAATACCACCCTCGAATAATACCCGATTGATCTGATCGTGAAATGTCAGCCTTGGTCTCCCCGGGTACCTACGTCCATCCACATTCGCATTGTATATCTGCTTTGTCAATCTTTCATCTGTCATTTTTTCCACATTACCGAACCAGCGGAGCATCCCCTGTCGCATTTTAACACCTACAATTTCTTTCAATCTTACTCTTTGCCTACCCCTTGGAGTGCCTACCCCTTGGAGTGCCTACCCCTTAGCGTATATGAGAGTGAAGATTCTTTTCGGTAAGTAAAATTAAGACTTAAATTGCATAGATATCTTACTTACATTGTGCGGGTCACTTGGATATTACAGTTCAACTTTGACTTCTAGGCAAAGGCCCAACCAGTGCACCGACGACTAGCCGAATATACTCAGTCGCACAATAAGATAGGTGGCAAACCTATCTCCAGCCAGACATATATCAAATCCCGGGAAATTTTGTTTATACTATTTCTATTACTGAAGAAACATATATTTTTTTTGTTGCCTGACCTGGTGATCGAAGTCGGGTCCTCAACAAGTCAAGTACAACGCCAGACGGCTAGACACCAAAGGCGATTTGAATCTTAATGAATTATAGTTTATGCATATATAAACTATAATTCATTAAGGGCAGAAAAAATACAAAAACCGACTCTAACTAATTCATTACGTAAGGTAACGTATAATTAATTCTTTTTATTTATAGGTACCAGAAAAATTATGCAGTCGAATCGAGAACCTCATTAATTTTCAGAGTTCATTAAGAGGGAAAAGTTTAAATTTTAATAATTTTATTTAAATAAAAATAACTACGTTAATTTAAAACCTATTTCAAAACTAAAAAAGTTAAAAAAAAATAATGATTGAATATTAATTATATACTACCTTTTACATATATATGATATTTATATGTTTGAAGTCTGTGCTAATACAATTTAATACTTACTTATAATATAATTATTATTAGAGTACCTAAGACTTAGCACCGACTTCAAACCTATTAGTAAATAGCACATATTAGTAATAAGTAGTATATAATTAATGTTAAATCTTTTTTATTTTTACTTATTAGTTTTCAAGTCGGTTTAAATTAACGTAGTTATTTTTATTAAATACTTTTTAGTTTATTGCCGATATGATTAAATACAATAGTAATTTACAAAGGGGTTGGTGAAAATAGGTAAAAAATGCTAATAAAATAAAAACTAATGGGCTTACCTGAATCAAATTTTAATGGGATCAATTCGAAACTATTCCGCATCAAACAAAAAAGAATTACGTAAATCGGTTCAGAAACCTCGGAGAAATCGGTGCACATACATAAAAAAATACCTTCCGAATCGATAACCTTCTCGTTTTTTTTGAACTCGATTAAATTAAAGGCCCAACCAGTGCACCGACGACTAGTCGAATATACTCAGTCGCACAATAAGATAGGTGGCAAACCTATCTCCAGCCAGACATATATCAAATCCCCGGAAATTTTGTTTATACTATTTCTATTACTGAAGAAACATATATTTTTTTTGTTGCCTGACCTGGTGATCGAAGTCGGGTCCTCAACAAGTCAAGTACAACGCCAGACGGCTAGACACCAAAGGCGATTTATATGCATAAACTATAATTCATTAAGGGCAAAAAAAATACAAAAACCGACTCTAACTAATGCATTACGTAAGGTAACGTATAATTAATTCTTTTTATTTATAGGTACCAGAAAAATTATGCAGTCGAATCGAGAACCTCATTAATTTTCAGAGTTCATTAAGAGGGAAAAGTTTAAATTTTAATAATTTTATTTAAATAAAAATAACTACGTTAATTTAAAACCTATTTCAAAACTAAAAAAGTTAAAAAAAAATAATGATTGAATATTAATTATATACTACCTTTTACATATATATGATATTTATATGTTTGAAGTCTGTGCTAATACAATTTAATACTTACTTATAATATAATTATTATTAGAGTACCTAAGACTTAGCACCGACTTCAAACCTATTAGTAAATAGCATATATCAGTAATAAGTAGTATATAATTAATGTTAAATCTTTTTTATTTTTACTTATTTGTTTTCAAGTCGGTTTAAATTAACGTAGTTATTTTTATTAAATACTTTTTAGTTTATTGCCGATATGATTAAATACAATAGTAATTTACAAAGGGGTTGGTGAAAATAGGTAAAGAATGCTAATAAAATAAAAACTAATGGGCTTACCTGAATCAAATTTTAATGGGATCAATTCGAAACTATTCTGCATCAAACAAAAAAGAATTACGTAAATCGGTTCAGAAACCTCGGAGAAATCGGTGCACATACATAAAAAAAAATACCTTCCGAATCGATAACCTTCTCGTTTTTTTTGAACTCGATTAAATAAAATTCGCCAACATTCCTTATTTAAAAAAAAACTGTTCCAACTTTAAACGTTTTTTCTTGTAATAATACATAAATTTTGCTGAAAGTAGGTCGCAGTTTTAAATGTCCTTTGTCCGACGTTTAACGAAATAGTTGCTATATTTCTCTGAGGAATGACAAAATATTGCGCCGTTTTCTACTTTTGAATATTAATATTAAATTTGAATACTCGACAACGTTTAATTTGATTTTATGAATGCAGTCATTTTAGTCTGTTTCTTTATTGTTTTAAATTATTTTAAAATCTAAACGAACCAAAACGTAAAAATACACAGAATTGGCAAAAAAATTGTGTCAACCAATGTCATTTAGGTATAGTAACTATAATTATTACTAAGTATTTAAATTTGTATCTTTACATTTTTTTATTGTACTATGAGGGACAAAAGTATGATCGGGTACGGTGGGGTTGACATGTCTTTAAACAAAACCCCTTTAAAACGTTAGGTACATTAAAAAATTAAAAAAAAAAACATAAAAATGATATATGTGTACATAGAAAGCTTGAGTGATAACACCGCCATTTGTACATTTTTTATATATTGCGTGTTTGTAGTTATATTGTACAATAAAGAATGAAGAGAGTATACCAAAAAAATATAGTCATTTTCAAAATTACAAACAATTTACCTGACTGTGAAACGGAAAACAGGATAATGTTTCAGTCCAGACAATGTCACAATGTCAGTTTGTTCCTTCTCAATGCCCATACTCCCGAAGAGGTAAACAGAAGCACCCACGACTAGCCAATTACTCTAAGTCTCACAATATGATAGGTGGCAAGCTTTGTTCCTTCGTAGCACATAATATAGTAAAGATCATATGAGTGAATAGATATAACATTTTTTTAATGATAAAACATAGAACCAACACACGGCTCTTCTAATGCTAAGAGACTTGTGAGTTGTGGCCTAAAGATTTACATTTTGTGGGAGCGATGAAGTCCTGTTTTGTGTTGGGCCTGATTTTTAAATCTACATCGAATGGAATAGGCAATTATCATGCAACACTCTAGTATCAATGGTATTTATATATTAATACGTGATGCCAAAACTTTGGACCCTTTTTATGAAAATTGCGCGGACGCGGGATCATAAAATTTGGCACGCTTATAGTTTATGTGTAGGAAAAGTGCAGAACGCTAACATTTCTCAATAATAATGCTTGTAAAGTACATTAATCAATAAACAATACATTTAATACTCTACCATGCATTTGACACAC
The DNA here is from genome assembly GCA_002245505.1 of Calephelis nemesis. Taxonomy (NCBI): domain Eukaryota; kingdom Metazoa; phylum Arthropoda; class Insecta; order Lepidoptera; family Riodinidae; genus Calephelis; species Calephelis nemesis. The sequence continues at coordinate 51,909 of NJDD01002182.1, read as the reverse complement.
ACCAACAAATATATTGATAATAAAAAATCATAGATGGCGCACCTTACAGTTTGGAAACAAAGTAGTTGGTCTCGAGAAATGAAGATGACGTTCTTATCGTTATGGTCGAATTTTGACCAATGGGCGACCACTAGTTCTGGTAATAACCTGTTTAAACTATACTAGCTTCTTATGAGCTGCCAGGCTAGCGGACAGCTACTTTTTTATAGACGTGGTGACTTGACCACACCTTAACTCTTACCTTGAACTCTACCTGACTTGACCCTCAATGTCAAATATCAAGTTCCTAGGTCATCTGGAAAAGAAAAGAAAAGAAAAAAAGAAAAGAAAATATATTTATTTGCGGAATATGCGTGTTGAGGTTGTTACAAAATTACTTAAGCTTTCCAACATGTTCTACCACATTGTGGTGTGCAAATTGAGTACCACATTGTATGAGTAACACATTGTGGTGTGCAAATAGGAAGTAGAGTATTTGACAAGTCAGTAAGTGAATCAGTGATCTATAAATTATTTGGGTCTTTAAAGGTTATTAAATCAATAACCGCTAAATGCTTTTACCGCAATTAAGAAATTTTGTAAAACTTGGAGTTTTAAAGGAAAGTAAAGTAAAGTACCTTCACGTCCATCTCCCCGAAGAAGTAGGCAGAGGCACAACCAGGGCACCCATGACTAGCCAACGACACTAAGTGTTTTGGAGTTTTAATATGTACCTAATTTTAATTTCTGAATAGTAGGGTTACTCTTGAATTTCAATTTCATGCAAATTGAAAATTGGAATCGGACATGTCATTTTAGATACTCTTGAACACAACAGTAGTTAATAATTAACGTTTAGTTATGGATTAACAGTACATTTTTATATAGAATTTGTCGATTTTTAATGGAGCTAAATGTTTACTATGTGCTAGTATTGTGTTCACTAGTAGTTAAAATGATATAACCAAATCCAATTTTCAATTTGCATGAAAGCGACTTTTAAGAGTAACCCTACAGGTCAAAGCTGCTCGAAGTAGAGTCTTAAAAATAACCTTAAATTTTAACCGTCGTATTAATAAACACGGACTAACGTAGGTCTAGAATTAAGTTGATATTAAAAGTATCATCACGCCCATATCCCGGAAGGGCTACAATGAGATAGGTGGTGAGCCTATCGCCAACCGGGCACATATCCGATCCCAAGCAACGTTGTTTTTATTAAAAAAAAGTATCTTCACGCCCACATCCCCGAAGAGGTGGGCAGAGGCACAATCAGGGCACCCACAACTAGCCGAAGACACTAAGTCCCACAATGTGATAGGTGGCAAGCCTATCGCCAACCGGGCACGTTTCCAATCCCGACCAACATTTTTTTTTTAATTATAAAATTGGAAAAATCTAATTTTCTTTTTATTGGCCGACCCGGGATTCGAACCCGAGACCTCATGCAGTCAAGTCCAACACCCGGACCGCTCGACCACGGAGGCGACTAATGTTTTTATTAGAAAATATAAAATACCACTTATCAATTTTTTGTTGCCAAGTCCAATAAAGGACTGCTAGACCACAGAGGCGATTGATAGGTAATAGTTGATGTTAGTCTGTATCACTTTGTAATAAAGACTATAATACCAGGTTGAACCTTGGAGTACTTTACTCCGTGTTTCTTAATAAGACGGTAACACATTAGTATTCATAAGGTACAGCAGCTTAAACATATTATCAGTTAATATTTTTAAAATTAAATTAAAAAAATGTTTAATTTAGTTTGAATTCTTAATTAATAAAGAAAAGTTAATTGGATCTTATATGAAAGGAAAAATGTAATAGTTTAATACCGCCCGGGCGGAAATGCGAGCAGATAATTAATATTTTTGCATACTGAATGGCGCTTTTGATTTTATGCATGCACGATTCTGAAGTGTGTTCTTTTACGATTTTAATCTGATTTTGTAGTACAATGTGTTGTTATTGAAAACTTGATAAATAACAGATATTTTTTCAAATTTGCACATAAAAATTGTATTAGCTACACAAATGCGAAAGTTTGTGAGTATGTATGTATGGATGTTTGTTACTCTTTCACGCTCGAATTACTAAACGGATTTGTCTCAAATTTAAAACACAGATAGATTGTGACCTGGATTTACATATAGGCTACATTTAATCTCGACCGTAAAAGGGGTTCCTATGAAAATGCGGGAGAAACCGCAGGCAACAGCTAATATTACATACAATACAACCTTTGCAATAGAACATTAGAAACGTAAAACAGGAATTGTAATTTAGTTTATCAGTTTAGTTTTATTATTAAATAAAAAACAAGCGGAACATGACTGCAATTATGACAGCAGGAGTATGTAAGTTAGTGGGTCCCTTGCAGGGCAAGTAGGTGCACAGCGCTTGACCACTAGCAGTCTAGTTGGTAAAGACCAATGTAACCTATCCTGGTCTGCCTAATAGGTTAGGCGTCTATTCTACATAGACCCGAAGCCACAAGCGATATAATTTTAAGATCAGTTCATTAATACTGGCAACACAAGGTTTTGTGATAGGTCTTGACTCAACTAGTTTCTTCACACCTATTCCTGTCGTAATGGAGTAACTGCTCGACACTGTTGTGTTCCGGTTTGTGGTAGGGTAGCCGGTAAACTTAATTACGAAAAATTACCCAAACTTCAGGTTGGCAACCCATAGTTACCATATTATTGCCATACCCATAGTTACTATAGTATTTATAGGCAACGTGTATTTCTAATCGTAATAAGTTCTGTTTGTTTGATTTACGGTCCTTATAATATTATAAATGCTAAAGTTTTTGTGTTTGTTAGTTACTCTTTCACGCTAAAATTGCTGAATCAATTTTCATAAAATTTTGGTACACACGTAGATGGACGTGGATTAACACATTTTTATCCCAAAACATGTTCTTGTGGGACCATTAAACACGCGCAATGATGTGGGCAACAGCTATAAAACCTATAAACCGATAAACAGAAAAAATATTAAACATGTTGGGTTTGGAAAATTCCAGTAACCTATCTTAAACATTGTTCCGGGAATATATTTGCTTGTTCCTGTATATTACAAACATAGTACAAAGACACCACAGGTAAGAACGTTTTTAATGAAATGTAAAATTATTTTACCTAATGTAGTAAAGTACCACCAAATACTTAATTCGTACATCATAAAGAAGAAGAATACTCATCTCGGTAGCACGGTCATGTTAATGCGGGCTCTTAGAGCTTAAGTTTTTATAGAGTGCACACAGCTAAGTTTTAAATAACAACTTACACTCTTTAATATGGTCGGCAACGAAAATCGAGTGCCAAATGCCACGATTGCTACAGACCCGACGTAATACTAATAAATTTGTATTAGATAAATAAAAAAAGACAAGCCCGCTGAGTTTCTTGCCGGATCTTCTCAGTGTGTGGCCGCGTTCAGATCCGGTGGTATTATATTTTAGACTCATCACAAGTGCCTCCTATTCAGTCCCGACTAGTTTCCTCCATATTTATTAGGCTTTTCATGCAAACGCGCAGGTTATTTCTCGGTCGAGATGATTTCGAAGACTTTCGGATAAAACGCGAACGATTCGATCATTGTATGTCATGTATGTATGGTCAGCAAATAAGTCTACCGGTCTCTTGATGATAAGAAAACGCTGTGACCTATATTACATATGCGCTGCGGTCCTGCGGCCCAGATGCTCGGTCTATTGTGCAAATCTACCAAATAATCATTAAGGCGGCAGGAATAGGCAAGGCGTTGGATCCCTACCCGGACAAGTTTTAGCACAGCACTATTCTACCAGTGGTCTTGCTTGTCCTGACTTTTATTTTAACCCGTGCTCACCTCCTTCAAACAGCCTGGCTTTGTTCATCCATCATCTGTCGTTCTTTCCGCACGATCGAACGAAGCGTGCCAATTCACATTTTCTTTCAATCCCACTCTTATTCGAATCTCTCTTTTGCTCATGCAGTCAGCAACCGTTACACCACAGATTTTCAATGGCGTTCTCATGTTGATTTCATTTATTATACTTTCATGCTTTTTCTGGCATATCCAACTTCCATTAATAACGTTGGGATCATGTTATGCAAAGCGAACACTCAAACTCAATACCTGGCTTTGACCTAGATTACCCAATAATCCAATCACACTGTTTCCTTCAGATACTCTCCTTTCTAATTCCACGATATTCCTTCCATCCCTGCTAACAGCTCTACCAAAATTTACAATGTCATTCACTTTATCTAGTATTGTATCATCAACCAAAATTCTTATTTTTTAAAATTAAAATACGGATAAACGTTAAATAAAAGCAAAAATATAAATAAAATACAACTTAACATTTAATGCAATCCTTTAATGTCATGTAAAATAGTTTTTTTCTTCAAATTTTTAGCCCAAGCCCAAGTAACAATTGAGTTTAATGGACACAGAATGCCACGAAGAATTATGTTTAACCTTCGTACCATTAACGTATTAAGTTAATTTATGTATTAAATTTTAAAAGTACGTTATTTAAGAGGTCTCCATTTCACTGCACTGTTACTAGGATAGCACTGACTAGCAAATCTATTCCACGGTTGGAATTATAGTTTAAAACCATCCTTATCATCCTTGTTATTAAATGTATTTTTCCCCCGTGTTGGTCCGGGCTCCTTTGTAGAATAGACCATCTGCCTTCCTTTGCCAGGCAGCTCGTAAAAGGCGAGCATAGGCTTGCCTTCACTAACACCGTGACATCTGACTAGGTGGTAGAGTTTCGCAGCGACTCACCCGGATTGGTACCACCGCCTTACCTATTCCTGCCGCCATAACGTCATGACGTGTTCCGGTTCGGAGGGTAAGGTAGCCGGTAAACTTACTTTTGCTCGAGGCCTAACATCCCGGATTGTGGTTGGCAACGCACCATTACCACCTTTGGTGTCTCTAGGCGGCGGGAATTTCTTACCATCAGGAAATCTGTCTGCTTGTTTGCCTTCCAATGTATTAAAAAAAAAATTCAACCATATATGATCACACTAGCATCTCATACCAAGCACTGGAGTTGCTCAGGGTGAAATGACATTGAGGCTAGACGACAAATTGTTTGGTCTTGGCTGTCACTAATTCCTCTTATAAAAACTTTTCTCTTGTTCGGCCTTGATTATAGGCGTAACTGAAATATCGGCAGAAAAAAAATCGTCAAGGTCTTGTGTGTGCCTAATGACGGTAATTATAATATTCACGAATATGAGTGTATGAGATTCTTAATTGCAGTAAAGTAAATGTCAAAGCGTACATTACAACGCGAATGGTCGAACTCAAAGACGTCACTTAAAATATTATCTGTCATCAAGTCATAATTTTATATGAAAAATGTCGACTTATTGACTGATTAAAAGACAACTAACACCTGTGAGTATGGATTTAATACAGCTTAATTAGGGAGTCAAATTTTAAGTATTAGATGAAGAAACAAGAAGAAAAGAAAGAAAAAGAAAAATACAGAATATTGAATGGTAATGTTTATCTACTATTCGGAACTAGATGGACAACTGCTTAGTTTCAAAGGTGTGCAGTGAAGTGAAATATGACAAATAATTTCTAGTGCAATCAGAGTAACAGTCTGTAAAGTTCCCATAACCCAAACCAGCCATTAAAGTCAAACAATCCAAGTTTGAAACAAATTGAACCTTGAAGTTCAATTTAAAAAATATAAGCAGAAGCTGCACCTATTAATGACCATTATCTTGATATGAAATACTGAAATATCCATGAAATTTTTTCACAAGTTAAATCTGACCCCAAGATCTATCTACACAATCGTAAGACTTTATACTTGACTTATGAACTAATTTGCTACGACATTTGTTTAACTATCGAATTACAATACTGTTAACAAATGTACTAGCTTGGATATCTTCAGTGAATCCCTACCTTCTATCAAAAGCAGTTTTAAAAAACAGTTTTATTAGATGATATTAAAATTTTATTTAGGATTAGGAACGGTAACAAACTAAACCAGTCGCTGCTTCGATTACTTTTATATGTTTTCATTTTTTTGCTTTCCATTTATTTAGCATGCTGTGTTTACATTCTGAAGAGGTCAACTTAATTTATTTTTATTTCATTTTTCGAGTGGCTAGCGTACACTCCTAACTACATCGACCAACCGAGAGGTTCGGGTTCGATTCCCGAAGGGGGCAGGCATTTGTGTGATAAACATTTAGATGTCTGCGTTTCCGGGTCTGGGTGATTATTAAATTTATTCTGGTATCTATTTAAGTATTTCTATGTATTAGTATCCCATAACACAAGCATATAATTTGCTTACTTTGGGATTAGATTCAATTTGTTTGATTTGTGTGTGATTTAAAAGTTGTATCTCAGTTTTGTAGACCTAATAAACAAAAAAGAAGATAAACGAATTATATGCTTGTATGGTGGGTGTTTCTCCACGATACTTATACGTATGTACCACAACGCTAACCCCTCGATAAACGACTTCGGTAATGTTATGTCAATGGCGCGCATTAATGCCCAATGAGTGCGCTAATTTTAATTAACGAAATTGAGTATGTAAGCCACGTACGTGCACATGACTGCCAACATTAAATTAGGTTAAGACAAAGTCGGTCGGAGAATACCAGATACTTTTCTTAATTTTGGGATATAGTGTTAACTTGTAAATGACTTAAAACTGAAGCTGTTAATATTTGATGCGAATGTTATCCCCCGTGTTGGTCCGGGCTCCTTTGTAGAATAGACCATCTGCCTTCCTGTGCCAGGCAGCTCGCAAAAGGCGAGAATAGACTTACCGTCACTAACACCGTGAAATTAGACTAGGTGGTAGTGTTTCGCACTCACACGGATTGGTACCACCGCCTTACCTATTCCTGCCACCATAACGTCGTGACGTGTTCCGGTTTGAAGGGTAAGGTAGCCGGTAAACTTACTTTTGCTGGAGGCCTAACATCCCGGTCTCAGGTTAGCAACGCAACATTACCACCTTTGGTGTCCCTAGGCGACGTGAATTTCTTACCATCAGAGAATCCGTCTGCTTGTTTTCCTTACATTATCATAAAAAAAACTGTAGCAGTCGTGGGACTGCCGATAGAAGTGAAAACGGAACTATTAAGTTGAGAGTAATTAAAACTATATGCAAAAAATATATGAAATTTTTTATGTTTTATTTATTAGTTACATATGATGTTAAAGGTTAAAGAAATCATGAACAAAATATAAATACAAACGGGTTGAAAAAATAATTAATATACAATTATATTGTCAGTCAGAAATAGTCGATGTATTAGTGTATACGTGTACAAAGGCTACTGCGCGTGCGCTAGTCTGGCTCTCCATAGCTATAGATATACTATTATCATTAGCATGTCGGTGACGCGAACCGAGGATTTTACCCTCTACCAAAACGCTCAACGCGCCTAAGGAAGTTTTCACTTCAAAAAAATATAACATTGATCAGTTTTGTTGTATAAGACACAAATTATTTGATCGTCAAAATATCAGGTGTACGAGTACACAACGATATACTAGTATCTGTTCAGGCCTATAGTTTTAAAGACAAACAATATAGTTTGACCGTCTCGTTAGTCAGGTTGTTAATTAAAGTTAATTATAATCATATAATATGTATTTTTTGTATTTTTTTTAGTTGTATGAGAATAGTTGACTAACTCTCATAACACAAGCATTACTTTGGTTATTTTGGGGTAAAATTCAAATTGTGTAACTTGTCCAGGGTTATATTTTTAATTTAATATAACTAACTAGAAAAATATTTTACAAATTTGACAACATCATCATGTGCAAAGGTCTTTTTAATAAAACTAGCACTACTTCAAATTACATATTTAATGCCCATTGCTTGCAAAAACACAGCTTTTCTCTTCTAAAGTGCCATAAAAGCTTTTCCTCATGTTATTCAGGGCACCTTTTCAGAATAGACCATCTGCCTTCCTGCCAGGCAGCTCGTAAAACGTGAGCATAGGCTTAACGTCACTAACACCATGACATCTGACTAGGTGGTAGAGTTATGCTGCAACTCGCCCGGATTGATGGCACCGCCTTACCTATCCCTTCCCCCCTTAACGTCATAACGAGTTCCAGTTCAGAGGGTAAGGTAGCCGATAAACTTACTTCTGCTCGAGGCCAACATCCTGGCCTCGGGTTGGCAATGCACCATTGCCACCTTTGGTGTCTCTAGGCAGAGGGAATTTCTTCCCATCAATAAATCCGTCTACTTGTTTGCCTTCCAATTTCATAAAAACAATTTTAATGAAAAATTGAGCAAAAAAATACAAGCGCATTCTCTATACGATTTTATTATCTATCTAGTGCCCTATTTTCTATTATAATTCGTCAGCCCCTGAGTACATTTATGCAACAAATTTCAAATTTAAATTCTGATTAAACCCACTGTTTTGAGGGAACTTGAATATATTACTGTCAATGTTTCTACACCCTGCTTAAACCCTTTACCAGACCAGTGTTGCAAATTAATTTACTAATAGTATTATGTACAAACTAACTGTCACGGGTTTGACCACGTTTCCAAATTTTTACCCTTGTCATTCCGAGTCCGATGAGTACAATAGATGACATGCCTTTTTTCCAGGCAGCTCATAAGAGACGAGCACTGGTTAAAATATAGAAATATAGACTGGTGCTGTGCAACCACTTGTCCGGATGAGGATCCACCGCCTTACATATTCCTGCCGCCATATTGACTCAATCGTGTTAAATAAAAGGTGATTTGACCCTGGCTACATGTTAGGAATGTGAAAGTGGCCCTTATAGCGCAACCTAAACGATTCTAATTGTGAATTTTAGGTACAGCCAATATGAATAACCTATCTACATTTGAAGATAGGCCTTATTGAGTTTTGTTTGCTAAGATGTTTTTCTTATTCATTAAAAATAGCAGTGGCTACCTGGCAGCTGGTCTAAAATAACACGATTTTTTATCTTAGATTATTCATATTGGCTTTTTTTAAATATTGGCCGTTCGAAAATAATAGTAATATTAACGAAGTAATAAAAATGTGGTTGTGGGAATTTCATTTTCGTTGCTCCTCATGAAGCTATAGACTACTGTAGGTTACAGGCCGGTACATTAGAGAAAGTCAGCAATATTTGGAAATGACACCAGTCCTTTTAAGGAGTGTAACCTCCAGTCTATAGCTTCATGGTGCTCCCACTACCGGAACTAAGAACAGAACGTTGTTTCACAGCTGGAGAGCACACAAAAGAAAGAAAGTTTATGCAAGGTGTGAGTCAGGTTACGGAAGAACGTTTCTCTTTGTAGACAGTGTGGTGTAAGTATAAGGAAAGGTATAGCCTGGTGCTATGGACGTGTCATGACGCTTCCAGGCCGCGCCCGAACTCGCACGGCGAACAACAGCCAGCTAGGGACCTCTGCTCAGGGGAGTTCTGCTGCCGCAACCGGTCGTTCACAGAAGGCAGGTTAGATGTCAGGCACAGGGATTTCGTTTTCTCCAAAAGGTGCTTTCAGCCCAAAGGGTGTTTTCAGCCCGAAGGGTGTTTTCAGCCCGATGGTTGTTTGTTCTGTTACAAGCGCAGAAAATCTGCAAAAACAGACTTCGATTTCAATAAGTAAGATATCTAGGTACACAAAAGTTAAATGCAATCCTCAATTTCCCCGAGATTTTTTCATACGAATTGGGCTTGGTAGAAATGGGTACCATTCGGAAGATCCCTCCCTAAAATAAAATTTGTTTTTAAGATAAACAAACATGAAAAATATGTTTTTTTATGTTATAGGAAGGCAAACAAGCAGACGGATTTCCTGATGGTAAGAAATTCACGCCACCTAGACACACCAGAGATGGTAATGGTGCGTTGCCAACCTGAGGTCAGGATGTTAGGCCTCGAGCAAAAGTAAGTTTACCGGCTACCTTACTCTCCGAACCGGAACACGTCATGACGCTATGGCGGCAGGAATAGGTAAGGCGGTGGTACCAATCCGGGCGAGTCGCTGCGAAACTCTACCACCTAGTAAAATATAATATAATAGTAGTAATAGTGAGTCAAACAGATAACTTCCTCCTCTTTTCAAAGTTAGTTAAAAATAATGAAAATACAGGTACATATTTAAGAGTTAAATCTTTTTAATGGAAAGTTTCTACTCTATTTATATATAATATATTAAAAAATATAATATAATGCATTTCTATAAAAAAACATAATTAATTGAATATTTCCTGATGCAAACATATGTGTGAAGAAAATATTTCTTATGTTTGAGTCTAGGTTTTTAGTAAACGTATTCCGGTTGAGTATTTCTGTTGATAAATATCATTGATTAACACCCATAAAAGTCATAAAATAAGGATGACTTAATCGTACCTGACGTCTAAACTATGGCGTTACAATATGACATATATATGAAAAACACCCTTAATTTTTTAAGGTTAAAAAAAAACACAAAATATCTCAAAAACAGTTTTCCATTTATTTTTGTTTTTGAAGCTCTTTACTATTGATTCATTTCGCATATGAAATCATTTCGTGGTGATAGATTATAATTATAAATCATTCACGTTTTTCTAGTTTTCAACTGTAATTCAGTTCAATTACTAAGTATATACACATTAAATTATTACACACTTATTATGTTATTTTTTATGATATTGGAAGGCAAACAAGCAGACGGATTTCCCGATGGTAAGAAATTCACGCCGCCTAGAGACACCAAAGGTGGTAATGGTGCGTTGCCAACCTGGGGCCGGGATGTTAGGCCTCGAGCAAAAGTAAGTTTACCGGCTACCTTACCCTCCGAACCGGAACACGTTATGACGTTATGGCGGCAGGAATAGGTAAGGCGGTGGTACCCATCCGGGCGAATCGCTGCTAAACTCTACGACCTAGTCAGAATTCACGGTGTTAGTGACGGTGAGCCTTTGCTCGCCTTTTACGAGCTCCCTGGCAAGGAAGGCAGATGGTCTATTCTACAAAGAAGCCCGGACCAACACGGAAAAAACATTTACACATTATTTGTATTGTTGTCACATTATTTTTCCTTGTAGTCTTAACTACACTTGCAAGTTAAAAGCAACATAGAATTCTATTGAATGATCGGTCTGAATCAATATTCGATGCGGACGAGACTTTTCGAGCCGGCTAGACAGACGACCCTTTTTGACGTCGAACTATGAAGTCTGACAGACAGATAAGAGTAACGTAGTCGTTGACAAATGTTCTATTTTTGTACTAACTCTCTGAGGAAATCGAAATGATTATCACACAAATGCCTGCCCCGTCGAGAATCGAACCCGAGCCTAGCGGTTGGTCGATTTAGTTTGGCGTGTATGCTAGCCACTCCACCGACGAGGTGGTCAAAAAAAAAGGTTTTTAAAGAGTAATCCTACAGTTGTGCCATAAGTCGATAACTAATGATGTGATCGAGTTGGTCCACGGCAGTTGGACAATAGCATTTAGGGTGTATAAAGATAAAGGCTGAAAATAAGCACGCTCGTTTCATTTCCAACACACAAAAACCCTACCGAATAATACAGGAAAATAATTGAGAATATTAAACAAACATCTTACCATAACTTCAGACTTATTAATGTTGACACTCGAATTTCTGCAAACAAAATACAAGGCAAAATTAATTTCGTTTAAGATTACATTGACAAATTATCCTAAGTATTGAAACGAGCGAACAACATACAAAGCCCGCGCTTTTCGCTAATTACCTATTAATTATTTCTCTGTGAAAGGGCACTGTTTGTTGACTTATGTGTAGTATAAGGGCACGTTCACACAAATCCGAAAATCTTGAAATTTCTTCCGAAACAAAATATGTTAATTTGCTGGCCTGCTAGATGTGTCTTTTGACTTGTCAATAATAATTAATTTGTTTCGTAATAATTGACTCTTTTGCAATCCTACCAGTCCTATTAATAGTAAAAATTCAAAATTGTTTGTTTGTTATTCCTTCATGCGAATACCGTTGAACCGATATTTATGAAATTTGGCATACTCATAGAAAGTAACTTGGATTAAGCACATAGGATAGTTTTCATACCGAAAAATATTTCTGTGAGACCATTAACCACGCGATCAACGCTGCGGGCAACAGCTAGTGCTAGTGTATTAATTAAAAAAAACGCTATTGGCTCTACGTGTGGATTATAAGGGTCCATACACAATGTAAAATGATGAGCCAGTTTGCAAAAAATGTGTGTAGCTTAAGATTTTAATAGTAGCAAACTATATCTGGATGTTCTCACAATAGCAAAGGCAAACAGAATGGATTCTATGGAGAATCCGATTAAAAAAAATGCACATCTTTTAAGGCAATGAAAATCATGAATAACACCTATTCCTGTTTCAATTGTTTTGTAGAGAAACTATGAAACATAATTTTGCAAGACCGAAAACGCTAACTTATTGCACATTGCTGTCTATCAAATTTACAAAACAAAATTTTCAATTTCGTTACTTAGGAGCTACAATTTGGAAAGACTTAGAAAATAATATTATTAGAGACCGCACAATCTTATTTAGCAATTTGAGTAAAAAGTAGTTTGAATCTCCTACCCCTAGTCAAAGTCCACTCTAGCGCACCACACAAAAAAATGAACTTACTTTCACATTTATAACATAAGTACACCACGCACCCAGACAATCAGAATGTGAGTCTTGAGCCGCCCTTACCAGCACCTCATACCAGACCCTGTTAACTTTGATACTAGAGTAATAACCCCCTTAAAAGGGGTTCTAGACAGTTATAAAGTCTTTGAAGCTACTTCGAAGATTTCAATAAATTATATAACATTTTGATGCAATGCTGAATCTTTATTGATTACGTAATGCCCGAAATGCAATTCTATTATTTTCAATGTACTCGTACATGAAAGTTTCTAAAATATAAGAAATTATAGCGTAATTTCACTCATTTTGGATCCAAAAAATTAAATAATTAAAAAAAATTTTGGATGACGTTGCAATGTGTTGAAAAATTAACATATCTTCATCTTGTCATTGTATATTTTTTAGATAATCATGTATGTTTATAGAAATCATTTATGTTGTAGAGTTTGTAAAATACGCACTAAGGCTACCGACGTACTGTACTATTTGCTGTGATAAGGACTTTTACACGATGCGTTTTGCAGATTCACCGCTTTATGGAAAGCTACCTGTGGTTTAATACAAAGTTTCTCTTATGTATGTATGTATGTCGTCTTTGGCGTTTTGCAAATGCACCCGTTTATAATAAAATCTAACATATCATTGTAAAAACAATGTAAAAAGATCTTAGGTATTACGCAATTCTAACGTAATAAGTAATGTAGCTAAGAATCATCTCGATTACGTCAGCTTTCAAACTAAAAATTTGCATCGAAATCGGTCAATCAATTTAGAAGGTTATGATGCCGCCGATTACGACAGATACCTTAGACTTATTACACCCCTCCTTTTAGGTTGAGAATTAAAATACAATAATTTAGCAAATCATCGCTTATTTATGCTTCGGTGTTTTATAACACCACCACATTTTTAACCGCCAACACAAAACGAGGGGTGTTATAAGTTTGACGGATCTGTGTGTTTTTGTGTGTGTAAGTGAAATCGTAGCTCTTCAGCGGCTGGACGAATTTTGATGCGGTTCTTTTCATTTCAATGCTGACGTTACATAAAGGTTTGTTCGGGGGTTCATTGAATATTTTTATTTGTAATTTATTAAGATTATATAAAACCACTTATCAATATATAAAAACGAGTATCTCACCAATCATTGAACGTAAAAGACTTGTATTAAGACCTTTGACGTTTGGCAACTTCATCGTGTTTTCCCCGACAGGGCTGTGAGTCTACGATATTGAGCTTTTTGGGGCTCAATTTGTAAGTAACTAGCGGCCCGCCGCCTTTGCACGGTTATAAAATGTTCATATAAACCATTCTCTTCAATTACTTTATCTATTTTAAAAACACATCTAAATATGTTGCGTATTTTTAAAGATTTAAGCATACAAAGGGACATAGGAACAGAGTTTGTGGCACAGTTTATAAGATACTAGCGGCCTGCCCCAACTTTGCACGGCTATAAAATATATATATATATATATAAACCTTCCTCTTCAATCACTTTATCTATTTATAAAAAAAAACCGCATCCAAAAAAAGATTTAAGGGACTTAGGGAAAGAGGAAGCGACTTTGTTTCATACTATGTAGTGATTAACTTGTTTCGTTTTATTTTTGATTAGTAAGGTTACTCTTGAGTCTTGATACGAGTATCATGTGAATTGGAATTTAGAATCGTTTATGCAATTTAAGGTAGTTTTGAATATAGTACTAGAGGATTATTAACATTTAGTTGTCACCTCTGTGGTCTTGAAATATTTACAATCAATTAAGTGACGTTTCTTGTTTAATTTTTTGTTTTTATTTGTTTGTAACTTTGTTACACGATCACTAGGTCAATAGTCGACCAATTTTGACGGTTCTTTTTAGAAAAGTCTGTCATAATTTCGAAATGGTCCCATATTAATATTATGATCCGACTAGTAGTTTTTGAGTTATCATTTTTACATTGTTAAGCGATTATTTTTATACTATTTAAACAAATAACCTCATCAAACGAACGAAATAGACGAAAATTTATTAATTATCTCAAATACTACTAGTAAGATTTTGATAATATTAGAAACTTTTACAATAGTCAATAGTCAAATATTGTTATTCAATGAAGGATAACATTGATCTCTCATTGAACGTCATTATTTTTAACATATTTGATATTTTCCATCGTCGGCGCTTGGTAAAACTTCCAAATATTCATATTTTTAAATGAAGCAACACTTGTACTGTTTTACGTATCACTTATACTTTATTATTTTATAAATAGCCTACCGGTTTCGCTTTTTACAGCATCATCAGGGCTAGAACTTAAATTACTAAACAATATTTATTATTGTTTTCTCAAATTGGATTAATTTCCCGATTCAGTCGGGAAAAAATCAATAGCTTGCAACCCCATTGTATAACGCATTTAATTTTTTTTATATCTACCCACTATGAAATGAATTTATGTTTATTATTCAAAAATATTGTTCAGTAATTTAAGTTCTAGCCCTGATGATGCTGTAAAAAGCGAAACAGGTAGGCCATTTATAAAATAATAAAGTATAAGTGATACGTAAAACAGTACAAGTGTTTCTTCATTTAAAAATATGATTATTTTTAACATAATTTCGGAATAATTTGTCATCTTATACAAAAAAATTATCAAATCCTAGTGGATTTGATAGTAGCTAATGAAACAGTAGGAGTCGGTTTTTGCAGTTTTATTGCGCTTAATTATTTCAAATTTATTTTATGCATATAAACTTTAATTTGTAATTATTATGTTATTTTACAGTAAAAACCTACACTTGTCCATAAAAACATGATGGAATATTGCTTCTAAAATGTTAACTAGCTTTTGCTGCTATATAATTGTTAGTAGAATATTTAAGGCTTTTGCTCAGCACTTGCACCACACACAATGCTCTAGTTTCTGAATCTACAACGACAAGGTTTTCTCTCGCCTAGGTATCACTAGCGTCGTATAACCACTAACATCGCTGTAAATAAGAAAAGCATCAATCTTTTGATGCCGTAACAAAATCAGTTTAACGTCATTAAGTAGACGTTGTTTCGCTTAAAGTAAGTTAAATCGTAGTTTGAGATTTACATTTTACATATTCTGTATATTCTTACGTCGGCACTTGGTGGAATTTCATTTTTTAGCTTACATCCTCATACACACTTTTCTAAAAATAAATTTTAATCATTAATTATTGTATGAGTGGTTTGGCCACTTCATAAAGTTCACTTTTTACCCGACGACGGTACCAAGAGCTTCGTATTATTTTAAAATGTCATTTAAAATAATAAGTAAAAGTTTGTATTATTAAAAAAAAGACTATAAAATAACATGAAAGTGAATTGATTTTTTGTTTCTATGTAATTTGAATATTTTAGCAGCCAGAAGTGCTAATCATATGTACAGTGACGCCGAATTCACACGCCCTGTAATTTTACTTTCATAAAGAAACTAAAGTAGTTCTTACACACACATATATATCTGCTGATAATTACTTTTAAGTCAAAATTTATTTCATAGAAATATTAACCAAAGACTACTACAGTATTTTAATATTAACATAGTAAGATAGAACTTATAATTGCTATTAATTTAAAAAAAGTTTATTATAGATTCAGTTACAAAGCATATCCATAGATCAAAAGAAACTACTCGAGCACAGGCTTAGCACAGTTAGTCGAAAAAAGGAATTAAAGTTATGTTAAAAGAGTATTTTGAGGTAAATCTAGCTGATTTTGTACAAATATAAAAATAGTAAAAAGCATGATATACCCCAAATCAAGTTATGTTTTTTTTGTACAAGAGGAAACAAGCTAGTAGGTCACCTGATGGAAAGTGATCACTGCTGCCTACGGACATCCACGACATTAAGAGTATCACGTATGTTATCTTTAATTACCTTTATACGATAATCCTTTGTGGTTCGAAGCTATTGAAGTACATAAGCCATTTCCAATCAAGCAGCTCGTAAATGTCCAGCTTGAGTTTGTATTCCATTAGCACCTTCACCGTTTTGCGATGATTTTCCAAGATTTGTGCCTCCATCTGTACTATTTCTGACATAACGTTAATACTTGCCACTAGAGTACTAACATAGACAATGAAAATATAAAGTGAAAATAGACAGTGGCACAATGATTACCGTATATTAATTTTAATAATAATATTAATACCGAGATAAAACATGAAGCTATTGCCTCTATGGTCTAACAGTCTGGCGTCGGACTACACTTCTTAAGGTCCCGGGTAATAAAATTGCCCGGGATTGGATATGTGCCCGGTTGGCGATGGGCTTGCTACCTGTCACATTGTGGGCCTGAGTGTCTTCGGCTAGTCGTGGGTGCCCTGGTTGTGTGTCTGCCTACTCCTTCGGGGATAAGAGCGTGATGATACTCAACATTAACTATGACGAAATGTACAGTTTCAATTAATACTTATGGATTGTAATATTCTAATGAAAATTAGAACTGGATTAACATATTTTTTTGAATTTATTCAATTCAGGAACTTATTTCATGTTTTACACTTTCAAAATCACTTTCACTTTTCCTTTGATTATTTTTAACAAATGTGTAAAAAAACACTATTTTTATAGTCTTTCTATAATATTAAATTTTACAAAAAAATGTATGATGCAGTTATTTGACATACTCCCCTTAAGTTGCCTCTACAAGGTGGCGCTAGTGTCGTGCACGTTCCGAATCCTCTGTTGTCCAAAGCCATTGAAGTACGTAAGCCATTTCCAATCAAGCAACTCGTAAATGTCTAGCTTGAGTTTGTATTCCATTAGCACCTTCACCGTAACTAGGTCGCTGAGTTTTGCGATGATTTTCCAAGATTTGTGCCTCCATCCTTATCACTTCATACTATAAAATAAAGTTGCTTCCTCTGTCCCTATGCCCCTTTGTATGCTTAAATCTTTAAAACTACTCAACGGATTTTGATGCGGTTTTTGTTTATAGATAAAGTGATTGAAGAGGAAGGTTTTGGTTGGTTGGTTGGTTCCATAACTGTGCAAAGAATGGGCGGGCCGCTGGTAATATGATAAAAAGTTTGTGAGGATGTGTGTATGGTTGTTAGTTACTCTTTCACACTTGAATGGCTTAACGGATTTGTCTGAAATTTGGAAGACATAATAATATAAATTGTGACTTGGATTAATATATAGGCTACTTTTAATCGCGATCGTACAACGGGTCAATGCAAAAACGCGGGCAAAGCCGCAGGCAACAGCTAGTCTGTACTTTTTCTGATATAGCATCAATTATCGAAACTACAGTACACAAATAGATAGTGAAAACGGACATTCCCCTCTCTCGGACCGGTATAAACGGTATACCGAGAAAAAAAACTGTAGTTATCTCATCACAAAAAAAAATTAAAATTTGTGTTTTCAAGTTTCTATTAAAAACTAGCTGTCCCGGCGAACTTCGTACCGCCCGCTCAGTTTGTATGGGAAAAAATAAAATGTATTTCCGAACATATGATGTTTGAATTTAATTAAGTAACCATGTTTCCGAACAAACGATGCTCTTTCAATATAGTCCTACTAATATCTAATCTGTGCTACAGTCTATTGCTGTGAATGACATTGACATTCGTTACGCGCGTTTTTTAAAATATGCAAAATTTAACTCTTATGCTCGGAATGCGTATACATGTATACGTTTCATTACCTAATTGTATATTTTTCAATATTTCTGAGATATTTTTTTAGTATTTTTTTTCCGTAAGAACCTTCTCCTAATAATAACAAATGCAACAAAAAAATAATTAGTGAAATCGGTCCAGCCATTCACGCGTGATGCCGTGACCAAGAAAAACGGGTTTCATTTTTATATACATAGATGAAGTTGACTGGAATTGGATATGTGCCCGGTTGGCGATAGGCTTGCCACCTATCACATTATGGGACTTAGTCTTCAGCTAGTCGTGAGTGCCCTGCGGGTGCGGGGCTATTCAGTATCATTTTAATTATGTAGACAAATAGATGCCAAATGACGTGTTTTGTATTTGCTATCTACATTGTATTGCTGTTGGTCACTGGAGATACCAAATATATAACACTTCATTTGTGAGCTATTTGATATGAAATTTACCCAGTGATCGTCATTAAAAATACACTGAATGGCCTCGTGATCGTGCCTTTGCCTACCTCCTCTGTGATATGGGCTTGATGATACTTAAAACATGAAGGTACACTAGTCACAAATATATTTTAATTATATCAAACACATATAAATGTATTTTAATATTGTAAGAAGCAGTTTGAAACACCTGAACCTCAGATAGTACTGTAACGTTACGATACGAGCTTGTATCATGTTACAACTGATATCACGACAATAGTAATAATTAAGACAAAGTTAGTGCTTGGGATGAGTCGTCTCAAAAATTCTATCAACTAGAAGCGATTACAAAAAGTATCTTCACGCCCAATATCCTCAAAGAGGGACGCTGTGGCACAATCAAGGCACCCACGACTAACTTTAGAGATTAATTCCCACAATGTAATATGTAGCAAGACTATCGCCAACTAGTCATATGTCCAATAACCTTATTTTTATTAGAAAATTGAAATTACATGTACATTGGCGCTAGTCGGCTAGTCTTGGAAGCTTCTGCCTGCCCCTTCGGGATATGGGCGTGAAGAAATTTTACTTTAGATATTATGTTTTTTTATTTCCCGAACCGGGGACC
The DNA here is from genome assembly GCA_002245505.1 of Calephelis nemesis. Lineage (NCBI taxonomy): Eukaryota > Metazoa > Arthropoda > Insecta > Lepidoptera > Riodinidae > Calephelis > Calephelis nemesis. The sequence continues at coordinate 32,595 of NJDD01002182.1, read as the reverse complement.
AAACCCAGGATCGCAACAACTCAAGTCCGACGCTTGACCACAGACGCGATCAATAGAAGCGATTATACACTCAAAAAAACTATAAATAGTAAGAAAATATGAAGAATATCAAAAATAACTTTAGCTATATCTCAATAAAGTTTTTACATAATAACTTTCTCGTACGCAACGCTCAAACAATTCTTTATAAATACATTCTTTGAACTTTCTCAAAACACTCGACTTATATAAAAGGCTTTTCGGAACAAAGGAGAATATTTAAAATAAACGAATACACCACAATGATAGCTTAGTTACCACGTCTTCGATTAACCCTTTCGTAAACCACGCCAACCTTTGTAATGCGTGCAATCGCGTCTGGTCTCAGAGACCAAGAACCCCTATTAAGTCATTTTAATTAACTTGATAGTCGACTTTGAATTATTTCTTCATTTATTTTATTAAAATCGTAAAAGGAACTTTTGTGTTCAGTTATAAAATTTAGACTAACAATGTGTTTTGTTACTATGTTACTATATACTATAAAATTCAGAACAAAGCAAGTCATATTTCTGAGATAGTAAATAAAAATACCTAAAAATATGATATTTGAAATTCTGTGGTATTTATTAGGTGTTTCATTTAAAAAAAAACGAAGTTTTAAAAAAGCTTTCATACGAAGAGAGAACACAAATTTGCTTATAATAAAATATAGTTAAGTATACAAATTGCCAATATTATTCTTGTATCATACGACGGTGGTTTCCATAGTCTCCGAAACCATCGTGTTTGTATGAAAAGAATAATTAATGAGTGTATAGAAAAGCAGATTTGTAGAAATCGTGACACTTCTTTCTCGACACTCTGCAGGGAAATTTTAATAAAAGGGTGTAAAGTCTTAAACGGTAATACATTTTAACAAATATTGCCAATTGTAATATCTACTTTTCTTAATAACAACGGACTGTTGATTTTGTATTTTGTAAGCTCTTGGTAAGTGTTAGACTCGCTTTTCATAATTCTGTGCTTATCCCAAAGTTGTTGTATGGAAGCGAGAGTTAAGTATTTCAGATGATATAAGAGAGTAGGGTAGGAAAATCTGTGGTGTTACGATTGCTGACCGCATTCGTAACAGTGAGATCCGAGAAAAAGTGGGATTCAAAGAAAGTGTTAGTGTTAATGAGACAGAACATGCTCTGCTAATTCGGATATGATGAAAGAATGACTGATGAAAGATTGACAAGGCAGATAATGAATAATGACCACGGTTGACATTCCTCTAATCTCCAATTCCTCCCTCCTCCTTTCTCCTCCTTTCCTCTAAGTAGGTGTTAAGCCAAGCAGGTCTGCCAGGATCGTGAGGTTTAGCACTCGATACTACTGCCTACATCGCAAGGGCCTTGGCGTGAATGTATATATATGTATGTACGATTACAAAAATATATTACATCATTTATAGCAGTTCGCAAAAATGCTTCACTTATTGTCAAACTATGTCGTATCTAGTACGAGTCATGACGTCATCAACCTGCGAATGCGACTGCGGTCAGTGGGGACGAAATCAGAAGATATTTGATTTGCTTACTTTATAGCCATGTATATCTTGTATTTGTATTACAGAAGGCTTGGACGAGGTGGGGATTTTGCTACGTGACCGAACTGAAAAAATATGATCGTAAAAACCGTAAGAAAAACCGTGGAATAAACCCGTTAAATGAGACGAGCGAAGGCACCAACATTAAATTCTATTTTGAATTTTCAAATTCTTCATAGACAGAGAGTGTTGTCGATTCCATGTCGTTTCTCAAATTTTAAATGTCACCTTGTGTAAATATATATAACTAAACTAGGGCTATGGGCTTCATTTATTATTTGTACAATAGCATACCATATCATTATCATATCACTAAAATCGCAGTCGCAGTTTTATAATTGTTGTATATCCCTATATACAACAATTATGAAACTGCGACTGCGATTTCATACGCTCATACGCTCATGGTATGGTTCATACGCTCTTGGAGTTCCCATGCAAATTTCTTATGATTGAGACCATCGCAAAAGGAACCATTAAAATCTGTTTTGTATCACCTAAGTGAACCAGTATCAAATATGCAAGAAAAAAACCTACAATCAAATTGATAAACTTTTTTTAGAGTCGGTTAAAAATAACGAAACCAATGATGTTCTCGCAACTTGAAATAAAAATGTAAGTGTACGGTCGTACAGATCAACGCTTAGATGTTAGAGGGTTATTCACATTTTGGTAGCTATTAGACATATTAAAAAGTAAAGAACGTATTAAAAAGACGGCGTAGGGTATTAAAAAGATGAGACCGTGAGTGTTGATACTGCAAAAATACTTGTCATTTTATTTTTATTTCATCATGTCGTAGAAAATGCTTTTCTTGAAAAAAGAGCATTATATTTTATTGTTGTTACTCGCGGCTTTGCTCGCGTATTAATATTATTTGTGAAAGCCCTGCACATAGATCTCCTGTTAAGTTTTTAGAAAATAAAATCTCTACTACTTACAGATGTTATCTGTATTAAAATGTATTAAAAATATCTTCATGCCCATGTCCGAGAAGAAGTAGGCAGAGGCACAACCAGAGCACCCACGACTAGCCGAAGACACTAAGTCCAACAATGTGATAGGTAGAAAGCCTATCCCCAACCGGGCATATATCCAATCACGGGCAACTATATTTTTGTTAAAAAATTAAAAATACGTATCTTTTTTTTTGTTGCCTGACCCTAATATCGAACACGAGACCTCATGAAGTCAATTCTCACGGACCGCTAAAACTCAGAGGTGAGGTAATAAAATCGGTTAAGCTTAGACATGAGGTTTATTACCCAACACTTTTGCATAGCATTTTATTGCTACGGAAGGGAAAAATTCAATTAATACTACCAACGACGGAAACTAGACCAAGCTATATGAATAGAACTCGGCTATAGTATATAATAAATAGAAACAGGTACGAATATCGGCTTAGCACAAAAGATTCACGGTGAAATAGATACATACGTGTGCTGGTATTGTGGAATATTCGGCTCAATATTAAAACAGACACCTGCTACTTCCAACGGTTTCCAGTTAAATCCTAAGCTCTAGGCTACACGTCTTGATCTGAATCGATTTTCGGATTCTGAGATGTCATTTGCAAATAACTAGAGAATTTACTACAAACAAGGCGTATACACAAATGTGTGTTTTTGAGTTTTGTTGCCATAAAGTGAAAACATGGTTGCAGTTACGTTATGATTATTAAATTTTGTGCAAATCTATATTACAGTAGACTTTCCGATTATATGAAAGAACTTCCAATCAATAAATTAAAAAAAACATGTCACTAAACCGTTGCTGAATATGTAGCAGATGAGTGCTTGGGATTAATTACTTCTAATATATATAATCTATATAATCAATATAATAATAATATATAATCTTCTAATATATATAATAAATGAAGACGGGTTTTTTTACAACATATAACTCTAGATATTCATAGTTTTTGATTCGTGACATCTCAAAAATAATGGAAACTCGACTAATACATAATTAATTATGAAAGAATAAAATCAACTATTTAAATAAAAGAAAGTCGTTTCAGTTAAACCGATTAGGCAGAAAATTGATGGAGAGGTAGCTGAGAACCGGGTGAAGGACATAGGGTCCATTTTATCCCGTACAACAGCGAGGAAACTAGGAAAAACAAAATTTTAATTTTTCCCATACAAACGTGCGGAACGAAGTTTGCCGGAACAGCTAGTTTCTTATAAATACAAAGTAGAATGTAATTATATTTTAGTTATCACCGTGATATCCTACTAGGTGGTAGAGTTTCGTAGCTACTCGTCCTTATTGGTACCACCAACTTACCCATTCCTGCCGCCATAACGTCAGTGCTTGCCGTTAACGTGTTCCAGTTCAGAGGGTAACGTCGCCGGTAAACTTATTTTTGTTTGAGGCCTAACACCCCGGCCTCAGGTTGGTAACGCACCACTACCAACTTGATGTCTCTAGACGGCGTGAATTTCTTACTATCAGGAAATCCGTCTGCTTGTTTGCCTTACATTGTCATAAAAAATACATATTTTAAAATGATAAAAAAATAAATCCACTGATTTTCTTTCTTAGTCTGGTCAAAGTAAATTAATTTGTATGGAGTAGGTTGCATTAATTGCACTTTGGGTAAAAACTTGCCGTATGGTAGATACATTAGTGGACTTAAAAATAAGTCGCAGATTATGAACTAGTACTTTTTTGTATTTGAAGAAAACCTAAAACTAATCTCGTATACTATAATTACTATTTTGCTGGTTTTGTAAAAAGTGGTGTATTTTAGAAGTATAAACCCAAAATAACATTTGAAAGTTATTTCTTTTTATGCGTAAAAAAAAAACGCATTTTTAGGTATATCTCGGAGCGCAACCCCCTAAAAGCATGGGAACTTACCTTTAGTGTATTGTAATACATTCATACTATTGTTTAAAATATACATTTACCTAAAGTTTCTAATGCAACCTTACATCTTATATTGACTGGACTATCTCCTGATCTTCTCAGTGTGGCCGCGTTCCAATCCGATAGTAGATTTTAGTATATATAAACGCCTCCACAACTCACAAGTGCCTTTTGTATGGTTTACGTGGAATAAACGATTTTCTTTCTTTCTTTACGCTAGCTGTAGTTATTCCAGAAAATTATAGCGATATATTACTAGGACGCTTTTGTATTATTGTTTCATGGCATTATCTATAAATAACAAACATTTACAGAACGTTTGTTTAATATTCGACCACTACATTTATCACGTACAAATAATATGGGGCATTTCGTGGAAAGATTTTTTTTCCCCGTGTCCGGGCTCCTTAGCGGAATAGACCATCTGCCTTCCTGCCAGGCAACTCGTAAAAGGCGAGCATAGGCTCACCGTCGCTAACACCTTGACATCTTACTAGGTGGTAGAGTTTCGCAGCGACTCGCCTGTATTGATACCACCGACTTACCTATTCCTGCCGCCATAACGTCGATGCTTGCTGTAGACGTGTTCCGGTTGGAGGGTAAGGTAGCCGGTAAACTTACTTTTGCTCGAGGTCTAACATCCCGGCCTCAGGTTGGCAACGCAAAATCACCACCTTTGGTGTCTCCAGGCGGCGAGAATTTCTTACCATCGGGAAATCCGTTTGCTTGTTTGCCTTCCAATAATATAAAAAAAAAACCCAAACAAAATACAAACACCGCTTTGATAGTCGAGTGCTTAGTGTACTCGCCTGTGTCACTAGCCCTATTAATTACTCGCGTTCGATTTCCGATAAGAGCAGACATTTTGATGATGAACTTTAATATATTTTTACTTCTGAATCTTAGCGCATAAACGATAAGTGATAAATGATTATTTATCTCTGCCTTTTTAGTCTAGTGGTTCAGTTGTCGGACTTGATTACGTGAGGCCCCGGGTTCGTTTCCCGGGTCGGGCAACTAAAATGAAATTGTTTTAATTTTCGATTTTCTAATAAAAAAAACCTTGAAACAATCCCAAATTTAATTGCGATAGGCTTGCCACCTATCACATTGTGGGACTTAGTGTCTTCAGCTAGTTGTGGGTGCCCTGGTTGTGCCTTTGCCTACCTCTTCGGGGATATGGACGTAAAGGTATTTTTTTTCTGATATGCAGAATAAGGGTAATTTCATAATGTTACAAGTATTGTACAAGTTCCAACACACCTATAACATGGTATGAAAATTTCAAAATATTCTAAAACGTACATGCAAATATCAATTATTATATCAATTTTAAATTGTTGTTATGAAAAGTGTATTACAAATTTAATTTGTTATATATTTAATTTATTTTTAAATATTCACCTATATTGTAAAATTGTGTTTCAACTAGCAATTTTTTGCCACCAAGACCCATTTTTTAAACTGTTTAAGAATTAAAGTTGCAAATTATTCTAATTTTTTACAGCCATTAAAGGGCAGCTTTATTATTAAAGAAGACTAAAATCTTTAATTAAATTAAAGAATAGGTCATTTTTTTTGCGCCGAAGGGTTACTAGGCTCGCCTAGCTCCACCGACCAACTGGAGGGTTCGAGTTTCACTGCCGATGGTTTGCGTGGTAAACATCTAAGATGTCTGCAATTCCAGAAATTATAGACCTTGGTCTAATTATATTTATATTATTAATTTTGGTACCTATTCTATATTTCTTCATACAGCAAGAATTAAGCTTACTATGTTAAATTTGTGCGGTTCGTTCAGTGGTACTTATAATGTTATTTATCATTTTAGAAGATAGGAAGTACACATTTAACTTTAGTAATTGTTCTAAAATTATTTTAAGGTTATACATTTGTAATAAGCATACTTATGCAATCACAACTCTAATTATAAGCATCAAACAACCAACATCCAGAATATACAGATTGTTTTTGGCCTACTTATTTATATAAATTAGTAGTAAATTCCTATAAATTTAGGAAACCATAAAAACTGAATTCGACGCGAAGGAAGTCGTGGGAAGAAGTTAGTATGCAAAAATATTAACGTCTCTAGATCTGGGTATTAAATGATGCAAACATTTTAAAGCAAAAAAATTGTATTTCGTGGCTCTTTATTTAGCGCAAAAGCCTCGCCATTACCAACAATTCACACAATTTGTATAACAGAGCTTCAGACATAAACAATAAATAAGTACGGAAGAGATATTTATGTTTAATCTCTACATTTCTTACTTAATTACTAAACTTACAAATTCGACAACTGAAATTGAGAGTAAGATTTTTAAAAGTATCTTAAGTAAGTAAAAGTGTGTCTCTAGGCCGTGTGAATTTCTTATCATCAGGAAATCCGTCTGCTTTTTTTATGATACCTATTGAAAGGCAAACAATAGTTACCAAATGTAAGCCTCAGCTGTTAAGAACCTTACTTATGTTTATTGGAAACGATACGGCCAAATTGTGGCAAAACTCTACCTCCTAGTCATGATCAAGGTGGTAGTAGCATATAGTGTTACGTTTGTGTTGCTAGGTGCTGCAGACTGTATTTGTCAGACGGGGAAATATGACTAGAGTTGAGGTAGATTAATCCTCAACAAATACTGAGCTTTTCCTTATTGACGGACTCATGTTATCAAGCTCTGTTTCTATATTTTACTATCGCTATTTTGTCCTTTATTTAAGTAAGTTATGTTGAGGGTTAGGTTAGGTTTTTAGTATTTTTTCTTTTCTTTGACATGTATAAGTTTTAGGCTGTCATTAAATGTTTTTTGTTTTTTCAAATTCTACCCTTGGCTCTTACAATATGCTTTTTTAGGAAAGTAGTTAGTCTATATTTTTCACTAAAATTCAGAATCAAAACTAATGTTATGATACTTTTAAACTGTAAGTTTTTTTCGCCTATATCGGATAGTCGAAACAACTAAATTATTCCATACATTTGGATCGTCCAAACGCAAACGCGGTAATAATGTAAATT